>OY757026.1:9056291-9572962 GCA_963580285.1 Lucinisca nassula
CTAGTGCTTCCAATAGAGACACCCAACAGAGTGTACATTCCTTCACCAGTGACCCACAAATGCCCCTCTTGTTTTGTTTGATATTGAATGGCCCAGTCAACACTATTGAGGTCATGTTGAACCAGTCATTTAACATAGCCAGTTTTCCTGGACCGGCTTAGCGCTTCCAATAGAGTCAGCCAACGGCGTGCACATTCCTTCACCAGTTACTGCCCTTCTTGTTATCCCCACGCTTTTAAAAAAAGCATTCTGGGATATTGTGAACGCCTCTGTCTGTCTGTCCGACAAGCTATCTCCTCCTTAACCACTGGTCGGAATGTAACCAAATTCGGTACACAGCTTCCTTACATGATGAGGGCGTGGAAAATCATTTATTTTTGGTCCCGTCCCCATCGGCCTTGGGGAGGGGTCAAAAGGTCAAATATCAATTAAATTCAATTTCAAAGTCAATTGTATAGATTTTGAAATCAAACTTTGCATAAATAATGATTAATGATATATGTAACACATACAGAACGGGAACGGGACTTGGGGGGGAGGGGGGGGGGGTGGATTGGGGCCCTGGGGGAATGGTCAAAGGGTCAAAATTTAAGTGTTTTGGAACATAGTCATGTGGCATATCAAATTGAAGGGCATGATTAGTAGAATATAATACAGGTAATATTTTGACCCTGGGTGAGGGTTTTTCGGTACTTGGCCCCTCTGTAGAAAGTGTGGGGATTTGCGATGGCGTGCCATCGACAGTATTCTAGTTTTGTTTAAAATTGAATTACCCAGTCAACACTATTAAGGTCATGTTGAACCAGTCAGTTAACATAGCTAGATTTCCTGGACAGGCTTAGTGCTTCCCTTTGAGGAAGCCAATATAGAGTGCACATTCCTTCACCAGTAACGGACAACAGCCCTTCTTGAAGAGAACTATTTTCTGCAACAGAGTGCTGTTACACCTTGTTGGGTTCAAAGCAGAAACTTTGCTATATGCACGGGCCTCCGTAGCCCAGTGGATAAGATTAAGAGCACTGACTCTTAATCATTAGGTCTCTCACTGCTGTGGTTCGGGTCACATGTGAGACACCAAGTTCTAAAATGGAAGGTCACATGGTTTTCTCCGGGTACTCCAGTTTTTGCCCACCTCTGATTTACTGTTGGTTTGATATGAGTGAAATAATCTTGGAAGGGCCGTAAAGCCAAAACAAAAAAAAACAAAACAAATTTGCTATTTCCACACAAAAATGTATAGACTGTATGCTCATTTTTCCATATAATCTATACAAAATATAATCTGTACATTTTTGTTTGGATGTCTTTGCACCCCATTAAGGTTGAGGCGTATATTATTACACACAGACTCACATTTCAATCGCAGATGATTTGATTAATAAAACCCACCCTAAATTTAACAGTTCAAATTTCTTTCTACAAGGATAGCATTATTCTATTAAAATTTACATCAGTTTTTTATTAGCTATTAATTACATGAAAGCATTAACCCTTTTTTGTACCAAATGGAATCTCCCTCCTTATATATAGCATGAGTCCATTTAAAAATTTAGGGGTGTCAGGTTGTGTTTTCATCAAAAATTTTTTCGGATAATGACTGAACATTTGGCAAAAAGTCGAGGCCCTGATCAGACGCCGCGTTCTGCGGCGTCTGATCTGGGCCTGCACTGTTTGCCAGGGTACCCATTTAGGGGTTTCTGGTACTAAATGGGTTAACAAAAATACAACCAAACATTAACCCTTAAGATGCTGAGAAAAACTACATGTACATCCTATAGGAGCAGTCTGATCTGATTCCACACTGTTTGCAAAAAAAAACTAGAGCGCGCAGTCGATAGCAAGCCATCGCAAATCCCCACGTTTTCTCCACAGTAGGTCAAAATTTGACCTTTTGACCCCTCCCCAGGGCCCCTGGGGGCGGGGACAAAAAAAATGTGCTCTTGCGCAAGCCATTCATGTAAGCAACTAGCATACCAAATTTGGTTGAATTCCGGCTAACGGTTTAGGAGGAGATAGCCGGACAGACAGACGGATGGACGGACGGAGGCGATCATTAAACAATATCCCCACTTTTTCGTTGAAAAATGTGGGGATAAAAATACTTTTAAGGTAACCGGCAGACGGCAAAGCAGACTACACCATACTTACACACAAACTTGTACTGAACACAACAACCCATACCGGTACCCAACAGTGTAGACCCTGATCGGACGGCTTCTTCTTCAGAAGCAATCTGATCTGGATCTAAACTGTCTGTCATGCAGTTTATGAACTGAACAAAAATATTATATTAAGCAATTTGATTGGCTGATAGACAGCAAGGGGTGTAACTAAATTAAATTATTCGGCAGGATAATAATTAAACTATACTCTTTCACTTAGAAATACAGCTGTTCAGGTTGCTTTGTTTGTTTGTTTGATTTGAGGTTTAACGTCCCCGTCAACACTGTAAAGGTCATTTTGGAGACATTGCTTCCAATTTTGTGGGACTTTTACCCGACATTGAGATGAAATGACATCTCAAGCCCTGCCGCACAATGAAACCAATAAGGTTTATAAGCATGGACGGGCCGACTCGCACCGCCTTGCTTGGGGAGGCTTAGATCCTCTAAGCAGTTTACCAGTACTCGTGCTCTGCATGGAAGCATCATGCAGCCCATCTATTTCTTCAAACCCCGATGGGCGGGGGCAAACTGTTCAGGTTGCAATATTTAGATAGTGAATGAATTTTTTGCAAACAGTGAAGGCCCTGATCAGATGATTCATTCTACAATAGGCATCTGATATGGGGCTGCACTCTTTGCCCCATTTGGGGGTTTCGTTTTTATAATCGGTAAACCCATATCCTGCTGAATTAATTTGCCACACGCATTTATGACCATAAACCAATTAAATTGCTTGAAAATAATGTATTAACTTCAAATTCACAAACAAACTGATTGGCAGTGTAGATGATGATCAGATGGCTTCTGATCTGGATCTACACTGTTTGCAAAAGTAGGAGTTGTTGTGTTCCGCAAGATTAGGGTTAAATGACAATTTTTTATCATATGATGTGGCGCCTGAGAGTGAAATAACGCCATGTAATATTTTCGATAATCCACTAGTGGATTAAATATGCAAATTAGCTAGATACGTCCTGTAACGTTACATGTATGACCTCCTTAACGAGGTCGCGTTTACTAATGGCGGAATATTGACATTTTAGTTAAACAATCGTGAATAAAATGCTTTTTAAACGTCCTATGATAAATAGAATGCTTTCGTGCTCATGTATTATTGAATTTATTAAACTCGTTGAGGAAAAGGGATAAAATGCTCGGCAAAGCCTCGCATTTTATCCCTTTACCTCAACTCGTTTAATAAATTCAATAATACATGAGCACTCATGTAAGATCCTCTATATATGTGCTATGATATTGTCTGTTGTTAACCAATTGTACACTAGTGGACTCTTCCATTGCTATATGTTGGATAAGTCCATTTGTCATATAAGGGGTGTCAGGCCTATTTTTTATGTTTTTATTCTACTTTTGACAGAAAATTCTGTTAGCAAATAGTGCAGACCCTGATCAGACGCCACGTCCTGCACTGTTTGCCAAGGTACCCCTTTAGGGGTTTCCCGCATATAATGTAAAGCAACGTATTTTGTTCAATCGATGACCCGTGAAAGATATCAGAGCATTTAAATTCAGTATTCAAATTACTGTCAAACATTCAATTCACAAACCTCAAAAAAAGAGCTGCATCATGTTAGCCTTTTTGCAAGAAAACCTGTTTTTGATTTTAGTTTGATTGAAGTTTAATGGCCCGGTCAACACTATTTCAAGTCATCTTGAGCCGGTCAGTTTACCTGACCTATACTTTTCCTGGGCACTCAGGCTTTCACTTAACACAGTTTTCTTGGAAGATGACAACTGCCCAAGTTGTTTTTGCATTTTTATCCCCACGTTTTTAAAAAAAGTGGGGATATTGTTATCGCCTCCGTCCGTCTGTCTGTCTGTCCGGCTATCTCCTCCTAAACCGTTAGCCGGAATTCAACCAAATTTGGTATGCGAATTGCTTACATGAATGGCTTGCGCAAGAGCACATTTTTTTTTGTCCCCGCCCCCAGGGGCCCTGGGGAGGGGTCAAAAGGTCAAATATCAATAAAATTCAATTACAAAGTCAATTTTGAAGATTTTGATGCCAAACTTTGCACATGTACTTAGTTATGAAAAAAGTAAAACATATTGAACGGGATTTTGGCTGTGACCCCTAGGTCACGCCCTGGGGGTCGGACTTGGGGGGGTCGGGGGTCAAAATTAAAGTTTTTCAGAACATAGCCATGTTGCATATCTATGCGAAGGGGATAATGGGTAGAATAAACTACAAGTAAAATTTTGACCCTGGGGTCAGATTGGGGCCCTGGGAGAGGGGTCAAAGGGTCAAAATTTAAGTTTTTTGGAACATAGTCATGTGGCATATGAAATTGAAGGGCATGATTAGTAGAATATAATACAGGTAATATTTTGACCATGGAGTCAAATTAAGGCCCAGGGTGAGGGGTTTTCGGTACTTGGCCCCTCTGTAGAAAACGTGGGGATTTGCGATGGCGCGCCATCGACAGTATTCTAGTTTTTTTTTTTGGGGGGGGGGGGGGTTGACTTCAGTGGCCCTTTCAAGATTTCACTTATTATGAGCTGATTATCAATCAGAGGTGTGAAAAAAAATGGTAGTACCCAGTGAAAAACCACCTGACCAGGGCATGTCATATGTGACCCCAGTGAATTGAGTGAATTGAATTGAGGTATAACATCCCTGTCAACACTATTTTGGTCATTTTGGAGACACTGCTTCCCATTTTGTGAGATTTTTACCCGACATTGAGATGAAATGACATCTCAAGCCCTGCTGCCCAATGAAACCAATAGGATTTGTATGCATGGACAGTCTGACGTGCACTACTTTGCCTGGGCAGGGTTAGACTTTCTAACTCATCTAAGGGGTTTTGCAGTACTCATGTGTGGTCGGTGGAAGCATCATTTCTCCAAGCCCCGATGAGTGGAGGCCGAAAGGGGGATGGGGTAAACAATTTCTGCAGTTGTGCATTTGCGCTGTGTAGACCAGACAAGTCAAATCAATATATGGACTGAAATCCAAGGTCATGAAAAAATCGCCACATCACTTTTGACAAATTCACCTTATTTGCATTATCTGCTGGTTCTTAGTCTGAAGGTTATCAGTGTTGGAAAAACAGGTAACCAGACGGAAAAACAGGTAACCAGACCCCCCTGACCTTTGAGGTCAGGGGGGTCTGGTTACCTGTTTTTCCTATATTGACAATGTGCAAGCTGGGAGCCAGCAAATAATGCAAATATGGTGCATACCCTGTTACACAGGTAAACATATTGTGACACAGCGCAATGTACATGTACAATTTGAGTTTACACACCTGTCACTCAGGTGTGTTATAAAGTTACGTTTTCGTGGCGTTTCTGACTCAATTTACGCCTTACATAAGATCATAAAAGAGTAAATTTTACCTGTTTTTCCTTGACAGCCCCTAAACATTGTTTGATCGCTTCCTGGTCCCTTCTGGACCCCATCTTTTTGCTGTTTTACCTGTGAAAGGAAATCAACATTTTCTGTCAAACTACAGTGACAATTACGCATGCGCGGGCGATTTAACTACCTGTTTCCGCAGTTAGACGGATCCAGCAAGAAATGAAAAAGGGCTGTTGCTGTCATGTGATAAATTGATGGATTGATGGATGGAATGACACTGACTGACCGACTGATTGATCGGGCATTAAAGGGGAAAACTTTTTTTTCTGTTTTCTTAAAAAAAAAAAGAGCAGTAGTAGTAGTAGTAGTGGTAGTTATATTATTATTATTATTATTATTATTATTATTATTATTATTATTATTATTATTATAATATTGGTAGTAGTAGTTGTTGTTGTTATGGCAGTAGTAGTAGTAGGCCTAGTAGAACTGTCATTATTTTTATTAGAGTTATCTTATTGTGCGTTTACATGTCTGAAAGGTTGCGGTGCCTCATAAAACGCTGCGCCTGATACTTGTCTTCACCGTTTGAAATAAATACGAGTTGTTGTTTGTTTGTTTTTTTGTTTGTTTTGTTTGTTTGTTTGCTGTACATTACGAAAACACGCTATACAAAAGCATTGTAAATTTTACCGCCGAAAACAGGAACATTTAAAGATGAAAATTTGTGATATTTTTCTCATTTCTGCTCACAATATAGACTGTGGGTACACGTTAGAACCGCTTCATGGAGGCGGTTCTAGCGAGTGCCCACTATATTTTAGAGGAGAAATAATTAAAATCAGGTTTACCCCTGTAAACCCCAGTTTTACTATATAAAAGTGGGGTTCAATGGGGTCAAAATTATAAAGATGTGTTTTGTGTGTGTGTGTGTGTGTGTGTGTGTGTGTGTGTGTGTGTGTGTGTGTGTGTGTGTGTGTGTGCACAAATAAAACCACCAAGATACCAAGAAAATTCAAAATGGACTCAAAAGCTATTACGGGGAGGAGTCTTTGTTTGTTTGATTTGAGGTTTAACGTCCCCGTCAACACTGTAAAGGTCATTTTGGATACGTTGCTTTCAATTTTGTGGGACTTTTACCCGACATTGAGATGAAATGACATCTCAAGCCCTGTCGCCCAATGAAACCAATAGGGTTAAAATGCACAGACGATCCAACTTGCACCATTTTACCTGTACAGGCTAAGACCTTCTAAGCGGTTTACCAGTACTCATATATATGTGCAGTCGGTTTCGGCTCTGCGTGAAAGCATCATGCAGCCCAATCTATTTCTCCAAGCCCCGATAATCGGGGGCCAACGAAGAGGATTCTATATGTCGTAAAGTGTGGGTTAAACTCCATTATTTTTTATTGCCTTCGGATGACCTTTTGCAAACACCCCAGCAGGCACATGACGTAATTTTACGTCACATCAACGTCGATGCAACGTAATGACGTTTATATCCACGTATATGCACCGACGTTGATTTGACGTTGCCCTAGCGTGTGCCTGCTGGGATGTCAGCCATGCCCTTGAAAGTTTTTACGTATCAATTTTCTTAAAATCAAATGCGCACAATTTGAATAAATTAACTTTTTAAGAAGAGAATGAAGCATGAATAACGAGATTTCATGGTAAATCACGTATTTTTAAGCCCTAAAGCATGCATCCATGAAATAGAAAACATTAGGAAACTTTTAACTCCAACATTTCCAACACACGATAATGATTTTTTTATACCTTTGCGTGTAAGCAGCGTTTTCTTACACACGTAATGAATACATAAAATTGATTTTAAACTCACGCACGCACGCGCGCGCGCATCCGCAATTTCGCACGCACACATGCACGCTTGATATTACATGCGACACCCAAAATTTGATATACATGTACTGTCACCCAATTGCAGACGTCTCAGTAGTATGGTCTTCTCTTGCTTTTGAGGCACAACTTCCATCCTTTGAAGCAATTAGAACGCTACCTCTGAGAGAGACGAAGTTGGAACCATTCATTTAGCAAAAATGGTAGAAACCATATCGACCATTCCCTTTTACGCCCCCGCCCATCGGGGCTAGAAGAAATATATAGGCTGCATTATGCTTCCACGCAGAGCTGAATCACACCATACACGAGTACAGGTAAACCGCTTAGAGGATCTAAGCCATGCCCAGGCAATGAGGTGCGAGTCGGCCCGTCCATGCTTATAAACCCTATATTGGTTTCATTGGGCGACAGGCCTTGTGATGTAATTTCATCTCAAGGTTGGATAAAAGTCCCACCAAATTGGAAGCAACGTCTCCAAAATTACCTATACATTGTTGACGGAGACGTTAAACCTCGAAACAACCAAAAACAAACGTCATGTGCCTGCTAAGCACCAGTAACAATGTGTTATTACACGTGTGATAATATTTTTATTATTAATAATATTTTTTTTTTGTGACATGACGTTATCCACTTATAAACAACAGCGACTTGATGTGATAAAATCGAAAGTTTGTATTCCCCTTCAATACTATTTAGGCCATTTGCTAGACGTTTCCAGTTTTGTGGGATTTTTACCCGACATACAAATAAGAGTTAGTAACGTGAAAACTATATCTCTTGTAGACATAGAGGATCTTACATGAGTGTTCATGTATTATTGAATTTATTAAACGAGTTGAGGAAAAGGGATAAAATGCGAGGCTTTGCCGAGCATTTTATCCCTTTTCCTCAACGAGTTTAATGAATTCAATAATACATGAGCACGAATGCAAGATTCTATTTATCATATGACATTTAAAACGCACTTATTCACGATTGTTTACAAAAATGTCAATTTTCCGCCGTTAGTAAACGCGACGTCGTTAAGGACGTCGTACATGTAACGTTAAGGAACGTATCTAGCTAATTTGCATATATAATCCACTAGTGGATTATCGAAAATAATACATGGCGTTATTACACTCTCAGACGCGACGTCATATGATAAAAGTTTATAATTAATAAGATTATTATCAAATATTGAGTTATTTAGCACAACTACCAATATCGCATATCAAAGATTTTAGTTTTGTGAATGGCTATATTACGCTAATCCGAACCAATTCAAATATACCCTTAACGGTTTTTGATATATATAAAACTCAATTTCAAAAGAACATTATCAAAACACGTAGGATGATATCAAAGATAAATAAACATTGATGATTTATATTTAAATACATACTCAAGGCATTGTAATAATTTGTAAAGTGACCAGTGAGGTACGAAAATCATTGGCATCAGAGAGCATTTCATTACTAGTGTGTATGCGAAAAAAAAAAGAACAGAAAAATGAAAGAAGCAGATAAATATTACAGCACTGACAGTACTGGTGGGTCAATTGTTCATTAGTGTAGACTGCAAAATGTTTCTGGACCTGAACTTATAACCTTAAGGGGAATAGGAACACCTGGTAGATTTTCCCGCCATTTTTCAAAGGGAGACAATTTTTTTTTTGTTTTTGGTTTTACGGCCCCTTCAAGATTATTTCACTCATATCGAGCCGATCGTAAATAAGAGGTGGGCGAAAAACGAAGTACCCGGAGAAAAACCACCTGACCTTCCGTTGCAGAACTTGGCGTCTCACATGTGACCCGAGCGAGGCTCGAACCACAGCGGTGAGAGACCTAATGATCAAGAGTCAGCGCTCTTAACCACTAGGCCACGGAGGCCCGTTGAGGCAACTTTTGGGCCCTCATGTTCGCTTTTCTATAAGCCCTGTCCCACTGAAAAAATGGGTCTACTCTTGAAGGCGCAAATTCTTTCCATTAAGAGTTGACCCCTATTGACATGAGAGACAAAAATACTTTTGCAGGAGTTGCCTCCCCTGTAAATGTTCCCATTCCACTTAAATTCCCGTGCTTTAAACAAAATAGTATAGACCCGGATAATAGCCAGCATTCTGTCGCGTCAGCTCTGGGTCTACACTAATTGCTAATGACCCATTTGTTACCCAAGAATATTTGGATTAATCAGTTTCATCTCGAAAACACGCCTCTATAATTTTGACCCCCTTGAACCCCAATTTTATATAGTAAAACTGGGGTTTACAGGGGTAAACCTTATTTTTCTTATTTCTGCTCTAAAATATAGAATGTGGGTACTCGTTAGAACCGCCTCGATGAGGCGGTTCTAACGAATACCCACAGTCTATATTTTGAGCAGAAATAATGAAAATGGCACAATTTTTCATCTAAATATTTTCGTGTTTTTTTGTTGTTGTTGTTTTTTTTCGGCGGTAAAGTTTATAATGTATTTGTATAGGCGTGTTTTCGTAATGAATATACTTTCGGGTGAGGTGAAAGTGACGTGTATCTTGCGTCACTGGGGCGTGTAACAGATATTAGCTTACAGTTGGGCAAGGCCAGATGTCCTTGCAGCAGGTAAAGGGAAGAAGGGGGAAATTGTTATTTTCTCAGTTTCTACACTTCCATTAATTTTCTTATTTCTCACCTGACCTTTTCACAAAATGTCGCACAGGAGTTGACGTGTCGTTATCAATCAATCAATCAATCAATCAATCAATCAATCAATCAATCAATCAATCAATCAATCAATCAATCAATCAATCAATCACACTCAATTAATTAATCATTCATTCAATCAACCGGTCACTCAATCTATACATTTTACAGTATTTGCGGTTCATTTATTTTTATTGCGCTCCGTTTATTTAAAATTTTCGCGCGGTTTAACATTACTGGTCAGTGGTAGTCCCGTAGAAATCAACAATTAAATATACCTTTTTGTCAACCTCAGAAAGGCTCATAGATGATAGATAGATATAACAGAACGGACTCACCAAAGAAATGACTGCAACTGGGAGATTTCTCCGCTTTTTTTTTCTAAGGCGACAGCGTTTCTAACTTTCTGCCATTTGAGACCTTCCGAAAAATTGGAAAAGGCTTCATACAAATTCCATCACGAAACACGCCTATATAATTCTGACCCCGTTGAACTTCAGATTTATATAGTAAAACTGGGGTTTGCAAGGGTAAACCTTATTTTTCTTATTTCTGCTCTAAAATATAGATTATGGATACACGTTGGAACCGCCTCGATGAGGCGGCCACAATCTATATTTTGAGCAGAAATAAGAAAAATATCACAATTTTATCTCAAAATTTTAGGTAAAGGTTACAATGAATTTGTTTAAGCGTGTTTTCGAAATGAGTAGCTTCTGAATGAGACACGTCTCCATATGACCTAGCTGTTTGTAGGACGTATTATAAACTCTAAACAGCAACGCCGTCAACGACGACTATGTTGCCGAAGACACATAAATAAAATAAATAAATAAATAAATAGAAAATAAAAACCATCAACATCGAGCAAACAAGTTGTGAATACTCGATAGCAGCACCCCAGTGATGCGGATTTATGCGTTTTAAACGAGCAGAGCACTGTAATCTCTCTCTCTCGCTCTCTCTCGCTCTCTCTCTCTCTCTCTCTCTCTCTCTCGACTAATGATAAATATCACACCAAATCAGGACCCTTCGGGTTTACTGTTAAGATATACGGATAATGCTAAATTCGAAACACTGACAAAATCTGGCAAAATAGTGCTCTCTCTCTCTCTCTCTCTCTCTCTCTCTCTCTCTCTCTCTCTCTCTCTCTCTCTCTCTCTCTCTCTCTCTCTCTATCTTGCGACTAATGATAAATATCACACCACATCAGGACCCTTCGGGTTTACTGTTAAGATATACGGATAATGCTAAATTCGAAACACTGACAAAATCTGGCAAAATAGTGCGGTCCAGATCAGACGCCGATCAAGGTGGGCACCGGATCTAAAATAGTCCAGTCATTTTTTTTTTTTTTTTTTTCAATAAAATTCTTAAAATAATCTATCCTGACACCACTATACATTGTAATTCGAAATGGACTTTTCCTATATGTGAGGCGGAAAAATGGGTATAAGCATTCCAGGGTGATCTGATGTTACCTTAAAATATTTTATCCTGTTTACTTTGAAATGAAAAGGGGCTTAAATAAACATCCACAGTGTACTTTTAAAAAGACCACCGTTAAGGAAATGAAATCTGAGGATGTTTAAACCGGTACAGAATAATACAATGAAATTAAAAGTTTAATAGCTTCTTCAATATGTCATATATCAGGCGTCGAAAATTGAGAGAAAAACTGAAATTTCAACAGAGTTTAATGTAAAACGCATTAGCTGGTCACAAACAGCACAGAATTCGAGCCGGTACACAGTAAAAGCTGAGTGAGTGAGTGAGTTTTAGTTTTACGTCCCACCAACAGCTAAGGTCATACGGAGACGGGACCTCGGTTTAAAGACTCATCCGAAAGTCTGGAGAAGCCCTGGATCGATCCTGCGATCCCTGGTTTACAAGGCGAGTAGCGTAACCATTGCACCACGGAGACCTCTCAAGTAAAAGGTAGCCGGTCGTTTCGTACCCAAGTCATTTCGTACCCAAGACATTTGGTACCACTAAATCTTCGTGACCAACGATGACTCGGATCAGCCTGCGCGAATACGCAGGTTGATCAGAATCATCGCTGTTCTCGTTTCGTACCCAAGTCATTTCGTACCCAAGTCATTTTGGTACCTCTAAATCTTCGAGACCAACGATGACTCGGATCAGCCTGAGCGATTGCACAGGCTGATCAGAATCATCGCTGGTCTTACGAGTCTTTAACAAAAAATCTGATTCTGGTCTCTACGTTATCCTAACATCAGCAGACAAAAGCTCTGCTCTGAATGACTGGTTGTGTATTTCCCGGTTACAAAGTTTGCCATGTACCGACGTTTGTGTGTACCGAAGCAAATGCCGGCCTCGGTACATGTTGCTCAGTCGGAGGCGCGTCTGGCTGGTGATAAGGAGGTCGCGGGTTCGATACCTGCCGGGGTCGGAAACATTCTCTCGTGGAAATTGATAACGAAATATTTTCTCCAACCATCTGTCCCTTCCGCTGACTCAATAAGGGCAATTTACAGTTTGTGGGGAAATAATTTGCACTATACTGGTTAACCGCTTATGTATAAGCCTGCCAAGGAAAAATCTGGTTAGGTAAACTGATCCGCTTGATATGACCTAAATAGTGTTGACTGGACTGTAAAACTCCAAACAAACAAACAAAATCGACACCTGCCCAGGCAAAGCGGTGCGAGTCGGCCCGTCCATGCTTATAAACCCTATTGGTTTCATTGGGCGGCAGGGCTTGAGAAGTCATGTCATCTCAATGTCGGGTAAGTCCCACAAAATTGGAAGCAACGGCTTCGAAATGACCTGTACAATGTTGACGGGGACATCAAACCTCAAATAAAACAAACAAACAAAGCAGGCCTCGGTACATATAGCTCAGTCGGAGGCGCGTCTGGCTGGTGATAAGGAGGTCCTGTGTCCATACCTGTCGGGTTCGGGAACATTCTCTCGTGGAAATTGAAAATGAACCAACTCTCTCTTCTGCTGATTCAATAAGGGCAATTTACAGTTTGTGGGGAAAGAATTTGCACTATACTGGTTAACCGCTTATGTATAAGCCTGCCCAGGAAAAATGTGGTTAGGTAAACTGATCCGCTCGATATGACCTAAATAGTATTGACTGGACTGTAAAACTCAAACAAACAAACAAAAATAATCTTAACCTTCGTGCCTGTAGTCAACTTACACAAACGTACATACCCTCGTAATTGCCATGGCTTTAAGAAAATTCTATTTCAAATAGAGTAAAGATAACATCTGAGCTACGAAGACATGCGTAATTATTTCAACTTTCAAAACAAGTCATTTTATCACCAGGCGTCAACACAGAGAATTTCTTTAAATGACTTAGAAAAATGCGTGTGTGGTCGGCTAGGTGGTGTCTTTGTCGTGCTTTCGCCTAAATCGTTATTTTGGCCTCATCTTGTGCTTTCAAATGTTGCCAAAATGACCTTCCGTAGCCCAGCGGACAGAAGCCATAGGTCTCTCATCGGTGACTATGTTTGAATTGAGGTTTTACGTCCCCATCAAAACTATTTAGGTCATTTTGGATACGTTGCTTCCAGTTGTGTGGGACCTTTACCCAATACTGAGATGAAATGACATCTCAAGCCCTACCGCTAATGTGCGGTCAATTTCACCTCTGCGTGGAAGCACCATGCAGCCCAAGTCTATATTCCCGAGCCCGGGTGGGCGGAAGCTTCTCTCATCGGTGTAGGTTCGAGCCTGAACACGATTGAGGCGGTTCTGACGAGTATATGTAAGAAAAATGTGTCATTGAAGCAGGTTTGTCCAACAACAAAATTCACTCGGACCTGTGACATGGAAAATTATCCCGTAGCCTCACCGGAAAGGTAAACTGACTTCCGCGGAGAGTGTGTGCATTCCAGTCTCCAATCGTCTGAGGGAAGAAACATACATGCAAATGTTAGTTTTTGCACTCCGCAGATTTTCAAGGGTTCTTTCCAGCCTGACTACAATTATATTGCGTGGATATGTTATCGTTTGTTTTGTTTGTTTGTTTGTTTGTTTGTCTGTCTGTCAGTCTGTCTGTTTGTTTATCTGTCTGTCTGTCTGTTTGGTTGTTTGTTTGTTTGTTTGTTTGTTTGTTTGTTTGATTGATTTGAACACCGTATAGTCATTTTGGAGACGTTACTTCCAATTTTGTGGGACTTTTATCCGACATTGAGATGAAATGACATCTCAAGCCCTGACGCCCAATGAAACCAATAGGGTTTATAAGCATGGATGGTCCGACTTGCACCGTTTTGCCTGGACAGGCTTAGATCCTCTAAGCGGTTTACCAGTACTCATAAGCGGTCAGTTTCAGCTCTGGGTGGAAGCATCATGCAAGCCCATCTATTTCTTCAAGCCCCGACGGGCCGGGGCCAGAATATGTTATCGTAATGACCTGCCCAGGATAAGTGTTAGGTACATATAGGCTACATTGGTTACTGAATACACCTCAACCTCTTTATAACACAACTTATGGGATCCAAAGCAGAAACTGTGTTAGTTAAACAACCGTGTTATCTCCAAACAAAAATGTATAGATTATATAGAAAAATGACCATTTATGGTCATTTTTCTATATAATCTATACAGTTTTGGGATCCATCTTGAAACCGTGTTATATCCAAAACCGTGTTATAATGAACCGTGTTATAACGAGGTTACGATGTACACCATGGTCGCCAGATGAAATATGTGTTTGCCCGCCAGTCCAAATGTTCTATGTGGTCTCGAGGTTAAAACCCTTTTTTTCATGTTCATCTCAAATAAGCATGTACTCACCGCCAAATATACGTGTTTTACAGTAACTCACGTCAAATTAGCACGAGGTGTATAGTGTGCTCATAAATGTAAGAATACTAAACTGTTTATGTTGTTTCCATGCTCAACTCAAAAGGAGAATGGTATTTGTCCTGCGCATTTATTTCAAATGTTGTCATTTTAATATTAATGGGCAGGGCTCATTCAAATTGTTCAACTGAGTTGAGGATGAAAATTATTTCTAACCAGGGCTTGTACAACGACAGAAACATCAAGTAGATTTTGTCCAAACCCCCACGCGGTCAAACCTTGTTTATTACTTGCAGTTATTACAGGGCTTGAATAGTGTAAATAACGGCCTTCGCATAATAATGGGCACATAATTACCTGCTTCAGTCACAATTTAATCTGGTACGTAAGAAACCGGCCCTTAGCCTTTTCCGATTAATGTTTTGCTTTCTTTCTTTTTTGGGGATGATTCAAACAGTTTATAGAAGCCTCAGTGGTGTAGTGGTGACGCTACTCGCCTTGTAAACCAGGGATCGCAGGATCGATCCCGGGCTTCTCCAGACTTTCGGATGAGTCTTTAAACCGAGGTCCCGTCTCCGTATGACCTTAGCTGTTGGTGGGACGTAAAACGCAAACACTCACTCACTCAAACAGTTCATTGATCGACCCTAATGTATAAAGCAAAGAAGCTTTTCAGTTCTGAAGCCCACGTGACTATCACTAACCTGTCGGAAATCCAGGTAACGGTTATTTATAGATAATATACATGAATGTATTACAGTCGAACTTCAATGGCTCGAACACCTTTGGGACCTCGAAAATCTGTTCGAGACAGGAATAGTTCGAGCCACTGAGGGTTACTGTCAGGAGGCCTAACGAGATACTTTTATACATTTTTTCGGTGTTCTATAATGAAGACGTATGTTGTGTGTACTCATTAGAATCGCCTCATCGAGGCGATTCTAATGAGTACACACAGCATACATTTGCAAGATAAAAGACTAAAATCTCCTTAATTATCCCCCACTATTTCTTATGTACAGGATTTCGCTAGGGGCTCAAGAATGGGTTCGACGCATCCATGGTAAACGAGCCATCGGTGTTCGAGCCATCGAAGTTCTACTGTATTCTTATCGCTTTGAGGTAAGAGTGTTGAATCTTGACTTAAAGCTTACCCATGGGTTGCGTTTGACAAACAGTATAGATCCAAGAACGCGGCGTCTGATCAGGGTCTACACTGTTCCCTTACAGTACAGGAATTGAAGGGCCAGACGCCGCAAAACGCAGCTTCAAACAGGGTCTTCTCTGCTTCCTTACAGTACTGGAATTCAAGGGCCAAAACGACACAGTTTAAGTCTAAAGTACAGGACCAATTTCCCAGCCTACACAGGGACAATCGACACATCGATACTCTCAGTACTTTGATTCAAATGCGCGAGGGCAGCCATCTACGACTTCTTGCATGAAGCTTCTTCCAGGTCTATTCTTCAAGTCAGCGGGCGAGTCTGCGCACAGTAAAGCCTCTTCAAGTCTGCGAACAGTAAAGGCCATGGCGATTCTGCGGACAGTAAAGGCCCTGGCGATTCTGTGCACAGTAAAGGCTCTGGCGAGTGTGCGCTTACTCGCAGTCTCGCCAGAACCTTTAATGTTCGCCTAGGTGATAAGTTCTCTATTTTTACGCGAAGATCCAAATAAACCGACATGGGCGGTATTGTAAAATTCTTCTGCGTCTTGGTATAAAACGAACGCGCCTAAATCGAACACCCCTATGTCGCCTTTGTGACAAGTACCCTTTTTTAGGAAATGACTCATTTATTGAAAAGCGAAAGCCAAAATAAACCGAAATGGGCGGTACTGTAAAATTCTTCTGCGCATTGGCGAAAAACGAACACGCCTAAATCGAACACTCCTGATGCGCAGACGCCTATGCCGCCTATGACAAATACTCTTGTCTCAGGAGCTGACTCATTTTATTGAAAAGCGAAAACGTCGAAATAAACCGAAATTGGAGGTAATGTAAAATTCTTCTGCGGCTTGGCGTAAACCGAACACGTCTAAATCGAACACTCCTGATGCGCAGACGCCTATGTCGCCTATATGTGACAAGTATCCCTTTTTCAGGAGCTGAGTCGGCATTTTATTGAAAAGCGAAAGTCCAAATAAACCGAAATTGACGGTAATGTTTAATTCGAACAAACTGAATATGCATGAATATGGCACGTGTTGCTTTCTCGCGACCCTACTAATTTCAAACTCAGGTAACAAAATATGGCTTGAGAAAACCTTGAACCTGCTGCTACATGGACAACCTTAAATTAAAAATGCAGAAACTGGCTATTAATCTGTCAACTGGGTCCCAATTAAATATTTGCGACCAGACCGTTTTCAAATTTCATGTGAACCAGTGAAATAAGACCCTTGAAAATCACACTTTTTACGAGGAAAAGTGAGGGTTACCGACCGTTTCCCGTTGGACAAAGGTGAAGCTAGCTAAGAAATCGGGCATGTCTTTTATACGCACAATAAAATAATCTCACGATTCTAGATGCGCCTTGTGGTGTAGTGGTTATGCTACTCGCCTCATAAACCAGGGGTCGTGGATTCGGATCTCGGGCTTCTCCAGACTTCGGATCCGGAGTCTTTAGACAGAGGTCCCGTCTCCGTATGACCTTAGCTGTTGGTGGGACGTAAACCCAAAACACACACTATATGCGAATTTCACATCGTTTGACTTTAAGCATTTTACCAATTCTTAAATTATTTTTGCCAGTCACGATTCCATACGCGACTTTAGCATCGTTTGATTTAAGCTCTGGCCCAATTCTTAAATAATTTGTGTGTGGATCAAGCTCAGTGAAAGGGATTGGTGACCGTGTTTGCTTTGTTTGTTTGATTTGAGGTTTTACGTCCCCGTCAACTCTGTATAAGTCATTTTGGAGACGTTGCTTCCAATTTTGTGGGGCTTTTACCCGACATTGAGATGAAATGCCATCTCATACCCTGACTCCCAATGAAACCAATAAGGTTTATAAGCACTGGTAAAGGCAAGCGCGCAGGGTAAGGAACAAACGCACATGATAAGGAAATTTTTCCGCTCAGGATAAGGAAGAAAATGGCGGAATCGGCATCACATGTGCAGGTTTGTTGTTGTTCTAGAGCGCGTGTTATGGTTACTAATCAATACGGCTGCTCACATTAGCTTCACGGAAGACATATATTATTCACAAGTTTATCTTCGATGGTCCGAATTCGGCAGTTACACCCAGTCAAATGGAGAACCGGACACAGCGGAGCTACTCAACCACGAAATCGCATTATTTTACATGAAACGCTCTTCTGGTAGGATGGCATGCAATTTTTTGTTGGTTGTAGACATACACATGATAAATCGGACTGTTGCAAACACGATTTAAGGAAAATTTGAAATTGGAAGACCCACAGTGAGAAATCCTAATTCCATTTTCAATACAACGCCCACGGGCAAGGAAATGGGTACAACGCATATGATAAGACACAAAATTTACCGGGGAAAATGGTAGTTGTACGGTCGTAGCACTAGTAAATTTCCACCTCGTATTAAGTTTTCCGACATGAATAATTAGTCCTTCATAGTTTAAAGCACAAATTGTGACCTTTAGGAAACGTTCAAAGTTTGTGTGCCTTGTCTTGGCACGTGCATTACTTTGGTTCTAGCAATATAATCACCCCCTATGGGGGATAGATGGATTGGTTTCATTGCGATCATGAATTAGAGAAATGAAATATATGTCCATGCAGTATTTCTGGTAGAAAATTGTATGTTTATTTTTTGGGCTGAAAATAAGGTAGATAACTTCGCCAAATTCGGGAGACATACCTATTGCATGGTCATGATTTGGCTCCTTTTTGGCCCCCATTTAAATCTTCTTCAGTGTGCATCGTTATATAGAGTCAATGAAAAATATCACAATGTATACACAAACAAAACAAAACCAACAATTTAAGTGTGAAAAGGGTAATTAAGAAAGCAGTCAACAAATCAGTCAGCCAGTTAACCAAGTGCTAACTGATTTTGTCTTCCAACAAGCTTAAACAAAATCATTAAATTTATTTATTTTTTATTATTTTTTTTTTTGTATAGCGGCTTTGCTACTAACAATTTTGGCCAGTGATAATATCACAGTAAAGTTTAAAAACAAAATAAAATTTCTTTGATTAAAATCTTCTTTAAAATGTTCCTTCCATAAGCATTACTGAAAACAAACCCAAAACACTAAATTGTCAATTTTAATTGGACATTATATTAACCTTGCCAAATTGTCCTACCCAATATTTTTGCTGGCCAAATTGTCCTAGGCCGAATTGTCCTACCTCAAATCGACCGAGCCGAATCGTCCCTAGATTCATAGTGGGGTCTGTGGGGGTTATATTGCTAGAACTAGAGCAATCCACATGCCAAGACAAGGCACACAAACTTTGAACGTTTCTTGAAGGTCACAACTTGTGCTTTAAACTATTTAGGACTAATTATTTATGGAAAACCTAATCTGAGATGGAAATTTACTAGTGCTACGACCATACAACTACCATTTTCCCCAAAAATTTTGTGTCTTACCATATGCGTTGTACCCATTTCCTTGCCCGTGGGCGTTGTATTGAAAATGGAACTAGGATTTCTCACTATGGGCTTTCCAATTTCAAATTTTCCTTAAATCGTATTTGCAACAGACCGATTTATCATGTGTATGTCTGCAACTAGCAAAAAATTGCATGCCATCCTCCCAGAAGAGCGTTTCATGTAAAATAATGAGATTTTGTCGTTGAGTAGCTTCACTGTGTCCGATTCTCCATTTGACTGGGTGTAACTGTCGAATTCGGACCATCGAAGATAAATTTGTAAATAATATGTGTCTTCCGTGAAGCTAATGTGAGCAGCCGTATTGATTAGTAACCATAACACGAGATCTAGAACAACAACAAACCTGCACATGTGATGCCGATACCGCCATTTTCTTCCTTTATCGTGGGCGGAAAAATTTTCTTATCTTGTGCGTTTGTTCCTTACCCTGCGCGCTTGCCTTTACCAGTGTGAGCATGGACTCTCGCCGCTTTGCCTGTGCAAGCTTAGCTCCTTTGTAAGCGGTTTACCAATACTCGTGTGCGGTCGATTTCGGCTCTGCGTGGAAGATTCATGCAGATGAAGTCTACCCCGATGGGCGTGGGGAGTGAGTGGGGGGTGGGGGGGGGTGCACTGGTGGCCGTGGAAAAGTGTTCTTTCTATCTTTCTTTCTTTTATTTTCTTTCTTTCTTTCTTATCTAGCAATAAATAAGCATGCTCGCGAGCACACTTGACAGTTTGAAATTTGGAGCAAGTGATTATGTACCGCAACAGCGATTTTGAACAGAATGGGCGGTGTAGGATTTTTACAACAGACTTGTCTAATTAATTCGCTCTATTTCAGTTTGAATATACCAAATTTAACCCTTAGACAGAATCTTTTACGACATCTTCCGGGGTTAGCCGGCCTCGGTAGCTCAGTCAGATGCGCGTCTGACTGGTGATCAGGAGGACGCGAGTTCGATACCTGCTGGGGTCAGCAACATTCTTTCGCGTAGATTGATCGTGAAATCTTTTCTACGGTCATTCTCTCCATTCCGCTAATTCAAGAAGGGAAGTTGTCAGTTTCTGGCGAAAGAATTTGCACTGTACTGGTTAACAGCTTACATATAAGCCTGCCCAGTAAAAGTGTGGATAGGTAAACTGACCGGCTCAAAAATGACCTAAAATAGTGTTGACTTGGCCGTTAAACTCCAATACAAACAAACAAACAAAATACACCTTCAGGGGAGGTAACTCCTTCAAAAGTATTTTTGTCTCCCATGTCAATAAGGGGTCAACTATCCTGAGGAGCAGATTCTTTCCTTCAAAAGAAAACCCCCTTTTTCGTGGTGCAGAATTTAAAGAAAAGCAAACAGGAAGTCCCGAAAGTTGTCTCCCTTTGCAGACACACCTTCAGTGGAGGGAACTGCTGCAAAAGTATTTTTGTCTCCTGTGTCAATAGGGGTCAACTCTTAAAGGAAAGAATTTGCTCCCGAGGAGCAAATTCTTTCCTATAAGAGATGACCCTTTTCCCGCTAGACAGCGCTTATACAAAAGCGAGCAGGAAGTTCCGAAAGTTGTCTCCCTTTGAAAAAATGGCGGAAAATCTGCCAGGGTATCCATTCCCATAATAGCTTTTATCAGGTCCATTTCCCGTTTCAGACGTGCCAGTCCTGTTTTGTTTGTTGTAAGATTTACAAAAAAATTAATACTTAAATGAACAGTGTATACACCCTGGTCAGATGCCACGCTTTCGCCTATGACCCGTTGATGGGACGTCAGGCATGTATGGGATAATCTCTAGTGAAATTCATTGATTTGGACTGGGCCATTTAGTCTGCATTGGTCCTTGGTTTGCATGATAGTGTTGACCGGACCAAAGGGCTTGTTGCTCCGCTATAAAACCAAAACGAAGAAGCGTAGCCTATTAGTAGTAAGCTAAACCTATAGGCCTGTTTCAAGTGGAAGATACTTTCCGCCTGAGTTCGGCTGAATTTCAATTTTGCTTAATAAGCCGTAAGTTTAACAAGCCGTAAAAATGTTGAATAATCCATATATATTAAAGTATGTTATGCTTTGTTATTTCGACATTCCTACCCACAGTATTCTAAGTCTTTACGGGGAATGTTGATCAATCATATTCCTCAATTTGCTGTTTCATTTATTAGAGGTTTTTTCCTCAGATATATCGGATTTGATTCAAAGAAGCCATGGTTAAAAGCATTTTGGGAAAATCTCGCCCCTTTAGGCAATAACATCCCAGTAAACTATACCTTTTTATTTAGAAAAAAACTAGAACTGTCAGAGGATCTGACTATAGCCCCACTATAGCGCTATCAGAAAAGAAAAAAATACAAGAAATCTATATAGCGCTATCAGAAAAGAAAAATACAAGAAAAAAATGTTTTCAGCCAGCCTCTATTTAAATTTTTCAATGTTCAAATGGCAATAACTCCAAAAGTAAAGGCAATCCAGAGTTATGGTTTAGGCGCTCTGCACATCGACCCATAGTGCTTTACATTTGTGTGAAGTTTCATGAAAATACCTCAAACGGTTTTCGAGTTATCATGAATAACGGAATTTGTTCAATGTTCTAAGGGCAATAACTCCAAAAGTAGGCAATCCAGAGTTATGGTTTATGCGCTCTGCATATCGTCCCATGGTGCTTTACATTTGTGTGAAGTTTCATGAAAATACCTCAAACAGTTTTTTGAGTTATGGAGCGGACAAGGTTAAAATTGCCATTTTTCAATGTTCAAATGGCAATAACTCCAAAAGTAGGCAATCCAGAGTTATGGTTCATGCGCTCTGCACATTGGCTCATAGTGCTTTACATTTGTGTGAAGTTTCATGAAAATACCTCGAACGGTTTTCGAGTTATCATGAATAACGGATTTTTTTCAATGTTCAACGGGCAATAACTCCAAAAGTAGGCAATCTAGAGTTATGGTTCATGCGCTCTGCTCATCGTCCCATGGTGCTTTACATTTGTGTGAAGTTTAATGAAAATACCTCAAACGGTTTTTGAGTTGCGATGAATAACGGAATTAAAGAATTACGGAATAACGGAATTGCGGAACTACGGAATTACGGAACTACGGAATCACAAAAGGACAAGGCAAAGCCAATATATCCCCCACTTTTTGAAAGCGGGGCTATAAAAAAAAAACAACATTTTAATCACGTTATTGAATCCGGGTGTCAAGGGTATAAATTATTTCACTAATTCTTGTTCAAAAACATAGGTTGTGGGTACTCGATAGAACCGCCTTATTGAGGCGGTCTATCGAGCACCCATAATCTATGTTTGAAACAGAAATAAGGAAACA
This sequence comes from Lucinisca nassula, assembly GCA_963580285.1. Lineage (NCBI taxonomy): Eukaryota > Metazoa > Mollusca > Bivalvia > Lucinida > Lucinidae > Lucinisca > Lucinisca nassula. Next base: position 9,078,985 of record OY757026.1, read on the forward strand.
AAGAAACAAATATAATGGTAATACATAAGCCACGACAACGGAAAATCTTCAGACGTGTGTGCTCAGAAAATAATGAGATGATGAGGGGCCCAAATACCGAGAAACTAGTAGTTTAGCAACATGGCGTCTGTCTGTTGTCATTCCATCAAAGTGCAAATACGTCAAACACAATGACACGCCGAACGGTCACAAGTTTTGTTTGTTTGATTTGAGGTTTAACGTCCCCGTCAACACTGTAAAGGTCATTTTGGAGACGTTGCTTCCAATTTTGTGGGACTTTTACCCGACATTGAGATGAAATGACATCTCAAGCCCTGTCGCCCAATGAAACCAACAGGGTTTATTAGCATGGACGGTCCGCCTCAAACCGCGGTTCCTGGACAGGCTTAGATCCTCTAAGCGGTTTACCAGTACTAGTGTGCGGGCCGGATTCAGCTCTGCGTGGAAGCATCATGCAGCCCATATATTTCTTCAAGCCCCTATGCGCGGGGGCCCAACGGTCACAAGTGAATACCGGTAAATTAGGAGATTACTGTATTCAAAACTGTCATTTGGGGAGGTAAATCGGAGGTTTTACGGTCGGAAATATCGTTTTACGGCGACGCGTTAGCGGAGCCGTAAAACGGAATTTGCGATCGTATACCCGACGATTTACTTCCCCGAATGACAATTTTCGATAGTTATCCCCATTCTAATGCACTTATTCACTTGTTTTGTTTTAAAAATGTTGTTTTTGCCCAAACCGGCAAGTACTGTGAGATGCGTAAAACCATTGGTGTTCAAATACCAACCAATGAAAAATGACGTTACATGATGACGTCGGGTTTCAATATGACGTCATCGATGACGTCGGGGTAAAATATACTGTCGCAATTTTTTGACGTTATCCAATTAGACGTCGTGTTATTTATGCAAGTGCATTAGAATTCTGCTTCATACAGAATGTCGGGCGGAGCTAGCGATTGCCAAAAAAGAAGAAAAAAAAAAACTCTGTGCACAATCCCGCCTTCTTCAGATCTGTGCTGCATATTCAAAAAATGTTATTTACATTACGTCAGTTGTCTGAATGTTTCGGCCAATCAACTGAGAAGGAGTAGCTACGCAATCATTCCACCTAAGTTGTCAACCCGTTGTTCAGAAGCACATAATCGAACTTTCAACAGGGTGCGACAAAGCTTTCGGCGCGTGCAAACAGTATCGGGAGAAGTCTTATTGCTACACTGTTGGTTGCGTGGTTGTAATAGTATATCTATTATGGTCAAGAGGAGCTTGATACCCAAGGGTTGTGCCCCCGCCCATCGGGGCTTGGAGAAATAGATTGAGCTGCATGATGCTTCCACGCAGAGCTGAAACCGACCGCACATTAATGACTGAGTACTGGTAAACCGCTTAGAGGGTCTAAGCCTGACCAGGCAAAGTGGCGCGAGTCGGACCGTCCCTACATATAAACCCTTTTAGTTTGTTTGGGTTGTCATTTCATCTCAATGCCGCGTAAAAGAATATAGGAGGGTCAGCGGATCGAGTTGGTGGGCCAGGGTGACAAACAGAATATTACAATCGCCTTACGTACAGCTCACCTTACATCCTCAAAACTGATTTTCTCTTGTCCTGTCAAAAAGGTGACAGTTACAAATGTCTTTTTGCCCCAAAGTATTTCTTTTTAAGTAATTGTATACGTCTTCAGTGTGATATTGCAAACAAATCTGACATGTAATACTTGTCTAATATGACAGGTTAACTATTAATATTATATCTCATTCACAGTACCATCAAGCTTTCATCCTGCGCCCCCGCCCATCGGGGCTTGGAGAAATGGATTGGGCTGCTTGGTGCTCATGAATACTAATAAACCACTTAGGTCATCTAAGCATGCCCAGGCAAAGTGGTGCAAGTCGGACCATCCATGCATATGAACCCTATTGGTGGGTTTGAGATGTAGTCCCACAAAATTGGAAACAGCGTCTCCAAAATGAAAAATGCCATATACAACATTGACGCGGACGTTAAACCTCAAATCAAACAAACAAACTTAAGTCCGACTTCGAAATAAACAAACCATCGTTGTATTGCATTGTACGTCGTTCAAATTTTGTTATAACCTTACTAGATTCGGTTTTACTCATTTTAACTGCATAAATATATTCTATAAAAGGGTTATCCTTTGGAAGCAAGTAATACACCACAGAACTAAAAAATATGGAGTGTACATGTTTTCTAATAATAATAATAATAATAATAATAGCCTTTAGTCTGGGCCAGACTAGCTAGTTTCGGCCAATTAGGCCTCATCAGTGACCCTCAGATATTTTCAAAATTCAACAATGGAATCAATGATCCCAAAGGACAAGAAAATATAATCTACACTATGGTGTAGGGCAGGGAGATGTTTTACCGTCGCCACACATTCCCACGAACCAGCTGTAGTGAAGTTAAATATGTTCTATAAAAAGGTTATCCTTTGGAAGCAAGGAATACAACACAGAACTAAAAAATATGGAGGGTACATGTTTTCTGGGCCAGACTAGCTAGTTTCGGCCAATTAGGCCTCAGCAGTGACCCTCAGATATTTTCAAAATTCTTCCCGGACAGCATATATAGTAGGGGGTTGATTTGTGATTAGAAATATGGTATGATGTTTTGAAAACAGCGAAGGCCCTGAGCAGACGCCGCGTTCTGCGGCATCTGGTTTTGGCCTGCACTGTTTACCAGCGTCCGTTTTAAAAAGGTCCAGGGGACGGGGGTGGGGGTCGCGAGTCCGTCAAAAATGGTTTAATAGCACAGTTTAAGCCTTACTTTCACTGAATAGTTTCAGTTTGCCACATGAACGAAGATCCTTCAATAAAATGTTTATCCTCTGAATGTTAATACTTTCATTTCTATACATCCAAGTGCGAATTTTCAAGGTTTAGTATACAAACTGTTTAAAGAAGCGTAAATTATGAACTCGTTTTGATTCTAAATTACGGTTGAGTTAAGGCCAAACTGAGGCCACTGAGGTGAACGGGTGCGCCTACAAAGTAGGCTACCCTTGCAATAAATGGCCACCACCATTCCTTGTGTGTGCGGGGGTGAGGGGGTGGGGAGTGAAACCCATATTAAAGAAAAGAATCCCCGTCCCATACTTCATCCTCGCGTGAACAAGTAAGTTCTTCAAAGATGGTTGGGGACGCGTTGGATGTTTTCCATCTGTTTTGTCAGACTACAATTTTAGTAACTTCCTGTTCGCTTTCTTGTAAATTGAAATCGATTGAGAATGGGTGTGTCTGGAGGAAATTCTTTTCTTGCGCACCAGATAAGGAAATCCTGAACTTAACCCTGGGATAGAAATTCTTATCCTACCCAGATTATCCTATCCAGTGATTATCCTATCCAGGGATAGGGTAAATACCGAGAATTTTCGCGTGTTTTGATGTGCGCTGGTTGAATAGGACGTAAAGTATGCCGTCCATGGTTACGTTTGACGTCATTTCACTTGCAGTGACGTCAAAAAACGTCGCGTTATTGTCATCATCGAATGGCGGACGTCAATAATAAAAGTGATTTCATTATATTAAAAAAATTCAGACATTCAGAAATGACAGAAATGCAAGAAGAATAATTTTACATGGCTGTAGAGGCAGATAGAAAAATCCGTCCCGAGGGACCACTGTCCGGCCACATGATGCCGGAAAGTGCACCCCATGTAAGATTATGAGAATCTAATTCTATTATGGGTGTGAGGGGTGAATAGAAAAATCTAAGCCGACGGTCACAATTCGGCATCACGACTTGCCTCGTGATGCCCGGGACTGTGGTCCCGAGAGACAGATTTTCTATCCACCATTCACACCATGTAAGATTCTTTTTCTTGCATACCTTTCATTTCTGGATTTTTAACAATGCTGTCACTTCAGTTGCCGTCGTCCGTCACACTATGATGACAATGGTTTGATGTTTTGTGACGTCACGTAACGTGCTGTGACGTCGACATTAACGACGGTGCACATGAGGTCTTAATCAACCAGTGCATCTCAAACACGTGGGAATATTCGATTTTTACCCTGTCCCTATGTCCCTAGATAAGAACACCAGGGTAAGAACAGAATTTCTACCCCAGGCCAAAAATTCTGGTGTGCAAGAATATAAGAATCTTATACGGGTGTGAGGGGTGGATAGAAAAATCCGTCCCAAGATCACTGTCCGACATCACTCGGCGCACTGTCCTGCATCACGAGGTTTGTCGATTGATGCCGGACATTGATCCTGAGGGGCGGATTTCTCTATCCACCCCTCACACACATATAGGATTCTTTTTCTTGCATACCTTCCATTTCTTTGCGCGGATTTTTAATGCTGCAGTCACTTCGGTTACCGACGTCCGCCATATTTCCACGACGATGCAGGAATGCTTAGTGACGTCACGCAATGTGCTGTGACGTCAACCTTAACGACGGCACATACGAGGTTGTATTCAACCAGTGCATTTATCAAACACGCGAGAATATTCGATTTTGAGTAAGAACACCAGGATTAGAACAGAATTTTTATCCCACGCTAAAACTTTGGACTTCCTTATCTGGTGTGCAAGAATACTACGTTCTTTTAGGGTAGATCCATATAAAACTGAGAAATATGGTAATATGATATGGTAAACAGAATCTTTCTGAAAGAGCTGCTTTCTCTGAAAGTCTATCTTCCCACATTAAGAACAGGCCTCAGTTTTTATTTAAAGAATCTGGGTCCCTTTAATGGCGGTGGACATCACGGCCCTTCATTTTCTTTTGTATGATATATTTATTCGATCTAACACTAAATTTATAGAGAATTTGTAGGTATCCCGATGGGGACCAACTGTGCCCCACTTGTTGCAGATGTTTGTTGTTGTTATGAGAGATACTTTATGTCGTATCTCTTAGACACATAGCGGGCTGATGTTATTGAAGCTTGCAATTTAACTTCAAGATATCTGGACAGCCAAACTTATTATAGATAATGTTTATTTTGAAGAACTGATAGACTTACTAAACCTCAATGTCAGTCGAAAATTACATATTACTTTAATTATACTTGAACACAGTGAGAAGAAATCGATCGATTTACGTCTCTGCCCTCTGCCCCCAGCTCCGTGGACTACGGCAATATAAGCCTGGCTGTATTATCAATTTTGTCAAACTGTCGACCCATCACGCCTATATAATTTTTACCCCATTGAAATCCACTTTTATATAGTAAAACTGGCATTTACAGGGGTAAACATTATTTTTCTTATTTTTGTTCTAAAATATAGATTTTGGGCACTCGTTAGAATCGCCTCGATGAGGCGGTTATGGCGTGTACCCACGATCTATATTTTGAGCAGAAATAAGAAAAATATCGCATTTTTCAGCATAAAATTTTCCTTTTTATCGCCAGTAAAGTTTACAGTGTATTTGTATAGGCGTGTTTTCGTAATACAAAATGACGACACAATAACGCAGGTGTGTAATCATTCTCCTTAAGAAATCGAATGTCAAAAGTTTTCCAAAATTAGGGCCTTTGACATTCGTATACTTATGTTCGACTAAAAATAAACATAAAAACATACTTGAGCACCTCGCACCCATTAATCTTTAGAGAATGTCATGCATAATTCATTATTCCACATTGATTGTTGGCAGCCACGCGAGAATAAAACACAACATTGTTTAGCCTAATTAGGGCATCGTTGGTTTATCATATATTTTAACAATTTGGGTATTTTACTTAAAATGGCGCCGAGCCACAAAATCATAGTAAACAGATGCAAATTTCGGTGCATCACGACCGTTAGGAAAAGTGGTAGTTAAACCGCTGTAATATATCCGAACAAAAATGTATAGATTGTACAGAAAAACGACCATTAATGGTCATTTTCCTGTACTATCTATACATGTGTGTGTGTGTGTGTGGGGGGGGGGGGGGGGGGGGCGTTTGACATATATAAACGTCCAATTCTCTTTATATCACTATTGTAAGAGTCCAAAGCAGAAACCGTGTTAGTTAAAGAACCGTATTATATCTAAACAAAAATTGTATAGATTGTATAGAAAATTACCATTTATGGTCATTTTTCTAAATAATCTTTACATTTTGGGACACATTTGATATATACATCCATACCTCTGTATATAAATTTTATAAGGTTCCATAGCAGATACAACCGTGTTATATCCAAACAAAAATATAGAGATTATATATTATTATATTATGGTCATTTTTCTGTATAATCTATACATTTTTGGACATACAGCCAACCCTCTTAAGATTACTTTTGTAAGGGTCCAAAGCAGAAATCGTGTTTTTGTTTGTTTGTTTGTTTGTTTGTTAAAGTCTTATTATGTCCAAACAAAAATACATAGGTCATATAGAATCATGACCATTTAAAACGTGTTACACATAATAACCGTGTTATAATGGACGTTGTTATAAACAGGGTGTGGTGTATTTTCAGAGTTGCATGGAATATGTTCCATTGTCTTTAAATAAAACGTTCGAGTTACGATTTCTGGCGTAGAGTTTGGACCTGAGGTGCAGATGACAAAAGGAGCTGCTGCCATTTAATGAGCTCTTGTTTCGACCTAAATCGTTCAAACACATTTGGGGCCGTGAAAATTTGTTCGTACCACTGAGGGTTATATCCTGGCGCCAGTCTAGGGGGCATAATATGTCTTTTTTCGAATTCGTTAACATAAAGGTACATGCATGTAGTGTGCACTCGTTAGAATCGCCTCATCGAGGCGATTCTAACTAGTACACACAACATACATTTTCAACATCGACTGGCAATAGCCATTTTAACGTATTTTGACTATTGCCAGTTGGTAATAGCCATTTTAACGTATTTTGACTATTGCCAATGGTATGGTAATAGCCATTTTAACGTATTTTGGCTATTGCCAGTCGACTGGCACTTATATCCTGGCACCAGGCCAGAAGGTATAATATGGCTTTTTTTGGAATTCGTTCACACAAAGGTACAATGGTACATGCATGTAGTGTGCCTCATCGAGGCGATTCTAACGAGTACACACAACATACATTTTCAATATTAATAAACAGAATTGCTATTCCAGTGGACGGGCAATAGCCATTTTAACGTATTTTGACTATTGCCAGTTGGTAATAGGCATTTTAACGTATTTTGACTATTGCCAATGGTATGGAAATAGCCATTTTAACGTATTTTGGCTATTGCCAGTCGACTGGCACTTATATCCTGGCACCAGGCCAGAAGGCATAATATGTTTTTTTTTTTTTTTGGAATTCGTTCACAGAAAGGTACAATGGTACATGCATGGAGTGTGCACTCGTTAGAATCGCCTTATCGAGGCGATTCTAACGAGTACACACAACATACATTTTCAATATAGATAAATGGAATTGCTATTGCCAGTCGACTGGCAATAGCCATTTTAGCGTATTTTGACTATTGCCAATGTGTCGGTAATAGCCATTTTAAAGTATTTTGGCTATTACCAGTCGACTGGCACTATGCCTTTCCAGAAACATAAATATTCAAAATATATTAATATCTGCATGCAGTTTTTGATGATTATTTCGTGTTTAACGACGCGTCAACCCTCTTTGTGGGTCATAAGCGTCAACCGGTTAATGATCAAAAAGTAATCTGCAGTTATGGTAAAATGCTTTCTAGTGACGCAAGAACTGGTTCGAAACAGCCGCGGTAAACGAGCCATCGGTGTTCGAGCCATCAAAGTTTTACTGGTCAAGATAGAAAAAGTTACTCTGGAAAAAATGCCACTAACATAGAACACAGTCATTTGTTCAAAACTACGATAAATGACGAGCAATTTGGGCTGCTATGACCCCAGACAGCAAAGAATGCCGGGCCAGCGTTGGGCCGACAGCGATACGACGTGGTAATGTCGTATCGCTGTCGGCCCGACGTTGGCCCGTTTTTTGATGTTAGGACGATATTTTTTCGGCATTTTCCGGACTTGCTAAGAGTTTGGGCTGAACATGATGACATGACTGAATTGATTGCACAAATCACTTTATGAAGATTTCTTCATCCTTCTGCGTATTTGCACATCTATGTTGTCGCTTTTACATTCGCATACGTCTTTGGCTGCCACTTTAACTGCAGGTTGAGTGTATGGGGTGGGGTGGGGGTGGTGAGAAGAGGGGTGCGTGTGTGAATTCTCTTTTTTGTGTTGGTTTGTTTTTGTAGCTAGTCATGCGCATTTTTTCTCTCCTTTATTGCAAACCGGGACATCTAGATTAAGTTGTCTGCATCATTTGCATAGATTTTATAGGACTCTCTTAAACTCGACAAACTATCTATTTATGAATTTAGACTTCACTGAAGTGTGTCTTTAAGTCAAAATTAATCGTAAAATCTTGATATAAATGCATATACTGTGGGAGAAATACATTGGGCTGCATTGTGTTTGAGCTGAAACCGACCGAACTTTTGAGTGGTAAATAATCTGAAAAAAGGGGTAATCCTTTAGAAGCAAACTTAGACAAAAGCACAGAACTGAAATCAAGTCTTTGGGGGGGCCAGACAAGCTAGTTTCGGCCAATCATCAGTGGCCCTCACATATTGTCTAAATTCCGCAAGTGAAATCATGTCATGAAAAATGTTTGTTTGTTTGATTTGGGGTTTAACGTCCCCGTCAACACTCTGTAGGTCATTTGGAGACGTTGCTTCCAAAATGTGGGGCTTTTACCCGACACTGAGTTGAAATGACATCTCAAGCCCTGTCGCCCAATAAAGTCAATAGGGTTTGCCTGGGCAGGCTTAGATCAATAAGCGGATTACCAGTACTCGTGTGCGTCGGTTTCAGTTGTGCGTGGAGACATCATGCAGCCCATATATTTCTCCAAGCCCCAATTGGCGGGGGCCAAGTGAAATCAATGATTCCAAAGAGCTAGAAAATATAACCAGCACTATGATGAAGGGCAGGGAGACTTTGTATGTACGGCCACCACACATTCCTTTAACACCAGCTGTGGGGAAGCTCAATGTTCTGAAAAAGCCTGCCTGGGCATCACGAAATCACGCCTACGTAACTTTGACCCCTCGAACCCCAGTTTTAAATAGTAAAACTGGGGTTTGCAGGGGTAAACATTATTTTTCTTATTTCTACTCTAAAATATAGAGTGTGCCTGTCGTTAGAACCGCCTCATCGGCCCCCGCCTATCGGGGCTTGAAGAAATATTTGGGCTGCATGATGCTTCCACGCAGAGCTGAAACCGACCCGCACACGAGTACTGGTATACCGCTTAGAGGATCTAAGCTTGCCCAGGCAAAGCGGTGCGAGTCGGCCTGTCCATGCTTATAAACCCTATTGGTTTCATTGGGCGGCAGGGCTTGAGATGTCATTTCATCTCAATGTCGGGTAAAAGTCCCACAAATTGGAAGCAACGTCTCCAAAATTATCTTTACAGTGTTGACGGGGACGTTAAACCTCAAATCAAACAAACAAGAACCGCCTCAGAGAGACGATTCTAACGAGAACCCACACTCTATATTTTGAGCAGAATTAAGAAAAATATCACAATATTTCATCTTAAAATTTTCATTTTTTTGGCGATAAAGAATACAGTGTATTTGTATAGGCGTGTCTTCGTAATGGAAAAGTATTGCAAGTCAGGCCGTTCCTTAAAACCGAGAGGTTTCTTTGGGCGGTAGGGCTTGAGAGGCCATCGCATCTCAGTTTCGGGTAAAGTCCCACAAAATTGGAAGCAAAGTCTCCAAAATGACGCAGATTATTCTGAAGGGAACGTAAAGTATCAATGCAAACAGAATAAGCATTTTTAAAAAAAGTTTTTGACAGCGGAAACCGGACTCTTTACGGATAGTGGTTACGTTCCGGTGGAGCGTTTTTGCAAACATCGGTTTCGCAAACTTACCAGATCAAAGCGATAGAAATAGTTTCTTCACAAAAAAAAACTTATAATGTTTTTAAACAGAAAGAAAATGGGTAAAATTGTCATCTTATCTTTTTTTCTACCGAGTGTCAAGGGTGAATTTGAACACCTATTGACTACCGGACCGTTTATAAGACCCTTAATATCTCAAACGATTTTCAGATCTGTTGGGAAAGTAAGCCTCTATTGATATAATATTGATTCAAGCCCTGCAATATTTGATTTTCAAATTTAAGGGCTAATTTGCTCGTGCCTATTTAAATACGAGTTCAACATTAAGCCTGAAATACCAAACAAGGTTGAATTTTATTCATACCTAACCTAAAATCGACGATATGGGACGTAAAAGTGTCACAGAGCTCTACATATTTGAATAGATTAGTGTTTAATGTTAATAAAAGCCAACTTATACCGCATGTGGGAGATGAAAACTGAAAATAAATCGAGTTCAACATATTGCCGTAAGAAGCCTCCGTGGTGAAGTGGTTACTCAACATATTGCCGTAAGCTTCAATGGCTCGAACACCTTCTGGAACGTGATAAATCGCTCGACATAGGGGCAGTACGAGTCACTGAGGGTAAATCTTAGGACCAGGTCAGGAGGTCAGAATATTTTTGTGTTTCTATAAAATATAGGTATGTTGTGTGTACTCATTAGAATCGCCTCGAGAGGCGATTCTAATGAGTACACACAACATACACTTTGTTTGCTTGCGTTGGGGTTTTACGTCCCCGTCAAAACCATTTAGGTCATTTTGGAGACGTGGCTTCCGATTTTGTGGAACGTTTACCCGACATTGAGATGAAATGACATCTCAAGCCCTTTACCGCCCGAAGAAACCGCTCGGCCCCCGCCCATCGGGGCTTGAAATATATGGGCTGCATGATGCTTCCACGCAGAGCTGGATCTGACTCACACACGAGTACTGGTAAACCGCTAAGAGGATCTAAGCCTGCCCAGGCAAAGCGGTGTGAGTGTCAGACCGTCCATGCTTATAAACCCTATTGGTTTCATTGGGGCTTGAGATGTCATTTCATCTCAATGTCGGGTAAAAGTCCCACAATATTGGAAGCAACGTCTGCAAAATGACCTTTACAGTGTTGACGGGGACGTTAAACCTCAAATCAAACAAACAAACAAAGCTTGGGTTTAAGGAGCGGTCCGACTCGCGTCACTATACATGGGAAGGCTTGGTTTACCAGTACTCAAGTTCGATCGGTTTTAGCTCTGCGCGGAAGCACCATGCAGCCCAATCTATGTCTCCAAAGCCCGATGGGCAACTTACACTTGTATACTTAAATAAAATCCCCCCAAGTTATCCTCTAGAGCTAAAGGAGGAATTCCCTAGGGGTTTAACGACACATCAACCCTTTTTGGTCATTTTGTGTCGTCTCCCAGAGAAAGGGAGAAAAGAGATATAAGATAAAGTAGAGGAGGCGAAAGTGATGGGCAGATGAGAACGAGAAAATGAATGGAAATGCAGAAACAGAAGATATGAGCCCCGCCAAGCGAATTTGGGTCTTCGAGCATTCCGTCATGACAAATTTTAACTGCGCATGCCCGGCCATTTAGAGGCGCCAGGGATATGGCTTTCTGTCTGAAGGTTCCTCTTGATTCACTGCTTGTATCAGCGAGCAGCGAAGGTTCTGGCGAGACTGCGCGGATGCGCAGGCTCGCCTGAACCTTCGCTGCTCGCATAGGCGATAAGTACCAAAATCGCTTGACGCGGCCCATATAACAACGCTCCCTCTCTACCCTTACCTGCTGCAAGAACAGCAGAAGCCAATATCGGATGGGCGCCCCAGTGACGCCTTTGCGTCACCCAACCACCCCTTCCTAGGGTCTCAAAAACAGGCATATGGATACCGGAGGCGCGTGTGTGTTTGAGTTTAACGTACCACGAACAGCTTTTGTCATACGGAGACGGGACCCCGGTAGTCTGGAGAGGCCCTGGATCGAACCCACGACCCCTGTTTTATGAGAAAATTAGCATTACTACTACAGGGCACTCACTTCACCGTTTCGGAGTTTTGTTTATGAGCGTTCCCTAAAAGAGGCAGAACCCCAGAATGCAGCCCTGGACGGTCGGCCCTCGCCCATCGGGACTTGAAGAAATATATGGACTGCATGATGCTTCCACGCAGAGCTGAAACCGACCCGCACAAGAGTACTTGCAAACCACTTAGAGGATCTAAGCCTTCCCAGGCAAAGCGGTGCGAGTCGGACCGTCCATGCTTATAAACCCTATTGGTTTCAATTGGTGGCAGGGTTTGAGATGTCATTTCATCTCGATGCCGGGTAAGAGGTCTCCTAAATGATCTTTACAGTGTTGACGGGGACGTTAAACCTCAAATCAAACAAACTAACAAAAGCAGCCCTGGACGTAAAACTGGCGACAAACGAAACTACAAGCCTGACATTCCTAAGATTGGAAATGCATGGACTGCCTAAAACTTGTAAGTGGGAGCCTCTATGTGGCACTGACATAGAAGCATGGTCCAAAGCAGAAACCGTGTAAGTTATCCAATTATGTTATATCCAAAAATGTACAGATTGTATGCATGCCTATAGGACAAGATGAACAACTGCGACACTGCTAAAAGGTGTTCAAATCGCTCAGTTTAGTCGAATCTTTCTTTTGCCCTAGCACCCCTCAGCTTCTACAGCTGGCACCATCAGGTTTGAATTTAGGACACTTATATTCTTGGTAATAGATCAGTAACAGAATAACAGTGTAGATCAAGATGAGATGGCTCATTATGAGCCATCTCATCTTGATCTACACTGTTTGCATTAAGTATCTGTGCATGTTTTTGCATGTATAGGTTACCCCCCCCCCTCTCACCCCACTCCCACACGCACCTCCAAATCCGCCACTGGCTAGAAAGACTTCAGGATGTCATACTGTCATATTGTATGTAACTTATGTAAATAAATGTCAAAATTTATCATATCTTGTCCATAATCAATAAATGACCCAAAGACAAACAGGCACGGTGTGATAATCAAAGCACTGAGAGTACTGGTGGATCGATTGTCTCTGAGTGTAAGCTGTTTTGAGGTTTAACGTCCCCGTCAAGACTGAATAGGTCATTTTGGAGACGTTGCTTCCAATTTTGTGGGACTTTTACCCGATATTGAGATGAAATGACATCTCAAGCCCTGTCGCCCAAATGAAACCAATAGGGCTTATAAGCATAGACGGTCCGACTCGCACCGGTTTGCCTGGGCAGATTTAGATCCTTTAAGTGGTTTACCAGTACTCGTGTGTGCGGTCAGATTCAGCTCTGCTTGGAAGCATGATGCAGCCCATTTATTTCTTTAAGCCCCAATGGGCGGGGGTCGACCATTTTTTGTAATAGATCATTTACAGAATAACAAACGGTGTTGGTCCAGATGAGATCTACACTGTTTGCGTAGGTGTAGGGTTAAAAGAATTAAAATCCCGATGAAAATACACTAATATGGACAAAAAGTGGGCTTCGGACGAGTCCCTCGAACCATCTGCCACTGGCTAGAATGACTTCTAGATGTCATATTGTCATATTGTATGTAACGTATGTGAATAAATGTCAAAATTCATTATATCTTGTCCACAATAAATACAACAGCCACGTTTAATAATCAAAGCACTGAGAGTACTGGTGTGTCGATTGTCTCTGAGTGTATGCTGCAAAAATAGTCCTGAACGAGAACTTAGACCGTTTCGTTTAACCCTTAATTTCCTGGGCCCAGTTGTTCAAAGCATTGTTAGCTTTATGAGCTCGTTAGTGGTCAATTTGTTAACTGTTCTAGAAAGTACAATATCTTATAACTGGTAATTTTGCAGAAAACAAATGTGAGTAGCTAATATTTTTCCAGCAAAAATATTAATGCATATGCCATATTGAATGATCAAAGGTTGACTAACGATGTCGTTAGCTTTGAACAACTAGACCCTATATGTTAAGCAAACAGTGTAGTCCATGATTATGCGCCGCTTCCTGCGCGTCTGATCTGGGCCTAATGTTTGGCAATCCAAAACAAGAGTCCAGTCCAGATAGCTCCAACAGGAAACCCTCTTTAGACAACACGATAAGGAAACACAACTATCAATAACCGGGACAAATGTGATAGTCACATGAGCATCAACGAAAAGCTTCGGCGTTTAGTAACTTTGGGTCGACTGACCAAAATCGGCCCAAACTTATTCGGCTAGTGTCATATATGAACATTTACACACACACACACACACACACACACACACACACACACACACACACACACACACACACACACACACACACACACACACACACACACACACACACACACACACACACACACACACACACCTTCAAACGCACCCCATCTGACAAGTGCTTTATTTCTGCTTTAACGTTTTTGCATTCACGTTCTAACGATTAGGTCTACACCAAATCTAGGACATTAGAAAAAAATTCCTGCAAATGTAGCTTAAAAATTCCATGATTTCATATCAACAGATAAGGTTGGCATTTTGTGATAATTGAAGGGAAGTTTTCATTATTTCTCCATATAAACCTATGTTGTGGGCACGAATACCCACAACATAGGTTATTATGATGAATTGACATAACCTATACTACTTCAGTTATCAAAAAATACCATCAGCCTCGATAGCGCAGTGGTTAGCGCGTTCGACTTACGATCGAAAGGTTGTGCGTTCGAATCCGCCACCGGTATCGAGGTGTGTTCTTGGGCTGCTCCACTCCACCCAGGTGTAAATGGGTAGCAGTGGTGTAAAAGCCACTGCCTCTCTCTCTCGCGCGTGAAAACACCGGGAATGAGTGTTCGAGAGCGATTCAATAAGCTTGTAGCTTTCATCGCAATCGAACTAAAATAAATTAGTATATACTAAAAAATACCATCCTTATCTGTTGCTATGATGATTTATTCCGGCAAATGTAGCTTTTCTTTTGGCAAGACTAGAGGTCGTTTACTTGTTCACTTTAGCCACAAGCAAGTACGCTGAACAGAAAGAAACAGTGAGACGCCTCCTCAAGAGCGCGGTCAAGCGAAATTCGTCGTTCTACGCATGTAACTACTAGAAGAGTGTTTGTGTGCTTGCTCGATTTTTTTTTTTCAGATAATATTGCAAATTATCATACTCTAGTCTATCAACGGAAATCACCTTTTGTCGCATAAATGAAGTATTAAAGGATCATTTCATTCAAAAAGTTAAAGATATCTGACCATCTGCCTGCAAAGTCGATTTAAAAAACTTAAAATATACAAAACAATATATCTTCATTTGTTATAATAGGCTGTTAATTGATTTTTCTTTGTATGTTTGGTATCAGTTTTCCCACTGTCTACTTGTGTCACTGCTAATTGGAGATACAGTGTTATAGATCCTGTTACTGTATGCTCTCCTATTGTAAACACAAAACTGAGACGCTTCCGATTAAAATATAACCTTTTTCCATGGATAAAACGTTTAAAACATAACCTTTTTCCATGGATAAAACACGAGATATAAATCGGTTTACCGTATTCAACCTAATTACCGCACATGAGCGCACACCAAGTATATTCGACATCAATTAGCGCGCAAGATGAAACAGTGTTAACACCAGTTAATAACATTTACATCAGTTGTTAAACGTTTTTCGTTACAAAAAGGGACAAATTGCTGACTTGTATATGAGGCGGGACACAGAATTTCCGACAATTTACATGTGCGCCCAGCGAAGACTCAAATCAGCCTGCGCATCCGCGCAGTCTGATCAGAGTCTTTGTTGTGTGCTCTGAGTATAGTTAAGGGCCCGATGCTCCTTCATGCAGCAAAGAGAAGTCTCTGGTCAGACTATATGGATCCTCATGCCAACCTTCGTCTTTTGTTAAACCTTACACATCTAAAATTGACATATGGAGAATACGTGCTTTAAATGGAAGGACTTTCTAAAGTTTTAATGATTAGAGTGAAATGCCTATGCGCCCTGTGCTTACATTAGGGCGAACGTGGTATACTTTTTTTTTCGTTCGGGGGTTAAAATGGGGGTGGGGGTAGTCCATTACAATAACACACCCGTGCGACAAAGTGCATTTTTTCAAAGCTCCAAAATGGCTACTTTTCTTGTGAAAATCTGTGCTATTTTTGTTAATTTTAATTCAAACATAGGTTGCGGGTGCTCGTTAGAACCGCCTCATTGAGGCGGTTCTAACGATCACCCACAACCTATGTCTAGGAGCAGATATAGGAAAAATAATGAATACCCCCGTAAACTCCAGTTTTCTCTATATAAAGTGGGACTTAAGTGGGTGTTCATTTCACGCACTTGTTCACGTGTTGCTAAAATCACCTACATAATGGCAAACAGTATAGATTCAGATGATTATTGGCCGTGTCTCATTTTGATCTACATTTTTGAATAAGTATCTAAATCTGTCTGTAGATATAAATTCCCATGAAATACAATAATTTGGACACAAAGGGGGTGGGGTCGACAGACCCCTTTCCCCGACCCCCACTGTCTAGAATGACTTCAAGATTTTTTATTTTTTTGTTTTTTTGTTTTGTTTTTACGGCCCTTTAAAGATTATTTCACTCATATCGAGCCGATCGTTAATCAAAGGTGGGCGAAAACCGGAGTACCCGGAGAAAAACCACCTGACCTTCCGTTGCAGAACTTGGCGTCTCACATGTGACCCGAGCGAGGCTCGAACCTACAGTGGTGAGAGACCTAATGATCAAGAGTCAGCGCTCTTAACCACTAGACCACGGAGGCCCGTTTATGATGACTTCAAGATTTTATATTGTATGTACCATATGTGAACAATTGTAAAAAAATGTTATATATTGTCAATAATCAATATGTGACCCAAAGATAAATAGCCATATTAGACAACTACTATCATAGTGTCATAGGCGAACGCTCGTCCTCCAATCCTAACCCCAGCCCCGCCACATACACAAATAAACATATAATCAGCACCCTTTTGATTTTCCATGCAAAACAGACTGTCGATTCGCAATGCATATTTATTTATTTATTTATTTTTATTTATTTATTTATTTATTTATTTATTTATTTATTTCGACACATTGATAATCAAGTATCAGATACATACTTTATGAGTAGATTATGAAAACATACCTATTCAAATATTGGTAAAATTTTACCACCAAAAGATGAAGAGTTTCAGATATAAATCCTGATATTTTTCATATATTTCTGCTCAAACATAGATTGTGGCTACTCGTTAGAACCGCCTCGGAGATTCTAACGAGTACTCACATTCTAAGTTTTTGAGCAGAAATAAGAAAATAATGTGTACCCCTGTAAAACCCAGTTTTACGATATAAAAGTGGGGTTTAAGGGGGTCAAAATTATATAGGCGTGCATGCGTGATAATTTGCATTGAATAACGATAACTGAACAGAATACAAAAAAATAGACAAAATAGAGAAATTGGCGTACCTTAATTCACTTAATCTTCGTATTATCTACACCTGCTATTTAGAATCCAAGGAAAAATGCGTGAATGATAAAAATTCCATGGTATCCTGAGAAAAATAAAGATAACACTTTTAATACAATGTTATTTCAAATACCTCAATACACAATTGAACAGGAAAAAAGTATTATAGCGAAAATATGATCTACGTAGGCAATATTTTCACCTGCCTGAGGTATACACTTAATATGAATAATATTATATACCTATGTGTAGATTGTCACTAAACTCAATAGGGATCGTCTCATACTGATATAAAAACTATTTTAAACTAATCTAAGAGGGACAACTCTGTCAAAATTTGACAAACGAGTCCTCGTAAGTTAGCTTAAGGTGAAGTTTGCGTTACACACAGGTCATTATTCACCTTATTTGCATTATCTACTGGTTCCTAGTCTGAAGGTTATCAGCGTTGGAAAAACAGGTAACCAGACCCCCTGACCTTGAAAGGTCATGGGGTCTGGTTACCTGTTTTTCCAATATTGACAATATGCAAGCTGGGAGCCAGGAAATAATGCAAATATGGTGAATGGAATGTTCACTTTATACAGAGAAAACTTGGTATACATTATATTTTTCTTCTCTGTGCTCAGCAACATAGATTTTGGGTACTCGTTAGCACTGTCTGAATGAGGCAGTTCTAACGAGCACCCACAATCTGTGTTTGGACTATAAATAATGATAAATTCACAATACATCACAAAATTCCTTCTGATAAAAAAAGCTTGTTATGGAAATATAACACATTTTAGCTCGTAATGTAAATAATTCTAACACAGGCAATGGAAAATATAGGCAATGGAAAATAACTGTGTTTTATTCTACAGCAAATCACGGCAAGGAAGAGCGTGACGAGTGACGTCATTAAAACTGCCAATTTATGACGTTACCAGTCGATTTCCTTGACGTTAGACGGTGTAACGTCATATTCTCGCATCGAAAACGTTAGAATATAAATGCATGTGTTTCAGTCGATAATTTTAACGGGATTTCTTTTAACAATGGCGAAAAGTTGTGAGATTTTGGAGGAAACAACAGCATTATTGCCGATTTTCAGCCTGCTGGAATCGAAATAGATCAGCTCTAGTCTGTGATTTGTTGAGTAATAAATCACAGTTTGTCGGTCAGTTGTAAGTAGACAAATCACGCGCCCTACGCGGTCGTGATTTGATCTACTTTACAACCGACCTCCAAACTGTGATGTATTACTCAACAAATCACAGTTAGATCTGATCTATTTCTTAAATAACACCAGGCGAGCCAACTTTAATCTTTGGTGGTGCTCAACTGTTTTCCAAGTGAACATGTTATTTATGCTCCAAACCTAGATTGTGGATGCTCGTTAAGACCGGCTCAGTGAGTAGCCCCCGCCCATCGGGGCTTGAAGAAATAAATGGGCTGCATAATGCCTCCACGCAGAGCTGAAACCGACCCGCACACGAGTTCTGGTAAACCGATTAGAGGATCTAAGCCTGCCCAGGCAATGCGGTGTGAGTTGGCCTGCCTATGCTTATAAACCCTATTGGTTTCATTGGGCGGCAGGGCTTGAGATGTCATTTCATCTTAATGTCGGGTAAAAGTCCCACAAAATTGGAAGCAACGTCTCCAAAATGACATCTACAGTGTTGACGGGGACGTTAACTTCAAATCAAACAAACGAAAACCGCCTCAGTGAGGCGGTTGTAACGAGTACCCATAATCTATGTTTTAAGCAAACATAAGGGCAATAATGTAATACCTTTTATCATATAACGTCGCGTCTGAGAGTGTAATAACGCCATGTAATAAATTCGATAATCCACTAGTGGATTAAATATGCAAATTATTCAGTTACGTCCCGTAATGTTACACATACGACGTCGCGATTACTAATGGCGGAATATTGACATTTTTGTCAAATAAATGTGAATAAATTGCATTTTAAATGTCATATGATAAATAGAATCTTGCATTCTTGCTCATGTATTATTTAATTTATTAAACTCGTTGAGGAAAAGGGCCTCGGCAGAGCCTCGCATTTTATCCCTTAACCTAACCTCGTTGAATAAATTCAATAATACATGAGCACTCATGTAAGATCCTCTCTTTATGTAAACCCCAGTTATCTCAATACAAAGTGGGGTTTACCAGGGTATTCTTGCACACCAGATAAGGAAACCCATACTTTTAGCTATGGGTTGAAATTCTGTTCTAACCCTGACGTTCTTACCCAAAATCGAATATTCTCGCGTGCTTGATAAATGCACTGGCATATGCGCCGTCGATAAGGTTGACGTCACAGCACGTAACGTGACGCCACTAATCATCACAATGTGGCGGACGTCGGCAACCGAAGTGACTTAAGTATTAAAAACCCACGCTTCTATTTGTGAGCGTGGATTTTTTTTAGGTATGCAAGAAAAAGAATCTTACATGGGTGTGAGGGGTGGATAGAAAAATCCGTCCCTCGGGATCACTGTCCGGCATCACGAGGCAAGCCTCGTGATGCCGGACAGTGACCCTCGGGACGGATTTTTCCATCCACCCCTGAAACTCATGTAAGATTCTTGTATTCCTTTCATGGACATGATGGTTGATTGTTACAAGTGTATTGTATGTACTGGTAAGATTAGTTTTCACCTTTTAATTTAAACACGCATGCTGAGCGTTCGTTACGCACACTAAGCATGAGTGTTGTCACTACATGTACATGTATTTTGGGTCCGACCGTGCCACTGTATCTGGCCAGTGGCGTTCAGTGTACGCAAACCAAGTACAATTACAGAAATCCGGTTACAAGATACAATTTGCTAATTCTTTTCTTTAAGAGTGGGCCGCCCTCGGTAGCTCAGTCGGATGCGCGTCTGACTGGTGATCAGGAGGACGCGGGTTCGATACCTGCCGAGGTCGGCAACTTTCTTTCGTGGAGATTGACCATGAAATCTTTTCTACGGTCTTTCTCTCCCTTCCGCTGATTCAAGAAGGACAGTTGTCAGCGTCTGGCGAAAGAATGTGCACTCTACTGGTTAACCCTTACGTATAAGCCTGCCCAGGAAAAGTGTGGATAAGTAATCTGACCGGCCCAAAATGACCTAAAATAATGTTGACTTGGTCGTTAAACCCCAATACAAACAGACAAATCCTTTTAGAGTGGGCCTTGTTACGTGATCTGTCATTCATGCGTAGTGTGCATAATGAGACTTGTTTTTATTATAGAAACATAATAGAAACATCATGCATATTTTGCGATTTCTTCTTCTTCTTCTTCTTCTTCTTCTTCTTCTTCTTCTTCTTCTTCTTCTTCTTCTTCTTTAAGCTGGTAATGTGTATACAACTTAATTGCACACACGCACATCAACAATCCAGTAGCTCGCATAACAGAAGATTTAACTACAAATCCGACAATTTGATTCAACAGTGGGTATTTAGTATTTACCTATTGGTGCACACATCGCTAGGGCAACGTCACATCAACCTCGGTGCAGTCATTACGCTCGGTGCAACGTCATAACGTTGTATCCACTATGGCGTGGGATATGTTGCAAAATTCAATAAATAAAATTTATATGCATAAACTACATTTAAATGATATATTGAAGTATTTGAATGCAAAATCGTTATGTAGGTGCAATATTTTTTTGTTTTAGATGTAAAAACTTTTTATTTTAAATGCTATATAATTATTTAAATTGCGAAAAATTATTTCAGTTTAATTTCATATTTAAATGATATAAAATGATTCAAATGCATAAACACGGTTTAATTTTTCAAGACACATTTAGATTCGCAAAAATCATTTAAATGTTATAAACTCATTTTAATGCATAAACATGGTTTAATTTTCAAAACACATTTAGATTCACAAAAAAATCATTTAGATGCATAAGCATGCCGGGAAGGTTAATAGCGTGACGTAGTCAATCGATACCGAGTACAAGTAATAGCTTTACATATAGATATTATTCAATGGTATCTTGGTTTTGCTTTGGTTTAGTGACCCTTTCAAGATTATTTCACGTATATTGAGCCGAAAGTTTATTCAGAAGGTGGGTAAACACCGGTGTACACGGAGCAAAACCACCTGAGATTCCGTTGCAGAACTTGGCGTCTCACATGTGACCCGAGCCAGGCTCGGACCATTGCGATGTGAAATGGTATTTTGATCTCACGGTATATAGAGTGGGTGCTCATTTCATAAAAGATGCGCGCAATGAAACAAGATTTATTTAAAGGACTGAAATATCATTACTGCTACTGCTGGTAGTAGTAGCAGTAATGCTGCTGTTACTGTTATCTTCACGTCGAACTTCAATTACTAAATTTTATCATTGTGCGCAGATTTCGCAGATGCGCAGAAGTAAGCTACATGGTTCTAAGATACTCTTTTATGAAAGGCATTTTTTTTTTTTTTTTTTTTTTTTTTTGGTTTGGGTTTTACGGCCCTTTCAAGATTATTTCACTCATATCGAGCCGATCGTTATTCAGAGGTGGGCGAAAAGCGGAGTACCCGGGGAAAAACCACCTGACCTTCCGTTGCAGAACTTGGCGTCTCACACGTGGCCCGAGCGAGGCTCGAACCTACGGCGGTGAGAGACCTAATGACTAAGAGTCAGCGCTCTTATGGAGGCCCGAATGAAAGGCATGAACACTCATGAAAGATACTCTATATCCGTAAGACCAAGAGTCCTACAGATGGATAATGACGTCCGTCTCCAAGACTTGATTGTTCGATTTAAGGTTTAACGTCCCCGTCATCCTATTTAGGTAATTTTGGAGACCTTGCTTCCAATTTTGTGTTGTTTTTTTTTCGACACTTAGATGACATTACGTCTCAAACCCTGCAGCCCAATGAAACCAATAGGGTTTATATGCATAAACGGCCCGACTCGCACCACTTTGCCACTCGTAAGCACTGTATGAGTACTCATGTGCGGTCGGTTTCAGCTCTTCGTGGAAGCACCACGCAGCCCAATCTATTCCCACAGCCCCGATGGACGGGGTTCTATTACATGTACTGAGTATACCTGTTGGCAGAAGACATTTCTAACATTCTAACATTCTAATTTCTAATTTCTAACTCCTTACTTCTCAAGCCCTGTCGCCCAAAGAAACCAACAGGGTTTAT
Source organism: Lucinisca nassula (assembly GCA_963580285.1). NCBI lineage: Eukaryota > Metazoa > Mollusca > Bivalvia > Lucinida > Lucinidae > Lucinisca > Lucinisca nassula. The sequence continues at coordinate 9,101,463 of OY757026.1, forward strand.
AGGCATGGACGGTCCGACTCGCACCGCTTTGCGTGGACAGGTTTACCATAGTGTAGTTTATATTTTCTTGTCCTTGGGGGTCATTGTTTCCATGGTGAAAATTTTAAATATTTGAGGGTCACTGATGAGGCCTAATTGGCCAAACTAGCGAGTCTGTCCCAGAAAACCTATACACTCCATGTTTTCAGCTTTGTAGTGTATTCCTTGCTTCCAAAGAATAACCCTTTCTAGAACATATTTAACGTCACTACATCTGGTGTCTGGGAGTGTGTGGCGGCCGTAAAAGGTCTCCTGCCCTACACCATATTGTAGTTTATATTTTCCTGTCCTTTGGGACCATTGATTCCATTGTAAAATTCTGAAAATATTTCAGGGTCACTGATGGGGCCTAACTGACCGAAACTAGCTAGTCTGTCCAAGAAAACCTGTACACTCCATTTTTTCCAGTGTTATAGTGTATTCATTGCTTCCAAAAATTACCCATTTCTATAACATATATAACGTTACTACAGCTAGTGTCTGGGAATGTGTGGCGGCCGTAAAAATCTCCCTGCCCTACACCATAGTGTAGTTAATATTTTCTTATCCTGTGGGATCATTGATTCCATTGTGAAACTTTGAAAATATTTGAGGGTCACTGATGAGGCCTAATTGACCGAAACTAGCTAGTCTGGCCCAGAAAACCTGTACACTCCAAGTTTTCCAGTTTTGTAGTGTATTCCTTGCCTCCAAAGGATAACCCTTTCTAGAACATATTCAACGTAACTACAGCTGGTGTCCGGGAATGTATGGCGGCCGTAAAAAGTCTTCCTGTCCTACACCATTGTGTAGTTTATATTTTCTTATCCTTTGGGATCATTGATTCCATTGAGAAATTTTGAAATTATTTTAGGGTCACTGATTAGGCCTGCTCGGCCGAAACTAGTTAGTCTGGTCCGGAATGTTTTCCAGTTTTGTAGTGTATTCCTTGCTTCCAATAGATAACCCTTTCTAGAACGTATTCAGATCCTCTAAGCGGTTTACCAGTACTCTTGTGCTGTCGGTTTCAGCTATTCGTGGAAACAGCATGCAGCCAATCTATTTCTTCATGCCCCAACGGGCAAGGGCCGATGTATTAGGGTAGGGTAGGGTATGGTAGGGTAGGGTCGGGTATTAGGATATAAGGGTAGGGTAGGTAGGGTAGGGTAGGGTAGGGTAGGGTAGGGTAGGGTAGGGTAGGGTAGGGTAGGTAGGGTAGGGTAGGGAAGGGAAGGTAGTGTAGGGTAGGGTAGGGTAGGGTCGGGACGGGTAGGGAAGGTAGGGTAGGGTAGGGTAGGGTACACAAAACCCACCTACCCTCCAATACATACCTAGCTACCTACCCACCCATCAGTCCCACCCGCCCGCCTGCAAGCCCACCACCCACCAACCCGACCACCCACCTACCTACCTAAAATCGACCTACCTACCTATCTTCCTACCTACCTAACTTCATACCTACCTACCTGCTTACCTTACTAATTACCTCCCTGCTCACCTACCAACTAGTCTGTCTACCTGCCTGCCTACCTACTTACCTTCTGAACCTACCTACCTACTTACCTGCCTGCCTACCTTCCCTAAAGACCTCCCTACCAACCTATCTACATACCTGCCTACCTGTCTGCCTGCCTATCTGCCTGCCTACTTACCTACCTATCTGACTACCTACCTACCTAAAACCGTTCATTACTACTGTATGTATGTAAGTATGTAGGTAAGTAGGTAGGTTGGTTGGTAGCAGGCAGGCAGGTAGGTATGTATGTAGGTAGGAAGGTATGTAGGTAAGTTGGTAGATAGATAGGTTTGATTTTAGGTTTAACGACCCCGTCAACACTTTATATGACATTTTGGACGTTGCTTCATATTTTGTGGGACTTTTACACGACAGTGAGATGAAATGACATCTCAAGCCCTGTCGCCAAAAGGATTTATCAGCATAGATGGTCCGACTCGCAGCACTTCTATCCGTGCACTATTATTGATGTGTGTAGGTATGTAAGTTAGTAGGTAGGTAGGTTGGTAGGTAGGTAGGTAGAAATCACCATTCATTGGCGTTTCAGACCCTTACTGCAAGAACTGACATTTATAAAGAATAGTTCTTCCCCGAACCATTAGGGATTGGAATGCCCATCCTGATTCGATTATTTCGACAGCTGAAGGTGCTGATGAATGTGTAACTAAGTTTACCTCTTTGGTTAGAGCTAGGGACTAGTTTCCCATATCACAGGTCCTGGTGTATGAATGTCATTTGACGTGCCACCAGTAACAATTCTGATTCTAATACTTTGCCTTGGCAGCCTTAGATCTTCCAAGCGGTTTACCAGTACTCGTGTGCGATCGGTTTCAGCTCTGCGTGGAATCATCATGCAGCCAATCTATTTCATCAAGCCCCGATGGGCGGGGGCCGGTAGGTAGGGCGGGCAGGCAGAGAAGCAGGCATGCAGGGGTTAGTAGGCAGGTAAATAGGGAGGTAGATAGGAAGGTAGGTATGTAGGTAGTTACCTACCTGGAAAGCCAGGTGGGTGGACACGTAAGTATGTAAGTAGGTTGTGGGGGTTAGTATTTGGGATTGTAGGAAGGTAAGTTGGTAGGTATGGCGGCAGGGTAGGTAAGAATGTCGGTAGTTAGGTAGATAGGTAGGTTGAATAGGGTGGGTGGGTACCTACCTACCTGAAACCGTACATTACTACTGCAGTCAGGCAGGCATGCACGCACGCACGCACGCAGTTAACTACACAAAACACACCTCCCCTCCCCTCCCTACCTACCTGCCTGCCTGCCTACCTATCACCTACATTCGTATATTACTACGTATATAACTACCTACCTACCTACCTACCTATCTACCCCAAACTCACCTACACTCCAACACCTACATCCCCGAAACGTACATGCCTGTCTGTCTACCAACGTACCTGTCTGTCTGCCTACCAACGTTCTACCTGCCTACCTGTTCTATTTGCCTACCCATTCTGCCTGCCTACCCGTTCTGCCTGCCGTCATGCCCGCTCTGCCTGTCTACCTGTCTGCCCATTCTGCCTGCCTGCCTGCATGCATGCCCGTTCTGCCTGCCTGCCAGTTCTGCCTGTCTGCCTGCGCGTTATGCCTGCCTGGTCTGCCTGTCTGTTCTGCCTGCCGCCTACCTGCCCGTTCTGTCTGCCTGCCAGCCAGCTCTGCCGCCTGCCTGCCTGCCTGCCTGCCCGCCCGTTCTGCCTGCCTGCCCGTTCTGCCTGCCTGCCCGTTCTGCTTGCCTACCTGCCTGTTCGTTCTGTCTGCCTGCCCGCCCGTTCTGCCTGCCTGCCTGCCTGCCTGCCTGCCCGTTCTGCCTGCCTGCCCGTTCAGCCTGTCTGCCTAACTGCCCGTTCTGCCTGCCTGACTGCCTGCCTACCTGCCTGTCCATTCTGCCTTCTGCCTACCTGCCAGCCCGTTCTGTCTGCCGGCCTGTCTGCCTGTTCTGCCTGCCTGCCAGCCCGCTCTGCCTGCCTGTCTACCCGTTCTGCCTGCCTGTCTGCCTGCCCGTTCTGCCTGCTTGCCTGCCTGCCCTTTCTGCTGCCTTCCTGCCCGTTCTGCATGCCTGCCTTCCCGTTCTGCCTGACTTCCCGTTCTGATTGCCCGTTCTGCCTGCCTGCCCGTTCTGTCTTCCTGGCCTGCGGGCCCGTTCTGCTTGCCCGGTCTGCATTGCCTTCCCGTTCTGCCTTGCCTGCCCTACCCTGTCTGCCTGCCTATAACAGCATTCTACTACTGTAGATAGGTACTTATGTAGGTGGGTATGTAGGTAGGCAGGTAGGTAGGTAGGCAAGTAGGTAGGTACGTTTGATTTGAGGTTAAATGACCCCGTAAACACTTCATAGGACATTTTGGAGACGTTGCTTCCAATTTTGTGGGACTGTTACCGGACATTGAGATGAAATGACGTCTCAAGCCCTGTCGCCCAAAAGATTTTTTCTGCCTGCCTACCCGTTCTGCCTGCCGTCATGCCCGCTCTGCCTGTCTACCTGTCTGCCCATTCTGCCTGCCTGCCTGCATGCATGCCCGTTCTGCCTGCCTGCCAGTTCTGCCTGTCTGCCTGCGCGTTATGCCTGCCTGGTCTGCCTGTCTGTTCTGCCTGCCGCCTACCTGCCCGTTCTGTCTGCCTGCCAGCCAGCTCTGCCGCCTGCCTGCCTGCCTGCCCGCCCGTTCTGCCTGCCTGCCCGTTCTGCCTGCCTGCCCGTTCTGCTTGCCTACCTGCCTGTCCGTTCTGTCTGCCTGCCCGCCCGTTCTGCCTGCCTGCCTGCCTGCCCGTTCTGCCTGCCTGCCCGTTCAGCCTGTCTGCCTAACTGCCCGTTCTGCCTGCCTGACTGCCTGCCTACCTGCCTGTCCATTCTGCCTACCTGCCAGCCCGTTCTGTCTGCCGGCCTGTCTGCCTGTTCTGCCTGCCTGCCAGCCCGCTCTGCCTGCCTGTCTACCCGTTCTGCCTGCCTGTCTGCCTGCCCGTTCTGCCTGCTTGCCTGCCTGCCCTTTCTGCTGCCTTCCTGCCCGTTCTGCATGCCTGCCTTCCCGTTCTGCCTGACTTCCCGTTCTGATTGCCCGTTCTGCCTGCCTGCCCGTTCTGTCTTCCTGGCCTGCGGGCCCGTTCTGCTTGCCCGGTCTGCATTGCCTTCCCGTTCTGCCTTGCCTGCCCTACCCTGTCTGCCTGCCTATAACAGCATTCTACTACTGTAGATAGGTACTTATGTAGGTGGTTATGTAGGTAGGCAGGTAGGTAGGTAGGCAAGTAGGTAGGTACGTTTGATTTGAGGTTAAATGACCCCGTAAACACTTCATAGGACATTTTGGAGACGTTGCTTCCAATTTTGTGGGACTGTTACCGGACATTGAGATGAAATGACGTCTCAAGCCCTGTCGCCCAAAGGATTTTTAAGCATGATTGGTCCGACTCGCAGCACTTTGCCTGGGCAGCCTTTGATCTTCCAAGCGGTTTACCAGTACTCGTGTGCGGTCGGTTTCAGCTCTGCGTGGAAGCATCATGCAGCCCATCTATTTCGTGAAGCCCCGATGGGCATGTACCGGTAGATAGGGCGGGCGGGCAGACAGGCAGGCATGCAGGGGTTTGTAGGTGGGTAAATAGGGAGGTAGATAGGAAGGTAGGTATGTAGGTAGTTATCCACCAAGAAAGGTAGGTAGGTGGACACGTAGGTATGTAGGTAGGGTGTGTGGGTCAATATTTGGGATTGTAGGAAGGTAGGTTGGTAACTAGGTAGGTATAGCGGTTGGGTTTGTAGATAGGTAGGTAAGAATGCCGGTAGTTAAGTAGATAGGTATAGTAGCCGCAGATAAGATTGACAAGGCGGAGCTTTCGCTTGTACCTGCCTTAGGAATATTCCATTTACCAAAAGGTAAACCAAGTCACCCGATTGTGTGAATTCAACAGTGACACAAGCATAGCTACGGCGTATATGACCATTTCGTCCGCTTGTAGAAAGCGTGCGAAAGACACTCTACCGAATCTTCTGGTGGACCCAGCGAATTTGACACATACTGACAACACCTGAATAGCTCCGCCAAGTCAATCTTATCTGCGACTACTATATGTTGAATAGGGTGGGTGGGTGGGTACCTACCTACCTACCTAAAACCGTACATTACTACTGCAGGCAGGCACATATCTACACAAAACACACCTACCCTCCCCTCTTTACCTACCTGCCTACCTACCACCTACCTAGGAACCTAACTACGTACATAACTATCTGCCTATCTATCGGTCCAAATCTCACCTACCCTCCCACACATACCTACCTACCTACCTATCGGTAAGCCCGTCCGCCCAACACCCTACCAGCCATCAATCCACCAACTCACCCACCCACCTACATACTTACCCAAAATCGACCTACCTTCCTACCTGCCTGTCTAACAAGGTACCTACCCGCATGCCTACCAACGTACCTGCCTACCAACGTACCTGCCTACCAACGTACCTGCCTGCCTGTCTACCAACGTACTTGCCGGTCTGCCTACCAACGTACCTGCCCGCCTACCAACGGACCTGCCTGCCCCGTACTGCCTGCCTGCCTACCCGTTCTGCTTGCCTGCCTGCCTACCCGTTCTGCCCACATGCCTGCCGACCCGTTCTGCCTATCTGCCTGCCTACCCGTTCTGCCTGACTGCCTTCCTACCCATTCTGCCTGCCTGCTTTCCCGTTCTGTCCGCCTGCCTGCCTACCCGTTCTATCTGCCTTCCTACCCATTCTGCCTGCATACCTGCCTCCCTGCCTACCCGTTCTGCGTGGCTGCCTAACCGTTCTGCCCGCCTGCCTACCGGTTCTGCCTGCCCGTTCTGCCTGCATGCCTGCCCGTTCTGCCTACATGCTTGCCTACCTTTTTGCCAGCCTGTCTCTATGCCTGCCTGCCTGCCCGTTCTGCCTGCCCGGCCTGAATGCCCGTTCTGCCTGCCCGGCCTGTCTTGCCTACGCGTTCTACCTTGCCTACCCTGTCCTGTCTGCCTGCCTTTAAACGTATATTTCCACTGTAGGTAGGTAAGTAAGTAGGTGGGTAGGTAGGTATGTACCTATCTACTCAAAATCCACCAACCCTCCCTGACCTACCTACCTCCTACCTACCTACCCATAGTCCCGCCCGCACGCCTGCCTGCCAGCCCACCCACCAACCAACCAACTTAACCACACACCTTCCTGCCTAAAATCTACATACCTTTCTACCCAACTACCTACCTTCCTACCCAACTTCCTACTTACATACCTACCTGCCTGCCTACCTGACTACTAACCCGACCCTGCCTGCCTGCCTGCCTGCCAAAGACCCACCTGCCACCCCACTCCTACCATCCTACTCCTACCTATCTACCTTCCTACCTTTGCCGGCCTCGGTAGCTCGGTCGGATGCGCGTCTGACTGGTGATCAGGAGGACGCAGGTTAGATACCTACCGGGGTCGGCAACATTCTTTCGTGGAGATTGATCATGAAATCTTTTCTACGGTCATTCTCTCCCTTCCGCTGATTCAAGAAGGCGAAAGAATGTGCACTGTACTGATTAACCGCTTACGTGTAAGTCTGTCCAGGAAAAGTGTGGCTAGGTAAACTGACCGGCTCAAAAGGCAGAACGGGAAGGCAAGGAAGGCCGGGCAGGCAGAACGGACACGCAGGCCAGGCAGACAGAACGGGCAGGCAGGCAGAACGGGCAAGCAGAAGGGGCAGGCAAGCAGATCGGCAAGGCAGGCAGGCAGAACGGGCAGGCAAGCAGCAGAACGGGCAGGCATGCAAGCAGGCAGAACGCGCAGGCAGACAGGCAGACAGTACGGGCAGACAGGCAGGCAGACAGGCAGAACGGGCAGGCAAGCAGCAGAACGGGCAGGCAGGCAAGCAGGCAGAACGCGCAGGCAAACAGGCAGACAGTACGGGCAGACAGGCAGGCAGACAGGCAGAACGGGCAGGCAGGCAGACACAACGGGCTGGCTGGTAGGCAGAAGGCATAATAGGCAGGCAGGTAGGCAAGCAGGTAGGCAGGCAGTCAGGCAGATAGAAAGGGCAATTAGACAGGCAGGCCGAACGGCCAGGCAGGCAAAAAGGGCAGGCATGACGACAGGCAGAAAGGGCAGGCAGGCAGAACGGACAGGCAGTCAGAACGTGCAGGCAGGCAGTCTGGCAGAATGGGCAGGCTGGCAGACAGGCAGAACGGGAAGGCAGGCAGAACGAACAGGCAGGCAGATCGAACAGGTAGTCTGTCTGGCTGAATGGGCAGGCAGGCAGGCAGACAGACAGAACAGGCAGGCAGAACGGGCAGGCAGGCAGAACGGGCAGACAGAACAGGCAGGCAGGCAGAACAGGCAGGCAGAACGGGCAGGCAGAACGGGCTGGTAGGCAGGCAGAGCGGGCGGGCAGGCAGGCAGTCCGAACGGGCAGGCAGGTAGGCAGGCAGAACAGGCAGGCAGGCAGAACGGTCAGTTAGTCAGGTAGGCAGGTGGCAGAATTGGCTGGCAGGCAGACAGAACGGACAGGTAGGAGGCAGACAGAACGGACAGACAGGCAGACCAGGCAGGCAGAACGGACAGGCAGGCAAAACGGTCATGCAAGCAGGCAGGCAGAACGGGCAGGCAGGTAGACAGGCAGAGCGGGCATGTAGGCAGGCAGAATGGGTGGGCAGTCCGGCAGAACGGGTAGGCAGGTAGAGCAGGTAGGCCGGCAGATCAGATAGGCAGGCGGGCAAGCAGAACGGGTGGACAGAAAGGCAAGCAGAACGGATAGTCAGACAGGCAAGCTGAACGGGTAAGTAGGCAGGCAGGCAGACATAGTCATTAGGCAGGCAGGCAGAACGGGAAGGCTGACAGGCAGGCAGAACGGGAAGGCTGACAGGCAGGCAGAACGTGTAGGCAAGCAGGCAGTACGGGGGCAGACACGTACGTTGGTAGGAAGGCAGGCAGGTACGTTGGTAGGCAGGCAGGCAGGTACGTTGGCAGGCATGCAGACAGGTACGTTGGTAGGCAGGCAAACAGGTACGTTGGTAGGCAGACAGGCAGATACGTTTCGGGTAGGTTGATAGGTAGGTGTGGGAGTGTAGGTGAGTTTGGGTTAGATAGGTAGGTAGTTATGTGCGTAGTTAGGTACGTGTGTGTGTGTGAATTCGGGTTTAACGTCGCTTTCAACAATTTTTCATTCATATCAAGACGGTGTCTGGTTGCGATAGGGAGCTCAATGCTCACTTTATATTGCTGCCTCACTGAAGTATCATGTCCCAGACACATTACATGATACCACACCCAGTCACATTATCCTGACACTGGGTCGACCAGTCCTAGCTCTACCCCGTAAATCTGAGTGCCAAGCGAGGAGCAGCTAGTACAGTTAGGTACGTATGTAGGTGGTAGGTAGGCAGGCAAGTAGGCATGGAGGGGAGGGTCGGTGTGTTTTGTGTAGATAGGTGCGTGTGTGCGTGCCTGTCTGCCTGCCTGCAGTAGTAATTACGGTTTCAGGTAGGTACCCTCCCACCCTATTCAACCTACCTATCTACCTAACTACCAACATTCTTACCTACCTACCTACCCACCCATCATACCTGCCAACTTACCTTTCTACAATCCCAAATACTAACCCCTTCAACATATCTACGTGTCCACCTTCCTGCCTTTCCAGGTAGGTAACAACCTACATACCTACCTTCCTATTTACCTCCCTATTTACCTACCTACTAGCCCCTGCATGCCTGCTTGTCTGTCCGCCCGCGTTACCTACCGGCCCCCACCCATCGGGGCTTGACGAAATAGATGGGCTGCATGATGCTTCCACGCAGAGCTGAAACCGACCGCACACGAGTACTGGCAAACCGCTTGGAAGATCTAAGGCTGCCAAGGCAAAGTATCAGAATCAGAATTGTTACTGGTGACACGTTAAATGGCATTCATACACCAGGACCTGTGATATGTGAAGTTAGGCCCTAGCTCTAACCAAAGAGGTAAACTTAGTTACACAGTCATCAGCAACTTCAGCTGTCGAAATAATCGAATCGGGATATACATTCCAATTTCTAGAGGTTCGGGGGAAGAACGATTCTTTATTAATGTAAGTTCTTGCAGTAAGGGTCTGAAACGCCAATGACTGGTGATTTCTACCTACCTACCAACCTACCTACCTACTTACCTACATACATACAGTAGTAGTGTACGGGTAGAACTGCTGCGATTCGGACCATCTATGCTTATAAATCCTTTGGGCGACAGGGCTTGAGATGTCATTTCATCTCAACGTCGGGTAAAAGTCCCATAAAATTGGAAGCAACGTGTCCAAAATGTTATGTAAAGTTTTGACAGAGTTGTTAAACCTCAAAACAAACCTACCTACCTACCAAAATTGGAAGCAACGTGTCCAAAATGTTATATAAAGTGTTGACGGAATCGTTAAACCTGAAATCAAACCTACCTACCTACCTACCTGCTTGCCTTCCTGCATGCCTAACAACCTACATACCTACATACATACAGTAGTAGTGTACGGTTTTAGGTAGGTAGGTAGTCAGGTAGGTAAGTAGGCAGGTAGCAGGTAGGTAGATAGATGGGTAGGTAGGTCTTTAGGGAAGGTAGGCAGGCAGGTAAATAGGTAGGTAGTTTCAGAAGGTATGTAGGTAGGCAGGCAGGTAGACAGGCTAGTTGGTAGGTGGGCAGTGAGGTAATTAGAAAGGTAGGCAGGTAGGTAGGTATGAAGTTAGGTAGGTAGCAAGGTAGGTAGGTAGGTCAATTTTAGGTAGGTAGATGGGTGGCCGGGTTGGTGGGTTGGCTTGCAGGCAGGCGGGCCTGACGGATGGGTAGGCAGGTAGGTGGGTTTTGTGTACCCTACCCTACCCTATACCCTACCCTATACCCTACCCTACCCTACCCTACCCCACCCTACCCTACCCTACCCTTCCCTATCTGCCTTTCCAGGTAGGTAACTTCCTACATACCTACCCTGCCCTGCCCTGCCCTGCCCTGCCCTGCCCTGCCCTGCCCTACCCTACTCTGCCCTGTCCTGCCCTGCCTACATACCTACATCGGCCCTTGCCCGTTGGGGCATGAAGAAATAGATTGGCTGCATGATGCTTCCATACAGAGCTGAAACCGACCGCACAAGAGTACTGGTAAACCGCTTAGAGGATCTAAATATGTTCTGTAAAGGGTAATCCTTTGACAGCAAGGAATGCACTACAAAACTGGAAAATATGGTTTTCTGGACCAGACTAACTAGTTTCGGCCAATTATGCCTCATCAGTGACGCTCAAATATTTTCAAAATTTCACAATGGAATCAATGATCCCAAATGATAGAAAATATAAACTACACTATGGTGTAGGGCAGGAAGACTTTTTACGGCCGCCACACATTTCCAGACACCAGCTGTAGTGACGTTAAATATGTTCTAGAAAGGGTTATCCTTTGGAAGCAAGGACTACACTACAAAACTGGGAAAACATGGAGCGTACAGGTTTTCTTGGCCAGATTAGCTAGTTTCGGTCAATGAGGCCCCATCAGTGACCCTCAAATATTTTCAAAATTTCACAATGGAATCAATGATCCCAAAGGACAAGACAATATTAATTGCACTACGGTGTAGGGCAGGGAGACTTTTACGGCCGCCACACATTCCCTGACACCAGCTGTAGTGACGTTATATATATGTTATAGAAAGGGGTATCCTTTGGAAGCAAGGAATACACTACAACACTGGAAAACATGGCGTGTACAGGTTTTCTGGGCCAGACTAGCTAGTTCCGGTCAATTAGGCCTCATCAGTGGCAGCACTCAAATATTTTCAAAATTTCACAATGGAATCAATGATCCCAAAGGACAAGAAAATATAAACTGCACTATGGTGTACGGCAAGGAGACTTTTACGGCCGCCAAACATTCCCAGACACCGGCTGTAGTGACGTTCAATATATTCTAAAAAGGAAGCGAGGAATGAAAACATGGAGTATACAGGTTTTCTGGGCCAGACTAGCTAGTTTCGGTCAATTATGCCTCATCAATGACCCTAAAATATTTTCAAAAATTTCACAATGGAATCAATGATCACAAAGGACAAGAAAATATAAACTACACTATGGTGTAGGACAGGGAGACATTTTACCCCCGCCACACAAGCCCACATACCAACTGTAGTGACGTTATATATGTTATAGAAAGGGTTGTCCTTTGGAAGCAAGGAATACACTACAAAACAGAAAACATGGAGTGTACAGGTTTTCTGGGCCAAACTAGCTAGTTTCGGTCAATTAGGCCTCCTCAGTGACCCTCAAATATTTTCAAAATTTCACAGTGGAATCAATGATCCAAAAGGACAAGAAAATATAAACTACACTATGGTAAGCCTGCCCACGCAAAGCGGTGCGAGTCGGACCGTCCATGCCTATAAACCCTGTTGGTTTCTTTGGGCGATAGGGCTTGAGAAGTAAAGAGATAGACATTAGAAGTTAGAATGTTAGAAATGTGTTGTGCTAACAGGTATACTCAGCACATGTAATACAGCCACGTCCATCGGGGCTCGGAGAATAGATTGGGCTCCATGGTGCTTCCACGAAGAGCTGAAACCGACCGCACATGAGTACTCATACAGCGCTTACGAGTGGCAAAGTGGTGCGAGTCAGACCGATTATGCATTAAAACCTTATTGGTTTCATTGGGCTGCAGGGCTTGAGATGTAATTTCATCTCAATGTCGGGAAAAAATCCACAAAATTGGAAGCAAGGTCTTCAAAATTATGAAAATAGTGATGACGGGGACGTTAAACCTCAAATCGAACTATCAAGTGTTGGAGACAGACGTCATTATCCATCTATGGGACTCTTGGTCTTACGACATATAGAGTATCTTTCATGAGTATTCATGCCCTTCATAAAAAGAGTATCTAGCAGCCATGTAGCTTTTGTTTGTTTGTTTGATTTGAGGTTTAACGTCCCAGTCAACACTGTAAAGGTCATTTTGGAGACGTTGCTTCCAATTTTGTCAGACTTTTGCCCGATATTGAGATGAAATGGACGGTCCAACTTGTGCGCACCGCTTTGCCTGGGCAGGCTTAGATCATCTAAGCGGTTTACCAGTACTCGTGTGCGGGTCGGATTCAGCTCTGCGTGGAAGCATCATGTCGGATTCAGCTCTGCGTGGAAGCATCATGCAGCCCATATGTTTCTTCAAGCCTCGATGGGCGGGGGCCGGACAGCCATGTAGCTTACTTCTGCGTATCTGCGAAATCTGCGCACTAGGATAAGATTTAGTCATTGAAGTTCGACGTGAAGATAACAGTAACAGCAGCATTACTGCTACTACTACCAGCAGTAGCAGTAACGCTTATTCAGTCCTTTAAATAAATCTTGTTTCATTGCGCGCATCTTTTATGAAATGAGCAGCAACTCTATATACCGTGAGACCAAAATACCATTTCACATCGCAATGGTCCGAGTCTGGCTCGGGTCACATGTGAGATGCCAAGTTCTGCAACGGAATGTCAGGTGGTTTTGGTCAGGGTACACCGGTTTTTTCCCACCTTCTGAATAACATTTCGGCTCAATACACGTGAAATAATCTTGAAAGGGTCGCTAAACCAAAGCCAAGATGGATAATAACATCTATCTGCAAAGCTATTACTTGTACGCGGTATCGATTGACAACGTCACGCTATTAAACTTCCCGGCATGCTTATGCATCTAAATGATTTTTTGTGAATGTAAATTGGCGTGTTTTGAAAACTTAACACAAGGTTATGCATCTACATGCTATTTTAGCATATGAATATACTTTTACACACATAAAACATCTTAAGCATTTAAAGCGAAAATACTTTATAAAAAAGTTCATGCATCTAAAATCATTTTTTATCATTTAAAGCTAAAATATAATTGAAATTATATTTTGCATTTAAAACAATTCTATAACAGTCAAACAAACATTTGTACATCTGAAACAAAAAATTATTGAACCTAAAACATTTTATACCATTTAAAGCTAAAATAAAAATAAAATTAAAGTTTGCAATTAAAACAATTTTATAGCAGTTAAAATAAAAAAAAAAATCCATCTAAAACAAAAAAATATTGCACCTTCATAACGATTTTGCATTCAAATACTTCAATATATCATTTAAATGTATCGAATGCATATAAATTTTATTTATTGAATTTTGCAACATATCCCACGCCATAATCCACGTAGCTGTGACGTTGCATATACGTCATGACGTTGCACCGACGTTGACATGACGTTGCCTAATCGTCATGACGTTGCACCAACGTTGATGTGACTTTGCAGTAATGTCATGACGTTACATGTACGTCAATTCGTTGTCGCATTTACGTTATGTGCGTACTAGGAATTCATAAGAAAATGAAACTTATTGCATAGCCACCAAGTACTGGCTCAGGGCCAGCATATGCATTTATCTTATGACGTTTGGTCTGAGAGTGTTATAACGCCATGTATTAAATTCTATAATCCACTTATAGATTAAATATGCAAATTTGTTAGATACGCCCCGTAACGTTACATGTACGACGCCCTTAACGACGTCGCGTTTACTAATGGCGGAATATTGACATTTTTGTAAAAACTGGTTAATAAAATGCGTTTTACGTGTCATATATATGATAACATGCCCATGTATTATTGAATTTATTAAACTTGTTGAGGAAAAGGGATAAAATGCTCGGAGAAGCCTCGCATTTTATCCATTTTCCTCAACTCGTTTAATAAATTCAATTAAGAAATGAAATTTATTTTTCTGCAGTTCATTGAAGTATGAACGCAGTGGGTCGCGTGCAAAGTAAATGAACCCCGAAGGAGTTCATGTAAACTTTGCTAGCGACCCACTGTCGTTCATACTTTCATGAAAAGCAGAAAAATTAAGTTTATTTTTTATATTTACATTTTTTAACCCTCATCACTAGGCGAAAAAATGTTTGTAGGGCAAACTTTTAAAGTTGAAAAACATTTACACTCTGTTTTTCTACAAAGAGCGGAGCAGCGTTGACGTCATCAACGCCCGTAGAGCACAATGGTTTAGAATGACGTCATTTAACGTCACTAAAAATCATGTGATTCGTTGCGTTCATGGACGTATGAACGCAATTGTTTTCTATAGGTTTACATTAGGCTTTACACTGGAAATGTAAATATTAATACATGAACACTCGTGTAAGATCCTCTATATACAGTCTTGGCAGAGTCGTTGATGCTCGCGTATTCATGACGTAACTTTGACGTCATATCAACGTCGGTGCAACGTCATGACGTTTATGCAACGTTACATCTGCGTCGGTGCGACGTCACAAGACGTTGCACCGACGTAGATTTTACGTTGTCCTAGCGACATGTGCCTGCTGGGTTTGATGCCTGCAGACATGTAGTGGGGACGTTGAGATAGCTTCGTGATACAAAGCCCTGTTCGTTGGCTACGCATGCGCATTTGAAAAACAAATTGGAGAATGCTAAATATAGAGGATCTTACATGAGTCCTCATGTATAATTGAATTTATTAAACGAGTGGAGGAAAAGGGATAAAATGCGGGGCTCTGCCGAGCATTTTATCCCTTTTCCTCGACGAGTTTAATAAATTCAATAATACACGAGCACGAATGCAAGATTCTATATTATCATATGACGTTTAAAACGTATTTAATTCACGATTTTTGTACAAAATGTCAATATTCCGCCATTGGTAAACGCGACGTGATTAAGGACGTCGTACGTGATAGCCAATTGGCCATTTTGTGGGAAAGCAACTGTCCCTTTGGCTTTACGCTATTGATGTTTCCATTAGGGTCTGTTGTTTCATGTTTGTGTTTCTTTCCCTTTGGTGTATCTGATTGGAGCTGTGGGTTAATTGTATCGATTCCTGATCATTGCCTTTACTTCTATTTTACGAAACTTATCTAACTAATTTGCATATTTAATCTACTAATTGGATTACCGGATTTAATACATGGAGTTATCAACTTCTCAGACGCGACGTCATATGATAAATGATTTGTACGACATGACCACTAATGTTGTCGGTTATTAAACGAATCCCTTGGAAGCAATGACTTCAACCATGGAGTGTACAAGTTTTTCTGGGTCAGACTAGCTAGTTTGGGCCAATTAGGCCTCATCAGTGACCCTCATTTTAATCCTTACGACGCCAATTGCTGCTTATTTTAGAAGTTATTATTGCCCCTTTTTGGTTGTTCATTTTTTAGTTACGTTTGTCCTTCCAGTTTAATGTTTGTCATGTTGGTGATTCTGATTATTTCCCCCATTATGTATATTACTCCTTTTTAGTTAGGTTTGGATATTCTGAGTCATGTGCCTGAGTATCCTAGGACGCCTGATTATACTCTTCTGGAGTCCATGTCTGTTAGTTTGAACATACGAGGGTAGGCTGAAAATTTCTGAGCCTGACCAAACAGCAGGCATCGAACAGCCATGAAATTTTGTATTCATTAAATCCAAACCTTTATTATTTGATTTGACTCAAATGAGTTCAAGTTTGCCTGCAATAACGTAGAAATTCTAGACTTTGAAAATTGATAGTAGCACGTTTTTGAGAAAATGGACAAAATCTGGCATCGTGGTGTCATCAAGTACCTCCATAAAAGGGGTTAGCTCCTTAAGACATTCATGCCGATATGGTTGCTACATTAGGGGATGATGCTCCTTCGAATGCAACCGTGAAAAATTGGGCAGCAAATTTTATGATGGGCAATGACAGCCTTTAAGATGATGACCGGTGTGGACGACCCACAACGGCAACAACTGAGGAAACCATCAGCCAAGTGCACAGGGCCCATGATGGATGACAGGCGTTTAACTGTGAATCAGTTAGCTAACACTGTTGGCATCTCCTGTGAATGAGTAGAGAACATTCTACACAGTGAATTAGGAATGTCGAAGGTTTCCGCCAGATAGGTGCCACGGCTTTTGACGCTTGTCCAAAAGTTGACCAGACTGAACCTGTCACAAGCCAACTTGGCTATTTTTGAAGCAGACCAAGATGGTTTTCTTGACCGTTTTGTCACTCAGGATGAGTGTTGGGTTCATCACTTTGAGCCAGAGACCAAAAGACAGTCCATGCAATGGAAAAATCCTGGCTCACCCCCTCCAAAGAAGGCAAAGGTCGTCTCCTCTGCAGGGAAGGTGATGGCATCAGTGTTCTGGGATGCCAAGGGTATAATATTCATAGATTACTTCAAAAGGGTAGAACAATTAATGGGGAGTATTATGCAGATCTTCTAAAGCAATTGCGAAAAGCAATTAAGGATAAACGATCCGGAATATTGACAAAAGGGGTCTTGTTCCATCAGGACAATGCGCCTGCTCATAAATCGGTTGTCGCAATGGCTGCCGTGCATGACTGTGGCTTTACACTTGTCGATCACCCTCCGTATTCACCTGATCTAGCTCCATCAGATTATTTCCTGTTTCCAAACATGAAAAAGCACTTGACTGGGCAGCATTATCGGTCAGACGCGGAGGTGATAGCTGCTGTGGAGGAGTTTTTTTCAGGGACCAAGATGAGACCTTCTATACCACTTGGATCCAAGGACTCCAGCATCGCGTGAGGAAGTGTTTGGACAGGAAGGGAGACTATGTTGAAAAATAAGGCACTTTCAGCATGGACAAACCATTGGAACTTGGTCAGGCTCAGAACTTTTCAGCCTACCCTCGTACATATTTGCCATTTGTCAAAGGATTAATGATTTTGGATTAACGCTTTGGTACTATACGACCTAAACTACTCACCACCTGATTGGGAAAGAGCTGCTGACCTGTTGTCCGTTTTGTTTACTCAATGTTTCGACTTCTTTCCCTACTGATATTGTGGCCTCCCGAGAACATACCTATATAATGTTGACCCCCTTGAACCCCACTTTTATATAGTAAAACTGGGGTTTACAAGGGTAAACCTTATTTTTCTTATTTCTGCTCTAAAATATAGATTGTGGGTATTCGTTAGAACCGCCTCGATGAGGCGGTTCTAACGAGTACCCACAATCTATATTTTGAACAGTATTAGAAAAAAGATCGCAATTTATCCTCTTAAAATGTTCGTTTTTTTTTTCGGTGGTATAGTATACAATGAATTTGTATAGACGTGTTTTCGCAATGGATGAATTTGGGATCTGATTGTATCAGTTCCTGATCGGTTCTCTTTTTAATTTGCAAACAATGTGGATCAGAGGAGCAGTCTGATTAGTCTGACCATTGCCTTCACTTCTATTTCTATACTGTTCGTTTGAATTCAAACTGATTGAACAGTTTGCAAGAAAATGCAGCAATCTGACCAGACGACATAATAATACAGACGACATTTTCAGATGCAGTTTTTTTTCTTGACAAACATTCAATCGCTACGGAGGGAGAAGATGACCATCCGATATGTTCCTTATTTTCAGAGAATCGTTTGTGCATCACTCAAGCCTAAAAACAAGAAAAGAAAAACAATTCAAAAGCCGTCTGCTAGTTTTGTTTGTTTGATTTGAGGTTTAACGTCCCCGTCAACACTGTGAAGGTCATTTTGGAGACGTTGCTTCCAATTTTGTGGGACCTTTACCCGACATTGAGATGAAATGAAATCTCAAGCCCTGCTGCCCAATGAAACCAATAGGGTTTATAAGCATGGACGTGCCGACTCTCGCACCGCTTTGCCTGGGCAGGCTTAGATCCTCTAAGCTGTTTACCAGTACTTGTGTGCGGGTCGGTTTCAGCTCTGCGTGGAAGCACCATGCAGCCCATCTATTTCTTCAAGCCCCGATGGGCGGGGGTCGTGATTTTCACTTAACCCTTTATGTACCAAATGGAATCTTCCACCTTATATACCAGGCGTCAGTTCCAAAATTAGGGGGTGTCAGGTTTTGGTTTCTTCAAAATTTACTTGGAAAATGTCTTAACTTTTTCGCAAACAGTGTAGGCCCTGATCAGACGCCGCATTCTGTGGCGTCTGATCTGGGTCTGCACTGTTTGCCACTTACCGCTTTTGAGGTTTCCGGTCCCTAAGGGGTTAAGTTTTGTAAGTTGACAATAAACGTGTACACCCGCCCGTCCGCCCGTCTTATCGTCCGTCATCACAGTATATCCCACTATTTCTTTTCGATAAACTTTTCAATAAATTTCTCGGCTTATTTTTACATGCTAAACACATGGACCTGAATAACTTGTTTAGTCTTTTGAGGGTCTAAGATGTGTATCTATGGCATCTAAAAAAAATACTCTTGAAAGCCCGTTTTGGTTGAACTATCCTTGCTGAAACTTAGCTCTATGCGGTGTAACCTTCAGATTAATTTTATTCGGGCTTCGCTCTCGTAAAACAAAAACATTCTTTTCGTCTTAATCCTAGTATTCATTCACTCCAACAGAGTTGGTATTTGATGATTTTTCCATCAAAGTTAAATCAATCTGAAGAAATTATTTGGCCCTGGTTAGAGTTGAGATTGTTTCGTACTAAATATTCTGTCTCAGTGACTATTTTTGGCGAAACCAATTTTGTTTGACGACGACGATGATAATCATGACGATGTCGTCACCGCTTCCGATAACGACGACGATTATGATGATGAGGAAGATGAGGGCGATGAACATGACGATCACGACGAAGACGATGACGACAACGATATGATGACGATGATGATGAGAAAGGGGAGGAGGCGGAGAAGGAGAATGATAATGGTGGTGGTGATACGATGGAGGTGGTGATATTGTTGTTGATGATGTTGATTATGATGATGTTGCTGTTGATGATGATGATGATTGTTGATGATGATGATGACAACGACGACGATGATGATGATTACGACGACGGTGATGGTGGTCATGACGATGTCGCCACTGTCTCTGATGACGACGACGATTATGATGATGAGGAGGAGGGGAGGCCGATGATAATGACGATGACGACGAATACGATGCATGGCGACGACGATATGATAACGATGACGACGACAAGCAAGACGACGACAAGCACGACGACGATAATGATAATGATGATGAGGAGGAGGATAATGGTGGTGGTGATACTGATGGTGGTGGTGATGATGTTGTTGATGTTGTTGTTGATGATGATGATGATGATGATGATGATGATGATGATGATGATGATGGTGATGATGATGATGATGATGATGATGATGATGATGATGATGATGATGATGATGATGATGATGATCAGAATTGAATTGATGATGCTGATTTAAGAAATTTCGAAGAATGCAAAATAAACATTAAAATGTTTTGTTCATGGTAGTGTTCACGGACTAATAAACCCGTAATTGATCACGATTTTATTAATGGGTTTATCATTGTTCACGAACTTGTTTAACATATTTCCGAAACTGAAATACTGACTTCGCTTCAATCGCTGGTTCCTACCTGTCGTAAGAAAATTTCATGGGTTCATAAAGCAATTACGGATCCAGTATCAGCCATTAAAGTTAACACACTGCTCACGAAAAGAATAGTTGTGCAATTTTATGAGTTTGCAGAAGAATGCCGCCGAAGAAGAAGCCAAATGAACCATCCAAGAAAACAGAACAAAAGAAAAAAGAGAAGATCATTGAGGTTTGTGATCTGTAGTTATTATTCATGCTTTTTCTGACCACAGGAGCTGAATCCGGGACGTTTCGGCTCTGAGTCGTTTCGGCCGGGTCGTTTCGGCCTGGGTCGTTTCGGCCTAAATTTGGACCTGGGTCGTTTCGGCCTATATCGGTGGGTCGTTTCGGCACTGGGTCGTTTCGGCCTGGGTCGTTTCGGCCCGATTTTATTAGATAGCAATTTTTTTCTGTATAAAACATTATTTATTTAAATTTGGAATATTATGGTCAGAGGTCCAGTATTCGTGGAGGTACGCTTTTCGTGGATCCTCGTGTTAATGACGTTTGTCTCGTGACAAATTGCGCAAGCGCGGCGTTTTCCGGGTCAAACTGAGGTCGGAGGTCAACTTTGTTTACATGAAGATTTTGATGACAAAATGCGGTTCAAACAGGTAAGGCACTAAAACAATGTTCAAATAATGTTTTTCTTATCATTTTGCACTAATCCCAAAACATACCTTCTAAAAATAGCTCCAAATAAAAGGAAAAATAAACTCCCATCTCATCTGTCATGTACGTCTGCTTTGTTTACATAACAGCGCCCCCGAACGGCGGCTAGACTGGCTTGTTAGGCCAAGGAAATTTTTGTATTGGGTTTACGGTGAAAAAATGAAAATTAGCATTTCATTTTAAAAAGTAGATTTATAGCATTTTAAGATGTTAATTGTCAGTCAGTTAAGTATCCTGTGGGATGGGATAATGCGAGGTGGGATATGGGGGGGGGGGGTAGTGGGGAGGGTATTTTCTTAATGATTATTACACTCCATGCTAATGTTTTATTATTATTATTGGTTTATTATTTTAAGTATTCTTTTCTGTCATGTTTTTCAGACAACCCCAAGACCAGTTTCTCAGAAGTATCGTGCCTATGATTCAGCTGCACTCACTGAGGCCTACTATGCCGTTAAAGAAAAGAAGTTGGCAGTAACTCGTGCTGCAAGGCAGTTTGGTATTCCTGAACAAACATTGAGAGATCGTGTTCTAGGGAAAATTGACATTGACTGTGTGGCGTCAGGAACACCCCCATTACTGACTTTGGATGAAGAAGCCAAGATAGTGGAACATTTAAAATGTATGGCCGCGTATGGATATGGGTATACTAGGCAGGAAGTTGTTGATATTGCTTCTGACTATGCCTTTCAACTGGGTAAGAGACCGTCTGATAAACCGTTCACTATCAACTGGTTTAAACGTTTTATACGTAGATGGCCAGAACTGCGTGTTCTTAAACCACGTGCTCTTGAACAGCAACGTGCTAAGTGTACTTCAGCTACAGTTGTTTCATCATACTTTGAAGAGCTCACTGGCATCATGAATAAGTACGAACTTCAAGACAAGCCACATCTGATATTCAACGTAGATGAGAAGGGCATTACACAAAACCACAGTCCCCCACATATTGTTGGTGATCCAGCTCACCCTCCACAGGCTGTTACTTCTGGAAAGTCACTGACTACTACCATCTTAGGTTGTGGTAGTGCCAGCGGAATGGCAATACCACCTTTCTTTGTTTTTGCCGGAAAGCGAATGATTCCAGACCTTATGACTGGGGCTTCACCGGGAGCAGCATGTACTTTGACAGAAACTGGATGGTCCAACTCAGTCGTATTTAAAGAGTATCTTCAAGACCACTTTATGAAGTTCATCCCCCAGCGAGATCCTGAGCAGCACTTGCTTCTTCTCCTAGATGGACATAAGTCACACGTTTCTGTGGATCTTGTGGAATGGGCCAAGGAAAGGAAAATAATCCTGTTCATATTACCGGCACATACATCTCATATTTTACAACCATTAGACGTTGCGTGTTATGGACCATTCCAAAACATGTATAATTCTGAGTGCCATAAAATAATGAAACAGACATCTACAGCCATCACACGGTATAATATCTGTGATATCTCGTGCAGGGTCTATTCACGAGCACTGTCATCTGAGAATCTCCACTCTGCATTCCGTAAGACTGGCATATACCCTTTATCCAAGGATGTTATCAGTGCTGAAAGTGTTAAACCAGCTGAAGTTTTTCAGCAGGACACCCGAAATTTAAAATCAATAATGGAGTCAGATGTTGATGAAGATATGGACACTCAGCCTTACAAAGATGTATCTGATGAGGACATAGATCACTGCGCGGATGTTGCATCTCCAAGTGCATTTATGAAGTCCCGTGTAGACACTCTTATAGAGACAAAAAGCAAGACTGAAAAGAAGGAACGGAAAACTGTGAGCAAGATAACATCTGGAAAAGCAATCACTGAGTCTGGAGTACAAAAGAAACTGATTGAACACAATTGCAATTATCAGCAGAAAAGTGGCAATAGACTGAAGAAAGCTTGTAAATCAAATAAGTCTTCTGTTAGAAAAAGCACAAGTGAAAGTAAAGGAAAAAAGGACAGGCTGAAACAAACAAAAAAATCAAATCCAAAAAGTTGTAACCCCCCAAAAAGTTCTAATGATTCAAGAAGGAAGTGTCCAGATTCTCCAAAACCAGGCCCCTCCCATTACAACATTGATGATTCCCCATACTCCCTTGCCTCTGATGACTCGCTGTCTGATTCTGAAATTGCTGATAGTGATAAATGTTGCGTGTGCAATTTGTTTACTCCAGAGGCAGTCAGGAAAAGTGTTTTCATTGTGTTCACAAAATGGGTTCAATGTGATGGTGATAATTGTCACCATTGGGTACACCTTGGGACCTGTACAAAAGAAAGGGTTATCAGGCTGGGTCAAAAATTCTATTGCCCTCACTGTGGTCAGTCTACAGAAGAATAGATAACTATTTGATCATTTGTAAATAACATTTTGGCAAGTTATGGGTAATTATTAATGTTTTAAATTCAATGTTCATTTACCACTTTTGCTGTTAATTTGCTGCCCTGTTAGATATTGGTAAGACAGTGCTGGCCCGGCCTGTGAATTTCCAAATTTTATTTTCCAACACAATATCAGTTACTCAGCAAAATACCGATAACCAAATATTGTAATTTGAGTGGCCTATATTGGTGATTTCTGGATTACCCAGAGTTCCACGAAAACTGTACCAGTTCATATCCGCCATGTTTGTTGACAGTGGAGACTTGTTGCCTCTGTAATGGATTGATTGTTTAGTTAGATTTGATTTCTGGAATAGCAAGCGGAGGATGGAGTGACAGGTTATAAGGTAGGTGAAAGTTTTCTCCATTCATTTTCTGTTTAAGCATTTACGGGCGCGTGCATTTTTAGATCCACGAAAACTGCATCCTCCGGGATATTTAAACGCACTGTCACATTATGTAATGGTTAGGATAGCCCGAATAAAGTGTTTTAATTAATTTAATTTATTCAGCAGGATAACGGTTATATACTTATCTTTCTACAATGATTGAATTTGGTAACACAATCAGCAGGCAAAATCACATACATCCATCCATCCGTCCATCCATCCATCCATCCATCCATCCATCCATCCATCCATCCATCCATCCATCCATCCATCCATCCATCCATCCATCTATTCATCCATCCCATAGATCCATCCATCCATCCATCTATCCATGCATGCATGCATACATACATACATACATACATACATACATTTATCCCCCCCCCCCCCCCCCCCCCCCCCCCGCCCGCGGCCCCCGCCCATCGGGGCTTGAAGAAATAGATTGGCTGCATGATGCTTCCATGCAGAGCTGAAACAGACCGCACACAAATACTGGTAAACCGCTTAGAGGATCTACGCCTGCCCAGACAGAGCGGTGTGAGTTTGCCAGCTCATGTTTATAAACCCTATTGGTTTCAATGGGCGACAGGACTTGAGAAGTCATTTCATCTCAATGTCGGGTAAAAGTCCCGCAAAATTGGAAGCAGTGTCTCCAAAATGGCCTATACAGTGTTGTCGGGGACATTAAACCCCAAATCAAACAAACAAATCGCCTTCGCCAATTAGGGCTTGGAGAATAGATTGGGCTGCATGATGCTTCCACGCAGGATTTAAACCGACCGCACATGAGTACACATAAATAAAGAATAATAAAAAAAAACTAGAGCTGTCAGTGAAACTGACTAGGGCCCCGGCAGCGCTATCAGAGGAGTAGGAAAATGTTGATGTTAAAAAAGACGTTTTTTTTTTCCTTTCACCTCTAAGTATGACCTTGACCTTTGAGGTACGGACCTGGGTCTTGCGCGTGACACACTGTCACATTATGGTTAATATTTCTGCTAAGTAATATTTAAATCCATCCAGGTATAAGAAAGTTATAGATTGGACCCAATGAAAAAGACGCTTTTTTGACCTTTTATCTCTAAGTATGACCTTGACCTTTGAGGTACGGCTGTGGGTCTTGCGTGTGACACTTCGTCACATTATGGTTAACATTTCTGCCAAGTAATATTTAAATCCATCCAGGAATAATAACAAAGTTATTAATTGGACACAGGAAAGACCCTTTTTTGACCTTTAACCTCTAAGTATGACCTTGACCTTTGAGGTACGGACCTGAGTCTTGCGCGCAACACTCCATCACATTATGGTTAACATTTCTGCCAAGTAATATTTAAATCCATCCAGGAATAAGAAAGTTATGGAGGATAAAAAAATTTGTGGACGGACAGACGGACAGACAGACAGACAGACAGACGGACGGACAGAATGATGCCAAGTAATATTTAAATCCATCCAGGAATAATAAAAAGTTATGGAGGATAAAAAATTAGGGGCCCTAATAATAAAGATTATATTAAATAATAATTAAAATACCTGTTCCATAAAGGCGATGCTGCCACCGGTCACACACGTCACACGTAACGGCATAGCGTCGACCATTTACTTCCTTGTCACATGAGATGCACAATTCAGTCATTTTGAAATTAACTTCGACAATCTTTATAAGCGATTTCAAAGATAGGTGATGGGGTGGTGTCTCGGAGCACCTTAAATACATTGGTTGCCGACATTTAAAAGACTTCAGTGAAAGAAATTTTAAAGCATATCAATCATAACATTTTTTTTTTTTTTTGGTAAATTAACAGAACTGCCATTTCCCGCCGAACTGAAAGGGCTGCTAATTAAAGACGCTCGCATTTAACGTGTGTTTTCAAACTGTTACGTTAACGTAATTACACCGCCACATAGTTGATCAATTATATATAAAAATAAGTGGATTAGCTAAATCCATCCAAAGTGATTAACGGGCGATTGATTAACGGGCCATTATCATGTGATGATATAATTACTTCTTAAAAAGCCAAGAACTTTAAAGTCTGTAAATAAATAAATAAATATATAATAATTGGGGTGTCATGGTGGCTGCAGAAGGTTCATAGTTTTGAAGACCATGATTAGACTGTACACTACTCTTGCGCAGGATTGTCTGAGTCTTTCTCTTTGGTGGATAATGACAAAATTATATAGGCGTATTTTCGTCATGTTGTATGTCGCTGTGTCTGCAGAATGTTCCCAAAGATTTGAAGGTTTGTGAAGTTCGTCTCAATGGTATGATTAGACTGCACGCAAGCGCTCAATGGTCTATTTCACGTGCCACATACAGACATGCATGGTGCGCATCCATTCTAAGTTTTTTTTTCTAAATAGCCCATGGCGGTGTAACGGTCAGTTTCTTCCCCCGGCCCGGTTCTTCCCCGGGGAAGAACTGGGCCGGCCCATTTCTTCCCCGGGGGAAGAACTGGGCCGGCCCGGTTCTTCCCCGGGGGAAGAAACTGACTAGTCAGTTTCTTCCCCACCCAGTCAGTTTCTTCCCCCCCCCCCCCCCCCCCCCAAAAAATTTTTTTAGAACCATAGTCAACCAGTAATTTTCAGCTCACAATTTGTTATAAATGAGAAATAAGACCATTCTGAATAAGTTCTGAGTCCTTTTAGCTTGAATGACAAAATTTGCTCTATGCTACACCATTCACGGAGATGCAATAAAATATGCATCCATATTCACGCATCTTTGGTGCATTTTCTTCCCTTTTTAAGACATAAATTGGTATAAACTAAAAAGATAAAATAAGCAACAAACGTTTGGAGCTCAAATCTAAATATTCTTTGGAGACAGGGGGTGGGGAAGAACTGGGCCGGCCCATTTCTTCCCCACCCCAGATTTTTTTGTTAACAAAAAATTCTTGTGATAAATTTTCTTCTCTTTTTATGACATAAATTGGTATAAACTAAAAAGATATAATAAGCAACAAATGTTTGGAGCTCAAATCTAAATAGAATATGGAGACATGGGGTGGGGAAGAACTGGGCCGGCCCGTTTCTTCCCCACCCCAGATTTTTCTTTTTGCGAAAAATTCTTGTGATAAATTTTCTTTTTCTTTTTAAGACATAAATTGGTATAAACTGAAAAGATATAATAAGCAACAACTGTTTGGAGCTCAAATCTAAATAGACTTAGGAGACTGGGGGTGGGAAGAATTCGGCCGGCCCGTTTCTTCCCCACCCCAGATTTTTCTGTTTACAAAAAATTCTTGTGATAAATTTTCTTCGCTTTTTAAGACATAAATTGGTATAAACTAAAAAGATTAATAAGCAACAAATGTTTGAAGCTCAAATCTAAATAGAATATGGAGACATGGGGTGGGGAAGAACTGGGCCGGCCCATTTCTTCCCCACTCCAGATTTTTCTTTTTACAAAAAATTCTTGTGATAAATTTTCTTTTTCTTTTTTAAGACATAAATTGGTATAAACTGAAAAGATATAAAAAGCAACAACTGTTTGGAGCTCAAATCTAAATAGACTTCGGAGACTGGGGGTGGGGAAGAATTGGGCCGGCCCGTTTCTTCCCCACCCCAGATTTTTCTGTTTACAAAAAATTCTTGTGATAAATTTTCTTCGCTTTTTAAGACATAAATTGGTTTTAACTAAAAAGATATAATAAGCAACAATGTTTGGAGTTAAATCTAAATAGACTTAGGAGCCTGGGGGTGGGGAAGAACTGGGCCGGCCCGTTTCTTTCCCACCCCAGATTCGTCTGTTTACGAAAAATTCTTGTGATAAATTTTCATCGCTTTTTATGACATAAATTGGAATATACTAAAAAGATATAATAAGCAACAAATGTTCGGAACTCAAATCTAAATAGCATTTGGAGACTCAGGGTGGGGAAGAACTGGGCCGGCCCGTTTCTTCCCCACCTCATATTTTTCTGTCTACAAAAAATTCTTGTGATAAATTTTCTTCGCTTTTTAAGACATAAATTGGTATAAACTAAAAAGATATAATAAGCAACAACTGTTTGGAGCTCAAATCTTAATTGACTTCGGAGACTGGGGGTGGGGTAGAACTGGGCCGGCCCGTTTCTTCCCCACCCCAGATTTTTCTGTTTACAAAAAATTATTGTGATAAATTTTCTTCACGTTTTAAGACATTAATTGGTATAAACTAAAAAGATATAATAAGCAACAAATATTTGGAGCTCAGATCTAAATAGAATTTGGAGA
Organism: Lucinisca nassula; assembly: GCA_963580285.1. Classification (NCBI taxonomy): domain Eukaryota; kingdom Metazoa; phylum Mollusca; class Bivalvia; order Lucinida; family Lucinidae; genus Lucinisca; species Lucinisca nassula. The sequence goes on from OY757026.1 coordinate 9,128,989, forward strand.
CTGGGGGTGGGAAGAACTGGGCCGGCCCATTTCTTCCCCACCCCAGATTTTTCTGTTTACAAAAAATTCTTGTGATAAATTTTCTTTGCTTTTTTAGGCATAAATTGGTATAAACTAAAAAGATGTAATAAGCAACAAATGTTTGGAGCTCAAATCTAAATAGAATTTGGAGACTGGGGGTGGGGAAGAACTGGGCCGGCCCGTTTCTTCCCCACCCCAGATTTTTCTGTTTACAAAAAAATTCTTGTTGTAAATTTTCTTCGCTTTTTTAGGCATAAATTGGTATAAACTAAAAAGATATAATAAGCAACAAATGTTTGGAGCTCAAATCTAAATAGAATTTGGAGACTGGGGGTGGGGAAGAACTGGGCCGGCCCGTTTCTTCCCCACCCCAGATTTTTTTGTTTACAAAAATTCTTGTGATAAATTTTCTTCCCTTTTTAAGACATAACTTGGTATAAACTAAAAAGATATAATAAGCAACAAATGTTTGGAGCTCAAATCTAAATATACTTCAGAGACAGGGGGGTGGGGAAGAACTGGGCCGGCCCTTTTTTTCCCCACCCCAGATTTTTCTGTTTACAAAAAATTCTTGTGATAATTTTTCTGCTCTTTTTAAGACATAAATTGGTATAAACTAAAAAGATATAATAAGCAACAAATGTTTGGAGCTCAAATCTAAATGGATTTCGGAGACAGGGGTGTGGGGAAGAACTGGGCCGGCCCAGTTCTTCCCCACCCCAAGGCTGCTATACATTAGCTTTTCTGAACAAAGCTCCAATGTCTTACGCTAAGAATTTAATATTTGAATTCCAATAATAAACACATACAGCGGTATAAGCTACAAAAAAGGAAAAAAACTGGGGGTGGGTGAATGGGGGTGGGGAAGAACTGGGCCGGCCCAGTTCTTCCCCACCCCAAGGCTGCTATGTATTTGCTTTTCTGAACAAATCTACAATGTTTTTACGCTATGAATTTAATATTTGAGTTCAAATTACAAATACATACAGCGGTATGAACTACAAAAAGGAAATAGCTGGGGGTGAAGATGTTGGGGGAAGAACTGGGCCGGCCCAGTTCTTCCCCACCCTAAGGTTACTGTAGATTTATCTTTCTGAACAAATCAACATTGCCATTTCATGCTAGGAATTAATTCTTTAATTAAAATAATAAAAATTTACAGCTCTATGCACTAGAAAATTAAATGTTTGGGGGTGGGGAAAAACCGGGCCGGCCCAGTTCTTCCCCGGGCCCAGTTCTTCCCCGGGGAAGAACTGGGCCGGCCCGTTTCTTCCCCACCCCCATTTTCCAGATTCTATTTTAAATTGAGCACCAAAGATTTGTTGCTTAGTATATCTATTAATTTAATACCAATTTATGTATTAGAAAGCTGAGAAAATTAATCACAGATACTGGAATAGGGATGCATATTTCATTAGATCACCATGTATTGTAGGGCATTTAGCAAATTTTGCCATTTGTGCTATAAAGGCTCAAACCATGTTCAGAATGGTTTCTTTTCTCATTTTGAACAAATTGTGAGGCATTAATAGCTCGTTTACAATGGTTGTAAAAAAATTTTTAGGGGGGAAGAAACTGACTGGGTGGGGAAGAAACTGACTAGTTAGTTTCTTCCCCGGGGAAGAAACGGGCCGGCCCGTTTCTTCCCCGGGGAAGAAACTGACTGGGGGGAAGAACCGGCCTGTTACAGGGGCAAAAGGCTTCTGCAGTTAGCAGATACCGATCACACGGCACTGACTTGCAGGATTTACTAGTATCAATGGCACGCACATTTTGAGAACAGCATGCAAAATGTAGCCTAATTATTTTATATGATCAGCCCATGCAGCCTCCATCTGTCGTTGTGATACCTTCAAATACTAAATAACCTATAAATCTGTTGATTGTGATTTTTGAGCTATTTATATCTGAACGATGTAATTATTTTATATGATCAGCCTGCATCTGATACCTTCAAAGACCTTATAACCTATAAATCTGTTCATTGTGATCAGAGTCTACACAGTTTGGAAAAGCCTGACCTATTGAAGTGTTAACGAGAGAAGATAGCAAAAGCACAGGCTGATCTTCGACAAACAAAATATATATACATATAAATAAAGTGATAAAAAAATCAGGCCGAAACGACCCACCAATATGGCCGAAACGACCCATCCCCGAAATTAGGCCGAAACGACCCAGGCCGAAACGACCCGGCCGAAACGACTCAGGGCCGAAACGACCCAGGGACCGAAACGACTCAGGACCGAAACGACCCGCGACCCAGGAGCTTGAAGATGACGACAAGCAAGACGACGATAATGATGATGGTGATGATGATGAGGAGAAGGAGTAGTAGAAGGATAAAGGTGGTGGTGATACTGATGGTGGTGGTGATGTTGTTGAGGAGGAGGAGAGGTGATGGAGGAGGAGGATAATGGTGGTGGTATTACTGATGGATGTCATAAAGTGCACCGTCCTTCGGATCGGAACATTAACTGGAGGCCCCATGTGCAGGGAGAACCATTCCCTGTGCAGGTTAAAGATCCCTACCGTAATTGCATGATTACTGTGTAGGCTTTCATCCTGCAAACCTGGAGTGTATTCACCTTATTTGCATTATCTGCTGGTTCCTTGTCTGAACGTTATCAGTATTGGAAAAACAGGTTCATGATAGCTCAGTGTTTAGTGCACTTGCCTCTGATGCTAGGGGTCCCAGGTTCGATCCCCGGTAGCGGCGATAAAATTTTGGTGTCCGAACACGCTCCATTGGCATCATTTACATTTACCCCCGCGAGGGGGTGATGCAGTATCAGTAGATAGATAGATAGATAAAGTGCACCGTCCTTCGGATCGGGACGTTAACCGGAGGCCCCCTGTGCAGGGAGGTCCCGGGTTCAATCCCTGGTAGTGACGATAAAATTGTGGGGTCCGAACACGCTCCATTGGCATCATTTGCAGGGATGAATGTCATAAAGTGCACCGTCTTTCGGATCGGGACGTTAACCTGAGGCCCCCTGTGCAGGGAGAACCATCCCCTGTGCAGGTTAAAGATCCCTACCGTAATTGCATGATTACTGTGTAGGCTTTCATCCTGCAAAACCTGGAGTGCATGTAATATACACCTGCGGTAATGGTCAAATGTGACGACGCAGTATCAGAAGATAGATAGATAGGTAACCAGACCCCCCTGACCTTGAAAGGTCAGGGGGGTCTGGTTACCTGTTTTTCCAATATTGACAATGTGCAAGCTGGGAGCCAGCAAATAATGCAAATATGATGAATGTAATGTACACCTGCGGTAATGGTCAAATGTGACTGACGCAGTATCAGTAGATAGATAGATGGGGGTGGTGATGTTGTTGATGGTGGTCTTTGGCGAAGCTATATAGGATAGTCAATTTGGGCTATTTTGATATGTATTCCTGACAGAACTGCAAGCTCCTGCGTTCTGACCAAGTCGGTTAAAAAGCTCATACAGACTTTGTTGTATTGTTTATGACTTGCCGACTTTAAATAAATCTTATCAAAAGGGAGAATCTGAGGCAAATAAATTGGAGCGTGATAGCTCAGTGGTTAGTGCACTTGCCTCTGATGCTAGTAGGGGTGAAACGATTCATTGGAATCGTATCGTATCATGATACTTTTGCTGCAATACACATATGGTATCGTGGGGATAATATCACGATACCTGACGGTACGCCAAAAAGTACAATTTCCAAAGAAAATGACAGCTTTAACATATTTCAAGACCATTTTCATCACAAATTACAAATATCTTAATTGTTACTGAGATACATTGATCACTTCTATGACAAATATGGGCATCTTATAGAGTCTTTGGTACACAAGATTGAACTCTGAGATGGTTTTGAGCCAGTTAGAAAGTTTTTGAGCTAGTATCGTGATATGTATCGTATCATGAGGCAAGTATCGTGATACGTATCGTATCGTGGGGTGACTGTATCGTTACAGCCCTAGATGCCAGAGGTCCCGGGTTCGATCCCCGACAGCGCTGATAAAATTTCGGTGTCCGAACAAGCTCCACTGGCATCATTTGCAGGGTTGAATGCCATAAGGTGCACCGTCCTTTGGGAGGGGTTGGGTATAAAAGCCAAGGCCAGGCCAATCTGAAGATTTTATATTTCGTCTCTTGTTATAATAAAGATATATATTTTAGTCAGTTTGGTATCAAATTATTACAAATAACATATATGATAACTGCATGAAGGTTATATCTCTCTACATTGTATTTTCTTGTAATAACCGTTTTTCTGAAATCTAGGGGTATAAAAGCCAAGGCCGGGAAAAATGATAATATTTCTTAACCCTTGTTCTGCCGAGCCCGGGTATGCCTTTTCTTTGAAACAATGTAGATGCAGATCAGATGGCTTCTGAAGAAGCCATCTGATCAGAATCTACATTGTTTGTCATTCAGATTGTGAATTTGTTGTAACTAATTTGCTACAGGCAATCTGCTTGGTTTATAATCGGTAGTGGGTGTGGCATATATGAATATTCAGCAGGACAAGGGTTAATTTCTTGCTTTATCTGTTGAGGTACTTCCTTTTGTCCTGAAAATATTTGAATATGATTATTGTCATCATTTGTCCATAGAAAAATATAAACAAACATATAGCCTAGACTCATGGGTTTTGACGCGCTTAACCCGTTACCACTCAGGGATTTTGTGAATTTAGCTGATTTTCACAGTGTTGCACCTGACAGCAACTTCAACTAGCCATTGTTTCATAAAGGACGGTCTGTTTTACACCAAACTCGGTATGAATGTTTATTGGGCAGTAGCCTTTCAAATGCAACCTTTCATGACTTGATCATTGTTGTCATGGTAAAGAGAGGGCATCTCAAAGTTGGCAAAAAGTGTGTTTTCACATGAATTTTTGACCATATTTTAATCTTCACACAGCTGCCAAGGCAACAATTAAGGTGTTTGGCACTGGCCATTTTCACTGTTTGCAGCATGTTTTATCAGCATCAATTTTCAGGCATTTTTATGCTCCCCGAAGAATTTCGGGGGAGCATATAGTCGCCGCTTCGTCCGTGCGTCCGTGCGTCTGTGCGTCCGTGCGTCCGTCCCGCTCTTGTCAGCGCGAATTCTCAGAAACTACTGGGCGGATTTCAATGAAACTTCATGGGACTATTAAGTATCGAAGGTGGATGCGCATATCACCTGCGTGTTTTGGTTCGATGATTTTTCCAACAGTTATGGCCCTTTGATGAATTCTGCATGAATATATAGGGTATTGTTCATGTCCACGCGAATTCTCAGCAACTACTTGCAGAAATTCAATGAAACTTCAATGGAACCTTAAGCAGCAATAGAGGATGCGCATATTATCCATGCTATCTGGTTAGATGATTCGTCACAGAGTTATGGTACTTTGTTTAAAGCTGCAGCGGTAGGTCACTGTGGCTATTTTTAGAAAAAACTTTGTGATCACTCTGGTGCCTACATTTATGGATGGATTTTAATATAACTTCACACAAATGTTGGGTATGATAATATCTTGAGCATGTTCGACTTTCAGGGTCCTGGGCTCAAGGTCAAGGTAACTGCAGCTATTTTTAGAAAAAACTTTGTCATAGCTCTAGCGGTGTCATTTGCTGATGGATTTTAATATAACTTCACACAAATGTTGGGTTTGATAATATCTCAAGCAAGTTTGACTTTCAGGGTCATGGGGTCAAGGTCAAGGTCACTGCGGCTATTTTTAGAAAAACTTTGTTTTTGCTCTAGTGCCTACATTTATTGATGGATTTTAATATAATTTCACACAAATGTTAAGTATGATAATATCTCAAGCAAATTCAACTTTCAGGGTCCTGGGCTCAAGGTCAAGGTCACTGTAGCTATTTTTAGAAAAAAACTTTGTCATCGCTCTAGCGTCGTCATTTGCGGATGGATTTTAATAGAACTTCACACAAATGTTGGGTATAATAATATCTCGAGCAAGTTCAACTTTCAGGATTCTGGGGTCAAGGTAAAGGTCACTGTGGTTATTTTTAGAAAAAAACTTTGTCATCGCTCTAGTGCCTACATTTATTGATGGATTTTAATATAATTTCACACAAATGTTGAGTATCATAATATCTCGAGCAAGTTCAACTTTCAGTGTCCTGGGCTCAAGGTCAAGGTCACTGTGGCTATTTTTAGAAAAAACTTTGTCATTGCTCTAGCGTCGTCATTTGCTGATGGATTTTAATATAACTTTACACAAATGTTGGGTATAATTATATCTCGAGCAAGTTCAACTTTCAGGATCCCTGGGTCAAGGTCAAGGTCACTGTGGTTATTTTTAGAAAAAAACTTTGTCATCGCTCTAATGCCTAGATTTATTGATTGATTTTAATATAATTTCACACAAATGTTGGGTATGATAATATCTCGAGCAAGTTTGACTTTCAGGGTCCTGGGCTCAAGGATAAGGTCACTGCGGCTATTTTTAGAAAAAACTTTGTCATAGCTCTAGCGTCGTCATTTGCTGATGGATTTTAATATAACTTCACACAAATGTTGGGTATGAAAATATCACAAGCAAGTTTGACTTTCAGGGTCCTGGGGTCAAGGTCAAGGTCACTGCGGCTATTTTTAGAAAAACTTTGTCATCGCTCTAGCATCTACATTTGCTGATGGATTTTAATATAATTTTCGAACCCGTCTGATATTTTATATGCATGTAAAGGCACCCAATACCGAACCATACCTGGGGACAGTCCTATGAGGATTGCCTCTGTGTACGAGAGTAAGTTTTCAATAAGTTGTATTAAACAGTTCTTCCTTTCATTTTTTCGGACTTTTGTGTTGCTGATGTTTGTATGACAGTGCCATCAGGCAAGCTAATCTGTCCACTGACAGGTTTTGTTATACTCCATTTTGAAGTACAGTGAGTATACACAGTATACTGCTCTTTAACTCGGATAATGTTTCCTGTTCCGACTATTGCACGTTCGGGGAGCATCCATCGGTTTCACCGATATTCTTGTTTACCCCAGACACCCTCGGATATAAATTTGAGCAGCCGGTTGGGCCATACACCCAAAATTTTTCGGGAGGGGGGCGTTGCCCCCCTTCAATCCCCCAAGAATATTTTTAGTGGGGAGGCGCGCGAAAAAACAGGTCACTTTTTTGCCCAAGAAATCCTAAAGCAAACATAACTACCCAGGGGTAGAAATGCGGATTTTAGGTGCTTCTGGGGCTTAAAATGGGGGGGGTGCAGACACGTAAAAACACGTATCTGAGTGGTAAACGGTTAACTGAAATCTGGGAACATACTGAATTTTAGCCTAAAATGCATTTATTATATCTGAAATATTGTTTCTTTCAATAAAATGATGAAAAAACATTGTTTTGGTCAGTTGGGATTTTCTTCATTAACCCGTTACCACTCAGGGATTTTGTGAATTTAGCTGATTTTCACAGTGTTGCACCTGACAGCAACTTCAACTAGCCATTGTTTCATAATGGACGGTCTGTTTTACACCAAACTCGGTATGAATGTTTATTGGGCAGTAGCCTTTCAAATGCAACCTTTCATGACTTGATCATTGTTGTCATGGTAAAGAGAGGGCATCTCAAAGTTGGCAAAAAGTGTGTTTTCACATGAATTTTTGACCATATTTTAATCTTCGCACAGCTGCCAAGGCAACAATTAAGGTATTTGGCACTGGCCATTTTCACTGTTTGCAGCATGTTTTATCAGCATCAATTTTCAGGCATTTTTTCCCCCAGACACCCTCGGATATAAATTTGAGCGGCCGGTTGGGCCATACACCCAAAATTTTTCGGGATGTGAGGGGGGCGTTGCCCCCCTTCAATCCCCCCAGAATATTTTATGGACGTCTAGCAAATCTTTGTACATCATTTAAATATTTTTGCATCAACTGTCTTTGTAGAAATTACAGGTGAAAAAGGTCCACCATGGCTAACAGTCATGGGAAATGACGCATTTGACAATCTGCCATTTTTCTTGCAAGATAATTATTTAAGTTCAACAATAATACCATGACTGTGTTCAGAGATCATAATTTGTCTGTTAAAACAAAATATAATGACAAGAATAACTATTGTTTGACACCTGAAAGAATTTAAATAATCTTATCCTATTTTGAAAATGGCCGCCATTTATATGTCCTTGTTTCTGTGGGTAGGGAAGTTGCGGTGCTTGTTTCTCTTGCTTGCATTGAGTAATATACCAAAGATCTGCGTCAGTATTTTCTTTAATAGATTGTTCATTATCATTGACTTATCATTGACAAGAATTTTCTTGGAATTCTTTACACTTGGCAACATACAAACACATAGAAAATTACTTCACAAGTTTCTCTTCTCCCAGTTCCAACATATTTTTATATAAGACGTGATATGAGTTTGAAAAGTAAAATTTTGTATACACTAGCAATTCATTCAAACAAATTGCATGTGAAATAATGCACCAGGTGACATTGTAACAGAGAAAGCACGGTTCGTTTCAGATGCATCTTTTGGTTCTTAAATTTTGGTGCTTCAATTTGAGGAAAAAAGTGCCTTAAGGATTTCTCTTAAAGAGTTGAGCAGTCAGAGTAAAACTGCTGTAATTTTCCAGGACAATCCTCGAATTTCACATAAATCATCTGGATGTGACACTCTGATGTTGTTCTACATTCCAAAATGATGATGAGGTATTACAAATTAGCTTCCATAAGTCTAAGAATAGGAAGAAAGTTTTTGATACCTGTGATAATTTTTTTGACTGTATGAGGGAGATTTGCCATTGTGATGAGGGAGATGTAAAGAATATATAGGGAAATTCTCTATTCAAATGAGGGAGACTCCAGAATTTTACTAAAATTTAGCATAAATTGGGCAAAAATTAGCATCCAAATGAGGGAGTCTACCGCCTGATGAGGGAGGTATCACAGGTATGCTTTTTGGTGCGTCAAATTAGATGTGCGTCAAAATACATTACAGGACGATAAAACTACCTTAAATTATCAATTATCTTATTTTCTAATTGTTTCTATTTTTAGATTGACTTAATTAAAGAAAACAACCGAATGGGAAGAAATTTTTGTTTACTGCTACAATGTAGGTGGAATTAAAGAAAAAAAAAATAATAACATTTTTTTCTTTATCATTTGAATATACATTTACATGTTAACAAATATAACAATCAATTTTTATATTTCTTTAATTCCAGCTAGCAGTAAACAATACTTTTTTACCTTTCCGTTTCATTTAGGTCGTTTCCTTAAACATTTCCACCTTTGTAGCATAATAATCGATTCTCAGACAGTTCACCAACAGGCAGAAAAGATTTGGTCATTCACAGGTATGGTCAGTCAAACACAATATACCATTTATCCATAATTACCTGTAATTAACTTTGATTACCGATCATAATAATCAGTCATGGGTCGATATTTAATATTTTCTGTTTTCATACATTTTTATGCCCCCGGAATCTAAGATTCTGGGGGGCATATAGTTTTTGGTCTGTCCGTCTGTTTGTCTGTTTGTCCGTCTGCAAAAACTTTAACATTGGGCATAACTTTTGAATGGTAAGTGGTACAGCTTTCATACTTCACATGTGTATACCTTGTCACAAGACCTTTCCAGTGGTACCATAATTTTTGATCTTGTGACCTTGAACTTGACCTTTGACCTATTTTTTTTCAAAATTTAACATGCGCTGTCAGGGGGCATCAGTGTTTCACAAACACATCTTGTTCATATTTTCTTTAGTAACTGATCGGTAAATACAGCTCCGTGAAAACAGAATCATTCACGTGGCTAACATGAGTAATTTAATCGATTCCCACCCTTTATGTATATGCCGGTCACAGCGTAGGCCGAGCTAGGATTTTGGTGAATTGCGCACCTGTTGTTGTTGTATACGCTGTTTTAGTGTAAGCCGCCCAGCATTTATAATTTAGCGTAATCAAGAGAAACCATAACAAACTTTACCATGGCCAACTAAAAGCCGATATCAAGCAACATTTCAGGTTGCAAAAGATGACAGTCACAAATAAAGTGCCTGAGGCCATCAATCTAATACAACATTTTATGGCATTTTCAGATATTAGCTTTATTTCACCTCATAACATTGGGACAATTCTAGAAAGAACCTTGGACTTGGTTTTGTAAGTGCATGAGCAGGAATAGGTTAAATGATATATACCCATGGAAACTCCCTTCTTTTTCCCATATATAGTTGGGTTTTCCAAGTACCAGTGTGTTTCAGATTGCTACATAATATATCGTGATACTTATCGTGATATGCAGTAACCGTATCGCAATATATCGTGATATGAAAATTCTGACAATACCCATCCCTAGTTATTGACATCCTCATTTTAAACTCAGTTTCTGAAAAGCGAGTTTCTGTTTTTATTTGTTGCTATAATGATAGCATACAATAATCTGATCATTGTTGAACTTTAGTATGATTTCCTGGCCCCCGCCCATTGGGGCTTGAAGAAATAGATGGGCTCAAAGTAAAAAGGTCAAATGTGACCAATCCTAGAAACAGTTGATAGATATATAGATAAGATCAAAGAAACAGATATGGACATCTGATTTTCACCTATTTTCCATAGCAACAGATTGGGTAATTGTTTGAATAGGGGTTTAACGTCCCAGTCAACACTATTTAGATCATTTTGGAGACATTGCTACCAATTTTGTTTTAATTTTTCCTGACATTGAGATTAAATGACATCTCAAGCCCTGCCGCCCAATGAAACCAGAAGGCTTATATGCATTGGACGATCTGACTCGCACTGCTTTGCCTAGGCAGGCTTAGTCCTTCTAAGCGGTTTAAGCCTCGGTGAGGCTGTTCTAATGAATACCCACAACATAGTTTATAGAGAATTGACAAAAACTATCCTTCAAATATCACAAAATACTTACCTTATCTGTTGCTAGGCAGTGATCTAACGCCTGTTCAATGCTATAAGAATCTTATATGGGTGTGAGGGTAGGATTGGAAAAATCCGTCCCGAGGGACACTGTCCGGCATCACGGGGCTTGCCGAGTGATGTCGGACAGTGATCCCGAGGGACAGATTTTTCTATCCACCCCTCACACTCATATTGGATTCTTTTTCTTGCATACCTTCCAATTCTATTGCGAATTTTTAATGCTGCTGTCACTTCGGTTACCGACGTCCGCCATTTTGTGATGACACAACAGGAATGTTTAGTGACGTCACGCATGACGCCGCCGCACATGAGGTTGTAATCAACCAGTGTATTTATCAAACACGTGACTATATTCGATTTGGGGTCGGAACACCAGGGTCAGAACATAAATTTCTATCCCAGGGTAATATCACGGATTTCCTTGTCTGGTGTGCAAGAAAATTTTTGATACATGCTTGGAGTCTCTGTTGACATGCGATCAATTTGTTTGTTTTATATATATTTCAGGATAAGACATTTGGACTGAAGAATAAAAAAGGGAGTAAACAACAGAAGTTTATCAAGACAGTCACACACCAAGTTAAACATGCTGGAACTAAGACTAAGGTTAGTTACATTAGGAAAACACGCCCATATAAACCTGACCGGCCCCGATAGCTCAGTTGGTAGAGTGTCCGCTCCGGGGAACGGGAGGTCTCGGGTTCGATCCCGGGCCGCGACATACCAAAGTCGTTAAAAATGGTACTAGCTGCTCCTCGCTTGGCACTCAGATTTACCGGGTAGAGCTAGGACTGGTCGATCCAGTGTCAGGATAATGTGACTGGGTGTGGTATCATGTAATGTGTCTGGGACATGATACTTCAGTGAGGCAGCACTATAAACGTGAGCATTGAGCTCCCTGTCGCAACCAGACACCGTCGTGATATGACTGAAAAATTGTTGAAAGCGACGTTAAACCTGAATTCACACACACACACACACACATACCATATAAACCTGTGGACACAAGGGCGTTCAAACTCCTATGAAATAACTTTTAATGAATCTCTTTACATCAAGTTTGTTTGACAAGCAAATGTCATTCATCAAAGAATTCTAAAACTAAATCAAGCAATTGATTGGTCTCATTTTGGAAAACACTTTGTGAGTGACATCTGAGATGTATTTTGATTGGACCGTGCAGGAGTCAGCAATGAAATGTACACCTTGTGTTTTGAATTTATATCTGTCGATAGGATGTTAGGATATATTGAATGATTTGTTTGTTTGTTTGCTTGATTTGAGGTTTAACGTCCCCGCCAACACAGTATAGGTCATTTTGGAGATGTTGCTTCCAATTTTGTGGGACTTTTACCAGACATTGAGATGAAATGCTATCTCAAGCCCTGTCGCCCAATGAAACCAATAGGGTTTATAAGCATGGACGGTCCGCCTCGCACCGCGGTTCCTGGACAGGCTTAGATCCTCTAAGCGGTTTACCAGTACTAGTGTGTGGCCGGATTCAGCTCTGCGTGGAAGCATCATGCAGTCCATCTATTTTTTCAGGCCCCGATGGGCAGGGGTGGATATATTGAATGATGTTTCAAGTCAAAATGAAAGTTTGAAAGTTTTGTGTCCACATGTGTAAATGCATCGTAAACTTTACCGCCAAAAAATCGAAAATTTTAAGATGAAAATGTGTGATAATTTTCTTATTTCTGCTCAAAATATAGTTTATGGGTACTCATTAGAACCGCCTCATCGAGGCGGTGCTAATGAGTACCCACAATCTATATTTCAGAGCAGAAATAAGAAAACTAAGGTTTACCCCTGTAAACCCCAGTTGTACTATATGAAAGTGGGTTCCAAGGGGGTTAAAATTATATGTGTGTGTTTTCGTGAATAAATCCCATTATCATTTAATGTTACTGTTATTTATTGGATAATGTCGTGTAATAAAAAAATAATATGGCCACACGTGTAATAACACATGGTTTATGGCGTAATTTTAAGATGAAAATGTGTGATAATTTTCTTATTTCTGCTCAAAATAATCTATATTTCAGAGCAGAAATAAGAAAAATAAGGTTTAGCCCTGTAAACCCCAGTTGTACTATATGAAAGTGGGTTCCAAGAGGGTTAAAATTATATGTGTGTGTTTTCGTGAATAAATCCCATTATCATTTAATGTTACTGTTATTTATTGGATAATGTCGTGTAATAAAAAAATAATATGGCCACACGTGTAATAACACATGGTTAATGGGGCGTAACGTCATGACGCCGTCCTTGACAACCATATATTTCTGTTGAACTTCTTGGGCCATGAAATCCAATTTAAAATCATTATATGATAAACACTCTTACACCCCACTTTTATGAGATCCTCTATTTTTATGTAGAGGACCCTCGTTATTACGGCAGTATTTTTTTCCTAACCCTTAAGTTGCCGAGAAAAACTGCATCTGAAAATGTCGTCTGTTTATGTCATCTGCTGCTTCTTGCAAACTTGAACTAGAATACTGTCGATGGCGCACCATCGCAAATCCCCACGTTTTCTACAGAGGGGCCAAGTACCGAAAACCCCTCACCCTGGGCCCTAATTTGACTCCATGGTCAAAATATTACCTGTATTATATTCTACTAATCATGCCCTTCAATTTCATATGCCACATGACTATGTTCCAAAAAACTTAAATTTTGACCCTTTGACCCCTCTCCCAGGGCCCCAATCTGACCCCAGGGTCAAAATTTTACTTGTAGTTTATTCTACCCATTATCCCCTTCGCATAGATATGCAACATGACTATGTTCTGAAAAACTTTAATTTTGACCCCTGACCCCCCCAAGTCCGACCCCTAGGGCGTGACCTAGGGGTCACAGCCAAAATCCTGTTCAATATGTTTTACTTTTTTCATAACTAAGTACATGTGCAAAGTTTGGCATCAAAATCTTCAAAATTGACTTTGTAATTGAATTTTATTGATATTTGACCTTTTGACCCCTACCCAGGGCCCCTGGGGGCGGGGACAAAAAAAAATGTGCTCTTGCGCAAGCCATTCATGTAAGCAACTCGCATACCAAATTTGGTTGTATTCCGGCTAACGGTTTAGGAGGAGATAGCCGGACGGACAGACAGACAGACGGACGGACGGACGGACGGAGGCGATAACAATATCCCCACTTTTTTTTAAAAACGTGGGGATAATAAAATATTTTTGCACACATGGAAACAGTGTTGGCCCTGATCTGGGTGGTTCACACTGTTTTCAAAAAATGACTTTTCAGCAGATACCAATAATTATTGTGTGATTGGCATATTATGGGCTAACATTGTGTCGTTATGAAGAATTTACCATGTTAATGTATCCCAGTTTGAAGTATGATAGATAGTTAAGGGCCGTTTACCATTCATTACTTCAAGAAACTAATGTTATTGACATTTTTTAGAATCGCCTCTGTGAGGCGATTCTAATAAATATCTATAACATGTTCAAGAAACAAATGTTATTGACATTTGTTAGAATCGCCTCTATGAGGCGATTCTAATAAATATCTATAACATTCGTTTCTTGGAGTATTAATTAAATTACAAGAATCTTTCATGAGTATGGATTCGATATAGGCATTTCTAGGACGGAATCCCATGCCGATCGGAACAAATGCTAAGCTTTGAGCTAAGGATTCATTCCATTGACACTGTCGCTATAATGAGTTTTGTCGTTATAACGAATGTTGGTATAACGAGTGTTGACTGAAAAGGGATTTAAAAAAAGTGTTTATATTGACTGCGTTATTTCTGCTCCACATAATGAATATATGCCTATATAGATACATTGTAAATTTTACTGCCAAAAATTTTAAGATTAAAATTGTGATTTTTTTCTTAAATCAGCTCAAAATATATATTGTGGACACACATTAGAAACACCTCTTTAATGAGTACCCACGATGTAGGGCCTCCATGGCCTAGTTTTATTTGATTTGAGGTTTAATGTCCCCGTCAACACTGTAAAGGTCATTATAAGAGCGCTGAGACTTAATCTTTTTAGGTTTCTTACAGGACGTAAAATTCTAAACCAGATCCATAACATGTATGCTTCAAACTGGACATAGAAAAGTTTACCGCTAATCAGATAATCAATTATCAGTGCTGCCATTGTGATCGATAATTGATTAGTAATCACTGAAGATTTGGTCATAATTCTACCTTTCTGGCTTTCTATCTTAGAATGATTTTGACCACATGTTACACTTTACCATCTGCAGAGCTGTCACTAGGATTTTGAAAACAGGATTCCAGGGATCCTTCCTAGTGAAAAGATGGATTCACACATAAAAAGTTGGGGAGTTCTGGAGCCAGATGTTCAAAACTAATGACATCATTAGCTTACATATTGTTAGAACTTTGATCATTTAATATGGTGAAAATTCTTATATTTTTGCAGAAAAAAATGTGAGCAGCTTTTGCAAATGCAAAAGCTGCTCACATTTTTTGACAAAAAATAATAACAAGTTTGATATTTTACTTGCTAGAATGGTTAACAATTTGACCACTAACGAGCTTGTAAAGCTAAGGAGGCTTTGAAGAACTGGACCCTGATTTTGATTGCACATACAACATGGACAAAATTTCTTATTATCAGACTACACATCAATGGGAATAACTAAATACTTTCATGGCTCCCAAGCGCCCCCGCCCATCAGGGCCTGGAGAAATAGATTGGGCTGCAGGGTGCTTCCGCGCAGACCTGAAACCGACCAAACTTGAGTACTGGTAAACAGCTTAGGTCTAAGCCTGCCCACGAAAAGTGATGTGAGTTGGACAGCTCCTTAAACCCTAGCGGTTTCTGTGGGTGTAAGGCTTGAAATGTCATTTCATCTCAATATTGGTAAAAGTCCCACAAAGTTGGAAGCAATGTCTCCAAAATGACCTTAAAAGTGTTGACGGGGATGTAAAACCTCAACTCAAACAAAACAAAACAAAATCATGGCTCCCAACACAAATGTCAGCTTTTCTAAAGTGTGATGTTGGGAACAGACAGTCAAACCAGAAAAATCATGTAATATTACGATAACAGCAGATATAATGTAAACCCAGATCAGAAAAGCTGCATTCTATACAGCCATATTTGTGATTTCAAACTTTGATGTACACTCATTTATTTTTATCAGTGTAAACTAATATGCATGGAAGGCATCCTATCTAAGTCTGACTTCCTGTAATTGTTAAAATAATTGTATTTTGAAGAATTACAGATATTTTTGCCACCATTAACCCTTATCTTGCTGTTCACGACAACCCCCATCTTTGTAAACAGTGTAGATCCAGATCAGATGGCTTCTAAAGAAGCCATCTGATCAGGATCTACACTGTTTGGCATTCAGTTTATGAATTTGTAGCAATAAATTACATCAAGTAATTTGATTGGCTCAAAGTCACAAATGGGTGTGGCTTAAATGAATATTCAGCAAGATAAGGGTTAAACAGTGAAATACTCTTTGAACAAGTTATTAAAAAATATGATTGTGTAGTTGCGAAAATACATGACAAGGTCATTTGTCATTATTTGTTTGTTTGTATTGGAGTTTAACGGCCCAGCCAACACTATTTAGGTCATTTTTGAGCCGGTCAGTTTACCTATCCACACTTTCCTGGGCAGGCTTATACGTAAGCGGTTAACCAGTACAGTGCACATTATTTCGCCAGAAACTGACAACTGCCCTTCTTGAATCAGCGGAAGGGAGAGAATAACCGTAGAAAAGATTTCATGATCAATCTCCACGAAAGAATGTTGCCGACCCCGGCGGGAGTCAAACCCGCTTCCTCCTGGTCACCAGTCCATTTGTCATTAATATTGTCTTTGTGATGTTTTATCTACTAATGTCAATCCATTGATGATTCATCAGTAAATTAATTAATTGTAATCTGTTATAACACTGAGATTAACACAGCGAGATTTAAAAAGTTATAATCATTTTTAGCACATGCCCTACAGGTAGACTGACTGCTTTCCAGTGCAAAAATACATGTCAATATGGGACATGCCTACTGATGTGGGGCTTGTGCGCTTTCAACACAATTTGATCTTTTACTGGTATTGCATAAGCGGCCTAAATTAGCTACTGAATTTACCGCTTCTGTAATTTTTAATGTGTGTTATAAGACAAAAACATGCGTACATAAGAGTCACCGATAGTGAATTTTCGTGGACACTGGCAAAAATTTGGGGTCAAATACGCAGAATCCTGCGTTTCCCAAATTCGGACAGACAGCCCTGAGCAAACAGTGTAGACCCAGATGAGATGCAACGTCTCATGTGGGTCTACCCTGCTTGTCTTTCATCCAGCTGTTTTAGACACAACATTTGGTAGTACATGTAGATTGTACTTAGCATTAATCAGTTACAAGCAAATACAATGTAAATAACAATAATCATTTTTATGTAATTTATTAATTGATTAATCAGTTATCCAATAGGTAATTGTGTCAGCCTTAACCTCGGTTATTCCAGCATGGAGAATTTTTTTGGCAATCATTATCTGATTGATTAGCTTTGTTACTTCTTATCTGGAGCTTTGTGGGTTATGAAATTCCATAAGTACAGTAATGAAATTCCATATGTATAGTAATGAAATTCCATAGGCACAGTAATGAAATTCCATAGGTATAGCAATGAAATTCAATAGGTAAATTAATGAAATTCCATAGGTATAGTAATGAAATTCCATAGTTATAGTAAAGAAATTCAATAGGTATAGTAATGAAATTCCATAGGTATAGTAAAGGAATTCCATAGTTACGGTAAATGACCAATTAATTCGAACAGTAAAAAAATAAATACTGATCCGGGTGTTCGAATTATTAGAAAATATCAGATTGGAAATTTATCAGTGTTCGAACTGAAAGAATTCCATGCATTGGACTAGGCTGTGTTCAATATTTTATACAACTACATGTACGTTTTTTCCCGTGGCCCTGTCAATCCGCACGTGATTAGACGTTATAAATATCACTTATGCAGTGCAGAACCGTTTAATCTATAAATAAGTCAGTGTGTGCAGGGGGTCTTTGAATGCGAGTTTATCATGTAGTTACAAGTATAAGGTTACACATTTTCATTAATGACATTTACACCTATTGCACTATCACTATTCCCTTTAAAATGGGCGAGTCAATTTGTGATCTCAGGAATAACAGAAACTGATTCGTTTGGAGCAAATTCTTTTCTTAAGAGTAGCCCATATCTAGGAAAAAGATGATTTTTCAAAGAATTTCCTTATAGTCTGTAATAATTTTTTGTTCCGGCTACACCGCAGCAGACAAAGTCCAGCTACAGGTATATATGGGATGTGATGTTGAAACCCGCAGGTGCAGCTACCCAGTGGAGCTAGGCGCATAGATACTCCCCCGTCCCCCCCCCCCCCAGCTATATTGTTTAAGCGCATATTGAAGCCTCAGGCGAGACTGCGCAGCCTTGTTTGCGTGTTCTCTGTTTACTCATAAGCTGTCTCAAATCAGCGTAAGCCGGGGGCATGTAGCAATTCAATGTCCATCGAAGTAGTCCGGTGAAGACTGATTAGACTGTGCAGATGCAAATTTAGATAGGTAAGTAACAAGAAAAAGAAAATGCGGACAACATACACAAATTTAAAATGTGCATGTGTGATCTTCACTCTGTACGCGATGAAACGTTTCAAACCTCTTGAACATTGAATACACAATCCCGATTGCACAACTGTGCAGACTAGTCAGTCTTTTCTGTACGCACATGCGCAATAAGTATTTTACTCGAGATAGGAGATCTGAACGGACTGATCCTTGCACTTGGCAGCTTAGAATGTGTTTGTAATGTCGCAAGCAGATTTGGCCGGTTAAATGTACACACTGTCGTTTTAAGCCGGCGCACAGCAACAAAAAAAACACATTTCAAACGAACGGACCAGATCAGCCTGCGCATCTAGCCAATGAGGCCATAGTTTTCACCTGTTGTTCTTTGATTAGCACAGAGGCCATGGTAGGCACATACGAACAACGAAGACTGTTCAGACTGCATGCATGTGCAGGCTGACCGGAGTCTTCGCCCATCGCATATGACTTATTATCTTAAAAATCATGTTCCCAGAAATTACTTTCAATAAAACCTTGTCAACGTGAAATAAATGGACATCTTCACTTGCTCCTCAGAAAACCAGGGTAACCCAACAGGTAACCTGAATTAAACTACCTTTTTGCATGCAACAACCATGAATTTCACTTGCACTGCTAAAAGACGTTCTGTGGAAAAAAGGCGGGAAACTCTCAATTAATATTTAAAGGGGCGCTTCTGCTATCAAAGAGGCACTGAATCAATGCCACAGCACATGGAAAAAGGGTAACACTGTCACACAAATAATAACGAAAGCTGAAGCTACGCTCTAAAAGAGTCTGAGAGCAAAGCGAAAACACTTGCATATGCATGGTGATCCAAGCCTTTGTAGGCCACAATGCTACATCACCGACTAGAATCAGCCTGCACATCGATGCAATGTGATCTGAAACTTTACTGAACCCTTAAATCTTACGAAGTCACAAGGTTAAGTGAAACCCTTTGCCTTACATACCGGTAGTGGGTGCGCATGTTCAGTGTTTGCAGGTCGTTGAGAAACAAGCGAAGACATCTTAGCATACTCATTCGTGCAATCAGATTAGAGTCTTCGCTGATCGCATGAGCCTGATGCAGACGATGGGATTTTCACAACATTTTTTTTTTTTTTTGGTTTGGGTTTTACGGCCCCTGCGTTTCTCACAGTCTGATCAGTATTCGGTGAGGGTATGAATCTTCCATTACCACATGGCTATCCAAAGTGAGAGAAGCGAAAATCATTTGCCTTACAGAGTGCCTGTTAATCCGAGTCTTTGGAAGTCGCACATATTTCATGCTAAGTTTTTTCTTTTCTTTTTTCTTGCGCTAGCTCATATACGCCCAGTACGATGTTGTAATGATAAACCCGGTGTAACAGGCCGGTTCTTCCCCCTAGTCAGTTTCTTCCCCACCCAGTCAGTTTCTTCCCCACCTGAAATTTTTTTAGAGCTATAGAGAACGAATAATTTATGCCTCATAAATTGTTAAAAATTAAAAAAGAAACCATTCTGAATTAGTTTTGAGTCTTTACAGCTTGATTGGCAAAATTTTCTCTATGCCATACAATATATGGAGATCCAAGGAAATTTGCATCCCAATTCCAGTATCTATGATTAATTTTCTTAGCTTTTTATGACATTAATTGGTATTAACTAAACCGATATAATAAGCAACAACCCTTTAGTGCTCCAATCTAAATATAATTTGGAAAGTGGGGGTGGGGAAGAACTGGCAGGCCCATTCCTTCCCCAGGGAAGAACTGGGCAGGCCCATTTCTTCCCCACCCCTGATGTTTCTGTTTACTAAAAATTCTTGTGATAAATGTTCTTCACTTTTAAAGACATAAATTGGTATTAACTACAGAACTATAATAAGCAACAAATGTTTGCCCCTTAAATTTCAATAGAATTCGGAGACTGGGGGTTGGGGAAGAACTGGGCCGGCCCAGTTCTTCCCCACCCCAGATGCTTCTGTTTACTAATAATACTTGTGATAAATTTCCTTTGCTTTTTAGGACAAAAATTGGTATAAACTAAAAAGATATAATAAGCAAAAAATGTTTGCAGCTTTATTATCAAGAGAATTGGGAGGCTGGGGTGGGGAAGAACTGGGCTGGCCCAGTTCTTCCCCACCCCAGATGTTTCTGCTTACTTATAATTCTAGTGATAAATTTCCAATGCTTTTTAACCCTTTACCACACAGGGATTTTGTGAATTTCGCTGATTTTCACAGTGTTGCACCCGACAGCAACTTCAACTAGCCATTGTTTCATAATGGATGGTCTGTTTTACGTCAAACTCGGTATGAATGTTCATTGGACAGTAGGCTTTCAAATGCAACCTTTCATGACTTGATCATTGTTGTCATGGTAAAGAGGGGGCATCTCAAAGTTGGCAAAAAGTGTGTTTTCACATGAATTTTTGACCACATTTTAATCTTCACACAGCTGTCAAGGCAACAATTAAGGTGTTTTGCACTGGCCATTTTCACTGTTTGCAGCATGTTATATCAGCATCAATTTTCAGGCATTTTTGACCCCAGACGCCCTCAGATATAAATTTTAGCGGCCGTTTGGGCCATACACCCAAAATTTTTCGGGATGTGAGGGGGGCGCTGCCCCCCTTCAATCTACCCACAGAATATTTTAAGGGGGGAGGCGCGCAAAAAACAGGTCACTTTTTTGCCCAACAAATCCTAAAGCAAACATAACTATCCAGGGCTAGAAATAAAGATTTTAGGTGCTTCTGGGGCTTAAAATGGGGGGGGGGGGGGGTGCAGATATGTAAAAACACGTATCTGAGTGGGAAAGGGTTACCTGAAATCTGGGAAAATACTGAATTTTAGTCCAAAATGCATTAATTATATCTGAAATATTGTTTCTTGCAATAAAATGATGAAAAAAACATTATTTTGGTCAGTTGGGATTTTCTTCATTAACCCTTTACCACACAGGGATTTTGTGAATTTCGCTGATTTTCACAGTGTTGCACCCGACAGCAACTTCAACTAGCCATTGTTTCATAATGGATGGTCTGTTTTACGTCAAACTCGGTATGAATGTTCATTGGACAGTAGGCTTTCAAATGCAACCTTTCATGACTTGATCATTGTTGTCATGGTAAAGAGGGGGCATCTCAAAGTTGGCAAAAAGTGTGTTTTCACATGAATTTTTGACCACATTTTAATCTTCACACAGCTGTCAAGGCAACAATTAAGGTGTTTGGCACTGGCCATTTTCACTGTTTGCAGCATGTTTTATCAGCATCAATTTTCAGGCATTTTTGACCACAGACGCCCTCAGATATAAATTTTAGCGGCCGTTTGGGCCATACACCCAAAATTTTTCGGGATGTGAGGGGGGCGCTGCCCCCCTTCAATCCCCCCACAGAATATTTTTAGGGGGGAGGCGCGCAAAAAAACAGGTCACTTTTTTGCCCAACAAATCCTAAAGCAAACATAACTATCCAGGGCTAGAAATAAAGATTTTAGGTGCTTCTGGGGCTTAAAATGGGGGGGGGGGGGTGGGGGTGCAGACACGTAAAAACACGTATCTGAGTGGGAAAGGGTTAAGACATAAATTGGTATAAACTAAACAGATATAATAAGCAACAAATGTTTGGAGCTCAAATTTTAATAGAATTTGGAGACTGGGGGTGGGGAAGAACTGGGCCGGCCCGTTTCTTCCCCACCCCAGATGTTTCTGTTTACTAAAAATTCTTGTGATAAATTTTCTTCACTTTTAAAGATGTATAAATTGGTATTAACTAAACAGATATAATAAGCAACAAATGTTTGGCACTTAAATTTCAATAGAATTCAGAGACTCAGGGGTTAGGAAGAACTGGGCCGGACTGTTTCTTCCCCACCCTTTGGTAGTGTTGTACAGTTATGTCAGTTATTATGCCCCCGCCATTCGAAGAATGGTGGAAAGGGCATATGGCGTTGCCCCTGTCTGTCCGTCCGTCTGTGCGTCCGTGTGTCCGTGCGTCCGTGCGTCCGAAACTTAAACGCAGTCAATAACTTCCTTATTTATTGATGGATTTTAAAATTACTGGGCAGAAATGTTAACCATCATGAGGAGACGTGTCACATGCGAAACCCAGGTCCGTACCTCCAAGGTCAAGGTCATACTTAGAGGTCAAAGGTCAAAAAAAGGGTCCGAAACTTAAACGCAGTCAATAACTAACTTATTTCTGTATTGATTTAGAAATTACTTTGAAGAAATGTTAACCATCATGAGACGATGTGTCACATGCAAACCCAGATCGGTACCTCCAAGGTCAAGGTCATACTTAGAGGTCAAAGTTAAAAAAAAATGGTCCGAAACTTAAACACAGTCAATAACTTTCTTATCTCTGGATGGATTTAGAAATTACTTTGCAGCAATGTTGGCCATCAATAGACAATCTGCCTCACAAAAAACCAAGGTCCTTACCCCCAAGGTCAAGGTCAAACTTAGAGGTCAAATGTGATAAAAGGGTCCAAAACTGAAACACGATCAATAACTTTCTATGGATGAATACGAACATAGACATATTTTCAGGCGGAGGCATCCGTGTCCTATGGACGCATTTCTAGTATTGCTGAAGATGTCTTTGGTGGGGAAGAACCGGGCCAGTTTGTTTCTTTCCTACCTTTGATAAGTATTGTACTGTTAAGTCAATTATGACATTGAAGGTGTCGGGGTGGGGAAGAACTGGGCCAACCTATTTCTTCCCCAACCCCTGGGAAGTGTTGTACAGTTATGTCAGTTATATCGCTGAAGATGTCTGAGGTGGGGAAGAACTGGGTGGCCCATTTCTTCCCCCACCCTTGGGTAGTCTTGTACAGTTATTTCAGTTATACTGCTGAAGATGTCTTGGGTGGGGAAGGACTGGGCATGCCCGTTTCTTCCCCACCCTTGTTAAGTGTTGTACTATTAAGTCAATTATGACATTGAAGGTGCCTGCCCGTTTCTTCTCCACCCTTGGCTAGAGTTGTACAGTTATGTCAGTTATATCAGAGGATGTCTGGGGCAGGGAAGAACTAAGGCAGCCCGTTTCTTCCCCACCCTTGTGTAGTGATATACAATTAAATCATGATGCTTAAGTTGTCTGTGGTGGGGAAGAAACGGGCTGGCCCAGTTCTTCCCCACCCCCAGTCTCCAAATTCTATTTGGATTTGAGCGCCAAACATTTGTGGCTTATTATATCTTTTGAGTTTATACCAATGTATGTCTTAAAAAAGCGAAGAAAAGTTATCAGAAGAATTTTTTGTTAACAGAAAAATCTGGGGTGGGGAAGAAATGGGCCGGCCCAGTTCTTCCCCACCCCCAGTCTCCAGATTCTAATTAGATTTGAGCTCCAAACATTTGTTGCTTATAATATCTTTTTAGTTTATACAAACTTTTGTCTAAAAAAAGTGAAGAAAATTTATCACAAGAATGGCTGGCCCAGTTCTTCCCCACCCCCACCCCCAGTCTCCAAATTCTATTTAAATTTAAGCTCCAAACATTTGTTGCTTATTATATCGGTTTAGTTCATACCATTTTTAGCTCACCTGTCACATAGTGACAAGGTGAGCTTTTGGGATCACTTTTTGTCCGTCGTGCGTCCGTGCGTGCGTCCGTAAACTTTTCTTCAAACGACATCTCCTCCTAAACCACTGATCGTATTTTGACCAAACTTCAAAGGAATGATCCTTAGGTGGTCCCCTTTCAAAGTTGTTCAAATGGTTCCAGTCCGTTGCACATATAGGTCACAGTAGCCAAAAATAGATTTTTTTCACCGCAAACTTAAAAAATCTTCTTCTCTGAAACCACAAGGCCCAGGTCTTTGATATTTGGTATGAAGCTTCATCTAGTGGACCCCTACCAAGATTGTTCAAATTATAGTGCTGGGGCCAAAAATGCCCCCGCACGGGGGCCCTTTGGTTTTACATGGGCTTATATAGGGAAAATCTTTAGAAATCTTCTTCTCTGAAACCGCAAGGCCCAGGTCTTTGATATTTGGTATGAAGCTTCATCTAGTGGACCCCTACCAAGATTGTTCAAATTATAGTGCTGGAGCTAAAAATGCCCCCGCACGCGGGCCCTTTGGTTTTACATGGGCTTATATAGGGAAAATCTTGAAAAATCTTCTTCTCTGAAACCGCAAGGCCCAGGTCTTTGATATTTGGTTTGAAGCTTCATCTAGTGGACCCCTACCAAGATTGTTCAAATTATAGTGCTGGGGCCAAAAATGCCCCCGCATGGGGGCCCTTTGGTTTTACATGGGCTTATATAGGGAAAATCTTTAAAAATCTTCTTCTCTGAAACCGCAAGGCCCAGGTCTTTGATATTTGGTATGAAGCTTTATCTAGTGGACCCCTACCAAGATTGTTCAAATTATAGTGCTGGATCTAAAAATGCCCCCGCACGGGGGCCCTTTGGTTTTACATGGGCTTATATAGGGAAAATCTTGAAAAATCTTCTTCTCTGAAACCGCAAGGCCCAGGTCTTTGATATTTGGTATGAAGCTTCATCTAGTGGACCCCTACCAAGATTGTTCAAATTATAGTGCTGGGGCCAAAAATGCCTCCGCACCAGGGCCCTTTTGTTTTACATGGGCTTATATAGGGAAAATCTTTAAAAATCTTCTTCTCTGAAACCGCAAGGCCAAGGTCTTTGATATTTGGTATGAAGCTTCATTTAGTGGACCCCTACCAAGATTGTTCAAATTATAGTGCTGGAGCAAAAAACGCCCCCCACACGGGGGCCCTTTGGTTTTACATGGGCTTATATAGGGAAAATCTTGAAAAAATCTTCTTCTCTGAAACTGCAAGGCCCAGGTCTTTGATATTTGGTATGAAGCTTCATCTAGTGGACCCCTACCAAGATTATTCAAATTATAGTGCTGGGGCCAAAAATGCCCCTGCTCCGGGGCCCTTTGGTTTTACATAGACGTATATAGGGAAAATCTTGAAAAATCTTCTTCTTTGAAACCACAAGGCTTTGGTCTTCTATATTTGTTATGAAGCTTCAGCTAGTGGACCTCTATAAAGATTATTCAAATTATAGCCCTGAGACCAAAAATGCCTCCGCCATGTGGCCCTTTGGTTTTACATAGACTTATATAGGGAAAATCTTTAAAAATAATCTTCTCTGAAACACAAGGCTTAGGTCTTTGATATTTGTTATGAAGCTTCAGCTAGTGGACCTCTACCAAGATTGTTCAAATTATAGCCCTGGGGCCAAAAATGCCCCTGCTCCGGGGCCCTTTGGTTTAACATAGACTTATATAGGGAAAATCTTGTTTTACATAGACTTCTGTATGCAGGGTAAACCTTAAAAATCTTCTTCTCTGAAACCAGAAAGCCCAGGTCTTTCATATTCGATATGAAGCTTCATCTTGTGGACCTCTACCAAGATTGTTCAAATTATAGCCCTGGGGCCAAAATTGACCCTGCCAGGGGCCCACTTGTTATACATTGGATCAGGTGAGCGAACCAGGGCCCTCTGGGCCCTCTTGTTTGTCTTAAAAAGCATTGGAAATTTATCACAAGAATTATTAGTAGACAGAAAAGTCTGGGGTGGGGAAGAACTGGGCCGGCCCAGTTCTTCCCCACCCCCAGTCTCCATATTCTATTTTGATTTGAGGGTCAAACATTTGTGGCTTATTATATCGGTTTAGTTAATACTAATTTATTTCTTTAAAAGCAAAGAAAATTCACCAAAGATGCTTGAATTGGGATGCATATTTTATTGCATCTCCATGAATGGTGTAGCATAGAGCAAATTTTGTCATTGAAGCTAAAAGGACTCCGAACTTATTCAGAATGGTCTATTTTCTCATTTATAACAAATTGTGAGCTGAAAATTATTCATTGACTATGGTTCTGAAAAGAATTCAGGTGGGGAAGAAACTGACTGGGTGGAGAAGAAACTGACTAGTCAGTTTCTTCCCCCGGGGAAGAAATGGGCCGGCCCACTTCTGCCCCCGGGGAAGAAACGGGCCGGCCCAGTTCTTCCCCGGGGAAGAACCGGGCCGGGGGAGGAAACTGACCATTACACCGGGAACGTATAGTAAAGAAATTCCATAGTCCTAGTAATGAAATTCAATAGGTATAGTAATGAAATTCCACAGGTATAGTAAAGGAATTCCATAGTTCTAATAGTGATGAAATTCCATAGGTTTAGTAAAGAAATTCCATAGGTTTAGTAAAGAAATTCCATAGGTTTAGTAAAGAAATTCCATAGGTATAGTAAGGAAATTCCATAGGTGTTAAAGAAAAGCCAATCAATGTCTGCATGTATAATCGTTTCTTGTTTGTATTGTAGTTGGAAGAGCTTAACAAACCAAAAGACGCCAAGAAGAAGGAAGCAGATGAGTTAAACCAGTTGTTCAAACCAGTACAACAAACTGTAGGCAAAGGTAGATAGGAGATGAATACCACTTCCTTTTAGAAAAGTTCTCTTGTATAAACTGAAACAAGTATATTTGATACCAACTAAAATTGCCCATATGTGGTAAAATGTTACTAAAAACCCTTTGAAAATTTTCTTCTCAGGGGACCGAACGGTGATGACTTTGAAACTTGGTATGCAGTATAGAGGACTCTGGGTCCTACTAGATTGGTTCACCTTAGCCAGTTGACCTTGACCTACTTTTCATTAAAGTCAAATTTGACATTTAGGCATTTATGTGTGTTTGGGGGTGGGAGAGACAAGACAGTGGATTTCCCTGAATCTGTTGTAGCCTTTGACATCAGCCTTGATATTTGCAGTCCGCTGAATGAAAGTTTAATGATAACAAAGGTGAGGTCATTTATTGATTTTGTTTCGGATGGCTCAGATTCAGTATTTTTATACCCCACCACACGATAGTGGCGGGGTATTATGATATACCCTCCGGTGTCCGTCCGTCTTTCCGTCCGTCCGTCTGTCCGTCCGTCCGTCCGCACCATTTCCAATCGATAACTTGAGTAATTTTTAACGAATTTTTTTCAAATTTTGCATACATGTATATATCGGGAATGAGTGGTATGGGATTGTTAATGGGCAAAATCCGTTAACATTTGACAGAGTTATGGCCCTTTTTAGTTCAAAATAAGGGGTTTTGGGGCGTTTCCGATCAATAACTTGAATATTTTTTCACGGATTTTCTTCAAATTTTGTATACACATTGGCATTGGGTATGAGTGGTTTGGGATTGTAAATGGGCAAAATACATTAACATTTAACGGAATTATGGTCGTTAAAAATTCCGATTAAATGGTTTTTGGGGACTTATTCCTTTACTATATGGAATATTTGGATGAAACTGCACTGATGTATAAACGACCATAATAAGCAGGTTTTGTGTTGTGAATACACAAAATGCGTTAACATTTAACGAAAAATTGGTCGTTAACAATTCCCATTAAATAGTTTCTGCGCATTTATTCCTTTAATTTATGAAATATATATTGATTATCACTGCCAGTGTAGTGGTTAGAGTGCTGGACCACAAATCCTATAGTTGACTATGAATCTGAGGGGCGTGAGTTCAAATTTTCTGTCGAGGAATGGAATTTTTTTTTTTTTTTTCGTTTTTTCTTTTTTTTTTATGTGTGTTCTTTTTTCTTTTTCTTTCTTTTTCATTTTGGCAATGAATTTATTTATTTTATTTTTTTTTTTTAATTTTCCTCATTTTTGGTTTTTCATTCCTTTTTTTTTCCCTTTTTTTTTTTTCACCCTTTTCTTCTTTTTGTTATATTCCATCACACGATAGTGCTGGGATATTACAATATACCCTCCGGTGTCTGTCCATCCGTCCGTCCCCACCATTTCTGACCAATAACTGGATTAATTTGTGCTATGAATCTGAGGGGCGTGAGTTCAAACCCCCGTGGAGGAATGGAATTTTCTTTTTTTTTTCCTTTTTTTCTCATTTTTTCTTTTCTTTTTTTTTCCATTTATTTTTCTTTTCTTTCTTTTTGCAATGAATTTTTTTTTTTTTTTCGTTTTTTTTTCTCATTTTTCATTCCTTTTTTTTACCTTTTTTTTTCCTTTTCTTCTTTTTGTTATACCCAATTACACGATAGTGCTGGGATATTATAATATACCCTCCGGTGTCTGTCCATCCATCCGTCTGTCCGTCCGTCCATCCCCACCATTTCCGACCGATAACTTGATTAATTTTTCACATTTTTTTTTTCACATTGTGCCTACATGTTTATATCGGGAATTACTTTTTTTTCTTTTCTTCTTTTTGTTATACCCCATCACACGATAGTGCTGGGGTATTATAATATACCCTCCAGTGTCTGTCCGTTCGTCCGTCCATCCACACCATTTCCGACCGATAACTTGATTAATTTCTCACAATTTTTTTTTTGGAGTTTGTGATCAATAACTTAAGAATCTTTTCATGGATTTTCTTCAAATTTTAAAACACTAAAGGACACATATTATTGCCAAGGACAGTCACTCTGCTTTTCTGGTTATTGTATTATCTGCCCTTTTGATATACATGTATGTAGTTCCTTTACTATATTGAATGCCTTAGTGAAGTTTTACAGATAACTATAACACTTAAAAGTACCACTATTATGGGCAAGGCTATAACCATATTATCTTGCAGTGGTGGGGTATCATGCAGTGTTAGCGTGCTTTTATTGGTTCTGTACTAAAACTGCTAGACCGGCTGAAACCTAATTGCATGTTGAGCCTTTATGGGATGGGACAATGAAAGTATGTTCATTAAGGCGGCCACGATTAATTATATAATCGATTAATCGATCGATAAATTCCACAAAAATGATTATCATTTCTGATTTGCTTTTAATCGATCTTGATAGGTACAATTTACTACCCAAAGTTATGCCTAAAACAGCTGGATGAGTGGCAAACAGTGCAGACCCTGATGAGACGCCGCATTATGCGGCGTCTCCTCTGGGTCTACACTGTTTGCTCAGGCCTGTCTGTTCAAATATACATAAGGTAAAGTGCAACATATGGTAAGAGTCATGCTCAGACAGAAAGTCAGACAGGTAAAAATAATGACAAAAACCTTAGTGATTACTAATCGATTATCGATCGCACTGACAGGACCGATAATCGATTATCTTTTCACTTCCGATTAGCCAGTCCTAATGTTCATTGGATTTTGAGTCCAATGACCAAGATGGCAACCAAACTTCAGTGATTCATCAATGATTCATCAAGCTTTGCTGCCGTGAAAATTTATTTGAGACAGGTGTAGTTTGAGCCACTGAGCGTTAATCATACTGCCGGGCCATTAGGCATAATTGGGAATCACTGAAGAATATCTTTTCAATCTTCCGTGCAGTATAGGAATGCTGTGTGTACTCATTAGAATCACATCATTTTGAAGATTGTCATGAGTACACACAACAAACCTTTTCAAAATAAAATCAGAAACCCCCACCCCCACAAAAAACTCCATAATTTTCTATTAATATTTGCATAGCAACAGATAAGGTTTGTGTTTTGTGATAATTGAAGGAAAGTTTTTGTCAATTCTCCAAATAAACGAGAAATAAGGAAAACTTATTACGGTATTTGCAAAACTATGTACCCCTACCTAAGGGGAGGCTTACATATTTTTATGCTCCCCGAAGAATTTCGGGGGAGCATATAGTCGCCGCAGCGTCTATGCGTCCGTCACGCTCTTGTCCACGCGAATTCTCAGAAATTACTAGGATGCGCATATCACCTGCGTGTTTTAGTTCGATGATTTTTCCAACAGATTTGGCCCTTTGATGAATTCTGCATGAATATAAAGGGAACTGTTCATGTCCATGCAAATTCTCAGCAACTACTTGCAGAAATTCAACGAAACTTCAATAGCATCTTTCGCAGCAATAGGGGATGCGCATATTATCCGTGCTATCTGGTTAGATGATTTGTCACAGAGTTATGGTACTTTGTTTAAAGCTGCAGTGTAAGGTCACTGTGGCTATTTTATAGAAAAACTATGTAATCACTCTAGTGCCTATCTTGAGCATGTTCGACTTTCAGGGTCCTGGGGTCAAGTTAAAGGTCACTGTGGCTTTTGTTTCTGCACTAGTGCCTACGTTTATTGATGGATTTTAATGTTGAGTATTATAATATCTCGAGCAAGTTCAACTTTCAGGTTCCTGGGCTCAATGGCAAGGTCACTGCGGCTATTTTTAGAAAAAAAACTTTGTCATCCCTCTAGCATCGTCATTTGTTGATGGATTTTAATATAACTTCACACAAATGTTGGGTATAATAATATCTCGAGCAAGTTCAACTTTCAGGATCCTGGGATCAAGGTCAAGGTCACTGTGGTTATTTTTAGAAAAAAAACTTTGTCATCATCTTGTGGCTACATTTATTGATGGATTTTAATATAATTTCACACAAATGTTGGGTATGATAATATCTCGAGCAAGTTTGACATTCGGGATCCTGTGCTCAAGGTCAAGGTCAAGGTCACTGCGGCTATTTTCAGAAAAAAGTTTGTCATCGCTCTAGCGTCGTCATTTGCTGATGGATTTTAATATAACTTCACACAAATGTTGGGTATAATAATATCTCGAGCAAGTTCGACTTTCAGAATCCTGGGCTCAAGGTAAAGGTCACTGTGGTTATTTTGAGAAAAAAAATTGTCATTGCTCGTGTGCCTACATTTATTGATGGATTTTAATATAAGTTCACACAAATGTTGGGTATGATAATATCTCGAGCAAGTTTGACTTTCAGGGTCCTGGGCTCAAGGTCAAGGTCACTGCCACTTTTTTTAAAAAAAAAAACTTTGTCATCGCTCTAGCGTCGTCATTTGCTGATGGATTTTAATATAACTTTGCACAAATATTGGGTATGAAAATATATCAAGCAAATTTGACTTTCAGGGTCCTGGGCTCAAGGTCAAGGTCACTGTGGCTATTTTTAGAAAAACTTGCTGGAGGCAGAAATCTTTCCAACTGTAAACAGAGTTCCATTGCACACAGCCTTTCATTATCAACCTCTCATCATTCTGATTTGACTGAAATACTGCTAAAAAGTATGTAAAATCGCAAGTCATCCATCTACATTAGAGTTGCAGATAAATTGGATCAAAGTGAAAGAAGCTAGTCTTGGCAGATGGTCAAAATGACCTTTTTTAAAAGTCAAGGGGATAGGATCAGATCCATTTTCGAACCCGTCTGATATTTTATATGCATGTAAAGGCACCCAATACGGAACCATACCTGGAGACAGTCCTATGAGGATTGCCTCTGTGTACGAGAGTAAGTTTTCAATAATTTGTATTAAACAGTTTTACCCAATTAATATAGATAAACTACCACCCAGGATCTTGGGGTATGGTATCGTACGTGAAGACACTTCCTTTCATTTATTCCGACTTTTGTGTTGCTGATGTTTGTATGACAGTGCCATCAGGCAAGCTAATCTGTCCACAGACAGGTTTTGTTATACTCCCATTTTGAGGTACAGTGAGTATACACAGTATACCGCTCTTTAACTAGGATAATGTTTCCTGTCCCGACTATTGCACCTTCGGGGAGCATCCATCGGTTTCGCCAATATTCTTGTTTTTTTGTACAGATCCCGTAGGCGTAGGCGTTTGCATCGGCATGACACTTTCTTGTATGCAAGATATCTCCTGAATTACGGGGTGGATTTTAATCAAATTTGCATGTATATAACATTGGTACAGGCTAAAAACTGATTAGTGGTGACCTTGACCTTATTTTCAATGTCACAGTCATGCCAAATACATGTAGGTCAAATTTGGGTTTTGTGCAGTAAATCTCATGAAATACTAGGTGGATTTTAATCAAATTTGCATTTATATAACATTGAGACAGGATGGAGAACAGGTTAGGTTTTTGTGACCTTGACCTTTTTTTCAAGTTCACAGCAGTGCTATTAAATTAAGCTTGTTTTGAAATGGGTATGTGGTGGGGGATTGGGGGGACAACTGTTTTCTCACAAAACCAGCCTTTGTTTGTTCGATTTGAGGTTTAACGTCCCTGTCAACACTGTAAAGGTCATTTTGGAGACGGTGCTTCCAACTTTGTTGGACTTTTACCCGACATTGAGATGAAATGACTTCTCAAACCTTGTCGCCCTTTGAAACCAATAGGGTTTATAAGCATGGACGGTCCGACTCGTGTGCACTGCTTTGCCTGGGCAGGCTTAGATCCTCTAAGCGGTTTACCAGTACTCGTGTGCGGGTTCGGTTCAGCTCTGCTTGGAAGCATCATGCAGCCCATATATTTTTCTTCAAGCCCCAATTGGCCTGGGCCGACAAAACAAGTCTAGTTTCAATGTATGTATTTTTCAGGAGTGGACCCTAAGTCTGTAGTGTGTGCCTTCTTCAAACAAGGACAGTGCGGGAAAGGGGCAAAGTGTAAATTCTCACACGATCTGAACATATCACGAAAAGGGGAGAAGAAGAACCTTTACGAAGATGTACGAGAGGACGGTGAGTCATGTGTACTAAAATTACTGATTAACCAGTAACATGCCAATCACAATGATTGTCGTCTGGTTTGTTGTCTGCTGGTAACTTTAAAAGTCATTTTTGAAACAGTGTGGTCCCAGAAAATCAGAAAATGGCGGACGTCGGTAACCCAAGTGACAGTAGCATTAAAAATTCGCAATAGAAATGGAAGGTATGCAAGAAAAAGAATCCAATATGGTAGTGAGGGGTGGATAGAAAAATCCGTCCCTCGGGATCACTGTCAGGCATCACTTGGCAAGCCTCGTGATGCCGGACAGTGACCCTCGGGACGGATTTTTCCATCCACCCCTCACACCCATATAATATTCTTATAATAGAGATGAAAGTGAAAGAGGAAATATGAATGTAAGTGTAGAAACTGAAGAAATAACAACATTCCCCTCCTCCCCCCCCCCCCCCCCCAACCTTTACCTAACTTCAAGCCAATATCAGTTGGACGCCCCAGTGACACAAGATACACATCACCTTCACCTCACACATACGAGGGTAGTTCGAAAAGAATTGCTTATTATCCTCTAGCTCGATATCCATGTAGGGCAAGATCAAAACCAATACATACTTGTATAGGGCTATTCAATATCTACACGATGGTATAAAAATGTACATGTTAGACTAAGTTAAAGTGTAAAACATAAAATTTGCCATTTGAATACACAGTCATTGACCACTGCAGTAAAAATGGTTGGTAGAAGCGTCGACTAAAAAGGTGAAATACGGGCTTACATCAAAGCTTGCTCAAAACTTGGCTGTTCTTTGAAGAAGCTCATGACTGGAATTTCTACTGATTTTGGACCTTCTTGTGTGTCTTATGACATAGTTCGGCAGTGGAAAAAGAAATTTGCGTCTGGTGTAGAGTCCATCAAAAATGCACCGAAATCAGGCAGGGCAAAATCTGCATCTGGTAAAGAAATCGTTTCCAAAATAAAGGAAATCATTGAAGGAGATGCCAGATTTCTAGTTCGTGATATTGCACGAAAGATACATTGTAGGCATACCACTATCAACGGTTCACCTTATTTTGAAGAAGCATTTGAAAGTCAGAAAGATTTCTGCTAGATGGGTTCCACATCTGTTGACTGATGAGCAAAAGAGGCAACGTGTTAAAGTGGCCAAAAAGCTGCTTCAAATGTTTCCAAAATATGACAAAAAGCAGTTTGCCAATGTCGTCACAGGTGATGAAACCTAGGTCCATTATTTTGAGCCTTTCAGAAAGCTTAGCAATAAGATCTGGGCCACTAAAC
This sequence comes from Lucinisca nassula, assembly GCA_963580285.1. Lineage (NCBI taxonomy): Eukaryota > Metazoa > Mollusca > Bivalvia > Lucinida > Lucinidae > Lucinisca > Lucinisca nassula. The sequence continues at coordinate 9,163,210 of OY757026.1, forward strand.
ACAGCAAAGCCCAAAAATTTCCCAAACGTTCTTTAAGTACAAAGAAGGTTTTGTATGCAATCTTTTTCTCTGGTGATGGAGTCGCAATAAAAGTGCCGGTGAAAAAGGGCAAAAGCATCACCGGAAAGTAACACAAAGATGTAGTACTGAAGAAATTGAAAACCTATTATCAGAAACGATGCCCTGCCACTGGTTTTAAACATGTCCGTCTTCTACATGACAATGCAACCGGTCATACCTTTGCAATAGTTACAGCGTTTTTGAAGAAAGAAAAATTAACTGTTTCGCCTCACCCCCGTATTCCCCAGACCTTGCCCCATCTGATTTATTTTTGTTTTTGAAATTGAAATCATTCCTTGCTGGGTGGAAATGCCAGTCCCGACAGGCACTTGGATCTGCCATTCATTAGTACCTTATTACTTTGCTCAAATCAGAGTACCGTGACGCCTTCCAGAAGTGGATACATCGGCTGAAACTTTGCATTTGTAGCCACGGGGAGTATTTCGAGGGCATGAAATGAGCATTTTTGGGCTAACTTGAAATTTGAAGTCTCCAGATAGAAATAAGCAATTCTTTTCGAACATCCCTCGTAAGTAGGAATTATGTAAATTACAGGAGAAATTTGTAAATGTGCAAATTTAAATACTGGTGATTGTGCACAAATCTGGAAAATCGTGAATATTCAATTTTGTTTGTTTGTGTTGAGGTATTACGTCCCCGTCAACACTATTTAGTCATTTTGGAGATGTTTCTTCTGATTTTGTGGGACTGTTAGCTGACATTGAGTTGAAATGACATCTCAAGCCCTAATGCCCAAGTAAACTGCTAGCAGACTTGCACTGTTTTTCCTGGACAGGCTTAGACCTAAGCGGTGTAACCAGTACTCAAGCTCCGTCGGTTTCAGCTCTGCGCGGAAGCACCATGCAGCCCTAATGGGTGGGGTATGGGAATAACTATACCGTAATGATCGCCAGTATTGGGACAGGTAGACCTAAGCAAACAGTTCAGACCCAGATCAGACTGCTCCTTCAGGAGCAGTCTCATCAGGGTCTACACTGTTTGCCATTCTATCTGCACCTTTTTGGACTCCTTATGGAATCGTGAAACAAATTTGTTTGAATTTTAGGAGAATTACAGCACGACCCCAAGGTGTCTGAATTTTTAGGATTTTTACGTTACAGTCTGATCAGGGTCTACACTGTTTGCCATTCTATCTGCACCTTTTTGGACTCCTTATGGAATTGTGAAACAAATTTGTTTGAATTTTAGGAGAATTACAGCAAGTCCTCAAGGTGTCCAAATTTTAAGGATTTTACGGTACATGATAATCAGTACAGTACAGTCAACCCACCTTTTACCGACATTCGTTATAAAGGCAAAACTCGTTATAACGATAATTTCAATGGAATGACTTCTTGGCTCAAGGCTTAACCTCGATTCCCAGTGACGTGGGCTTCCCTCGGGTACAAAATGCCCAAATTGAATCCATAGTCATGAAAGATTCTTTTAATTTAATACTCCAAGAAACAAATGATGATTAGTATAAGCAACCTTGCTTGTTTTCAAATACTGTTGATCTTTCTAATATGTTATATTCTTGTTATATATCTGTAATTGAAAAGAAGTAAATAAAATATTGTTTAAACTAAATGTTTTAGACATTTGTTAGAATCGCCTCACCGAGGCGATTCTAACAAATGTCTATAACATTTGTTTCTGTAGTAATGTGCACTGTACTGGATAACCGTTTACATATAAGCCTGCCCAGGAAAAGTGTGGATATGTAAACTGACCAGCTAAAAATGACCTAAAATAGTGTTGACTGGGCCGTTAAACTCCAAAACACTCAAACAAAACTTGGAGTAATGGTGTGGAAAAGACCTTTTCATTCTCCTAACTTGGATCATTTTTATTGACAAATTCATTATAACCGCACAATAATAGGGAACAAATACTGTCATTACAATGCGGGTCCTCACACACATGAGTACTGGTAAACCGCTTAGAAGGACTAAGCCTGTCCAGGCAAAGCGATGTGAGTCAGATCGTCCAATGCATATAAGCCTTCTGGTTTCATTGGGCGGCAGGGCTTGATATGTCATTTCATCTCGAAGTCGGGTAAAAGTCCCACAAAATTGGAAGCAACGTCTCCAAAATGACCTAAATAGTGTTGACGGGGACGTTAAACGTCAAATCAAACAAACAAATAATACTCAAAGAAACAAATGTTATAGATATTTGTTTCTTGGAGTAATGATGTGGAAAAGACCTTTTATAACCTATCATACTCATACTATAACGGCGAATTCATTTTAACGGCACAATAATAGGGAACAAATACTGTCATTTTATTGCGGGTTCTCTGTAACAGTATTTCGGCCTGCCCATCGGGGCTTGAAGAAATAGATGGGCTGCATGATGCTTCCACGCAGAGATGAAACCGACCTGCACACAAGTACTGGTAAACCGCTTAGAGGATCTAAGCCTGCCCAGGCAAAGCGGTGCGAGTGTCGGACCGTCCATGCTTACAAACCCTATTAATTTTATTGGGCGGCAGGGCTTGAGATGTCATTTCATCTCGAAGTCGGGTAAAAGTCCCACAAAATTGGAAGCAACGTCTCCAAAATGACCTAAATAGTGTTGTCGGGAATGTTTTACAAACAAACACTGAGGCGATTCTAACAAATGTCTGTAACATTTGTTTCTTGGAGTAATGATGTGGAAAAGATATATTATAACCTATCATACTCATAACTGGGATTCTTTATAAGGGCGAATTCATTTTAACGGCACAATAATAGGGAACAAATAGTGTTATTATATTGCAGGTACTCTGTAACAGTATTTTTGACGCAGCTCTGTTGTTGTTGTTTGCAGATAATATGGCGGATTGGGATGAAAACAAACTGGAAGAAGTTGTCAATACAAAACATGGTGAATCAGAGAAAGCAAAACCTAAAACCTCAATTGTAAGTGAGGGTTATTATTATTATTTTGTAACATACAGTAAAATTCCGCTATTAAGACCACCTAAAATTAAGACTAATTCCGTTTTAAAAAGCTTATTTAGCAGTTTGCAGTGAGTCTTTCTTTGTGTTTTCTGCATACCGTGTCCTGTGATCAATTTGACCACCTTTGGGACTGTTCAAAAGTGGTCTTAAAGACCACTTTTGAACAGTCCCAAAGGTGGTCTTAATATAGGAATTTTACTGTATTTTGCCATTTATACCCCTGCTTTGAAAAAGTGTGAGTGTGTGGGGAGGGGGGGGGGGGGTGGGGTTGGGGGGTGGGGAGGGGGTGTAGAGGTTGTATACCATGATGAAAACGCACCCAGTGCTAATATGGTGTCTTCTGTATCTCTAGCAGTTTTCCGATAAAAAAAATCTTATTTCTTGTACAAACATAGCTTGTGGGTGCTTGTTAGAACTGCCTCATTGAGGCGGTTCTAATAAGTACCAACAATGTATGTTTTTATGCAGAATGATGCATCTGATCTGGGTCTGCACTGTTTGCTAAAGTCCCTTTTCTGAGTTTCCATTATGTCCATTTAAAGGGTTTCAAGTGTTTGTTTGAATTGAGGTTTAAAGTCACTGTCAGCACTATTCAGGTCATTTTGGACACATTGCTTGTGGGACTCTTGGTTTGGTTTAAACATATTTATTACAAAATTCATCCGATAACATGGTTACAAATTTGACATACAAGCAATATAGGATTAGAACGAAAGCGTAAATTACTTATAGAGTTCTTCTCCTCTACAATGTTAGCATTGTTAACTTGATGGTAGATTGTCTGACAGCTGTAATTATATGTTGTGATAGTTAATTCGTGTAATAAAGTGAAGTTACAAAACTAATTCATTATACTAAATAAATAAATTACTAAATAAATAAATCAGTCAAATGAAATATTTCATGTAATAAAGTGAAGTTACAAAACTAATTAATTATAGTAAATAAATAAATAAATAAATAAATCTAATGAAATGAAATAAATAAGCAATAAGAACCAAACAGTGTATAATAATATGTATGTATATGAAAAAGGCTTTCTGGAAGAGGAACGACTAAGCTTACATCCACAATCAACATTAAGATGAAATGACACTTCAAGAGTGAGGGAGTGTTTGAATTTTACGTCTCGCCAACAGCTAAGGTCATACAGAGACGGGACCTACGTTTAAAGGTTCGTCCGAAAGTCTGGAGAAGCCCGGGATCGTTCCTGCGACCCCTGGTTTACAAGGGGGGTAGCATAACCGCAAGACCTGCTGCCCAGTGAATCCAATAGTACTTACATGTATTGGACTGACCGACTTGCACCAGTACAGGCTTACTTATGTGCCGCCAGTTTCAGCTCTGCCTGGAAGCACCATGCAGCCCATTGTATTTCTCCAAGACCTGATGGGCAGGGGCCCAAGTGTTTCAAATAAGTTTTAAGGGCAGTGGTTAAGGGAAAGAAAGAGATCTTCAGGGAGGCAACTCTTTATGAAATAATTTTGACACCCTTATTTATGGGTGGGTGTTTGAGTTTTACGTCCCACCAACAGCTAAGGTCATACGGAGATGGGACCTTGGTTTAAAGACTCATCTGAAAGTCTGGAGAAGCCCGGGAAAGAACCCCCAACCCCTGGTTTATAAGGTGAGTAGCATAACCACTATACCATGGAGGCTTCTACTCCCTTATTTGTAGGGATCTGCTCTTAGAACACAACAACCCCTACTTTTGCAAACAGTGTGTACCCAGATCAGATGGCGCCATCTGATTGGGATCTACACTGTTTGTCATGCAGTTTGTGAATTGAACATATACATAATTTGAAGTAATTTGGTTGGTGGAGAGCCAGAAATGGGTGTGGCTAAAGCAATTTATTCAGCAGGGTTGAAAGGAATAAAGCTATGATTAAGAAATAGATCAGCTCTAACTGTGATTTGTTGAGTAATAAATCACAGTTTGGAGGTCAGTTGTAAAGTAGACAAATCACAAGCGCGTAGCGCGTGTGATTTGTCTACTTACAACTGACCGACAAACTGTGATTTATTATTCAATAAATCACAGACTAGAGCTGATCTATTTCGATTCTAACACGCTGAAAATCGGCAATAATGTTGTTGTTTCCTTCAAAATCTCACAACTTTTCGCCATTGTTAGAAGAAATCCCGCTAAAATTAACGACTGAAACACAGGCATTTACATCCTTTTCTAACGTTTTCGATGCGAGAAAATGACGTTACACCGTCTAACGTCAAAGAAATCGAATAGTGACGTCATCAATTGGCAATTTTAATGACGTCACTTGTCACGCTCTTCCTAGCCGTGATTTGTTATAGAATAAAACACAGTTGTTTTCCATTGCCTATATAGGCAATATGTTAGAATATTACATAAAGTGTCTCGAGGCAGATATGTCTGTGCCTTGTCTATCATAATTAGTCTAAATACACCATAGCCTGTTCGCAGCACTACTGTTAGGGTCAAAGAAGCCTCCGTGGTGTAGTGGTTATGCTACTCACCACATAAACCAGGGGTCATGGGTTCGATCGAGGGCTTCTTCAGACTTTCGGATTGAGTCTGTAAACCGATATCCCATCTCCGTATGACCTTAGCTGTTGGTGGGATGTAAAACTCACACATCAACATCCACTGTTAGGGTCCATTGCAGAAATCATTTTAGTTAAAACAACTGCATTATAACGAAACAAAAAAGTTAAGATTAAATTATGTAGAAAAGTAATCATTTATGGTCATTTTCTATATAATCGCTACATTAGCTGTTAGCAAAATTATGTTAGTTTAACGCCTGTGTTATAACCAAACAAAAAAGTATAGATTTTGGAGAAAAATGACCATAAATGGAATGGTCATTTTTCTGTATAATCTCTACATTTTTGAGTATCTGGCAAAAGAAAGTGCACTGTACCGGTTAACCGCTTTCGTATAAGTCTGCCCTGGAAAAGTGTGGACAGGTAAACTGACCGGCTCAAAAATGACCTAAATAGTGTTGACTGGGCCTTAAAACTCCAATATAAACAAACAAAATCTACATTTTTGAGATCCATCTATAAATGTGGTTATAGCCAAATCCATGTTATGATCCCAGTGTTATAATGCGGTAGTGGTTTATTTTATTTAATGTTTCTTTCAGATATGTAAATATTTTCTCGAAGCTGTCGAGGGCAGTAAATATGGTTGGTTTTGGGAATGTCCGAATGGTGGCAATAAATGTATGTACAGACACGCCCTTCCACCAGGTAAGATTTAAACAGTATATTTTAGTCACACCTGGGTCCAAGGTTATATAGAGGATCTTACATGAGTGTTAATGTATTATTGAATTTATTAAACGAGTTGAGGAAAAGGGATAAAATGCGAGGCTGTGCCGAGCATTTTATCCCTTTTCCTCAACGAGTTTAATAAATTCAGTAATACATGAGCACGAATGCAAGATTCTATTTATCATATGACATTTAACCCTTGTCCTGCTGAGCCCGGATATGCCTTATTTTCCAAACAATGAAGATCCAGATCAGATGGCTTCTGACGAAGCCATCTGATCAGGATCTACATTGTTTGCCATTCAGATTGTGAATTTGTTGCAATAATTTGCATCAAGTAATCTGATTGGGAGATAATCGGTAGTGGGTGTGGCTTATATGAATATTCAGCAGAACAAGGGTTAAAACGCATTTTATTCACGACTGTTTACAAAAATGTCAATTTTCCGCCGTTAGTAAACTCGACATCGAATAGGATGTCGTACATGTAATGTTACGCCACGTATCTAGCTAATTTGCATATTTAATCAACTAGTGGATTATTGAAAAATATTACATGACGTTATTACACTCTCATATGATAAAAAACTGTTTTCATGCTCAACTCAACTGTTTTCACTTGAGCATGAAATTTGTCCTGCTCATGACATTCTGTGCTGATCTGAACTGGAAAATTGCCTGATTTGTTTACACTTGAACAGTTATGAGCATTACAAATTTCGTGCTCAGCTGAGTTGAGCATGAAAAAATGTTTTATTACCTAGTGGCCTGTGTCAGAGGTCATAAATCTTTTTTCATGATCAGCCTACTTGAGCATGAAATTTGTCCTGCTCATAAATTTTAAAATGCGAACAATTGTTGGCATTTTAAAATTTATGAGCAGGACAGATAACATGCCGTGCTGATCTGGGCAGGAAATCACCTGTTTCATTTGTATCCTAATATTTATGAGCATTATAAATTTCGTGATCAGCTGAGTTTAGCATGAAGAAAGTTTGATAACCTCGGGGCCTGCTTTTAGCACATCAGGGCCCAGGATTACAATCGTTACTTAAGTTAAGGTCGACTTATTGATTTAAGGAGGAGTTCTTATCTTAGTAAAGTATTTCCTTAAAAAGTGCATTCGAAAGCCACCTATTTCATTTACTTAGCTAAGTATTTAACATTGGATGAAGTCGTAATTTTGACGGAAATTTTCACGAAGATTAGCAGGTATGTTTCAATTACACATTGATGTAGGCGGCCCACAACTTTCCCGCGATCTGTCAAAAATCTCTGCTTCTGCTTGAATGGATGGAGACAATAGAAAATATGATGGTTTAGTTTCCATTTCACTGCATAAACCATGAAAAATGTTTTATATACTGTAAAACCTGTGTAATTGAAGGATCACACTCGATCTCAAATTGTGCGGGCAAACATTGGTCACAATGTAGCACCACAACATATTCAAAACGCTGTTTCTATGGGGTTCCTTCAGAAACAAAAACTCATACAATATTTGAATAAGGCCCCCGCCCATAGGGGCTTGAAGAAATATATGGGCTGCATGATGCTTCCACGCAGAGCTGAATCCAGCCCGCACACTAGTACTGGTAAAACGCTTAGAGGATCTAAGCCTGCCCAGGAACCGCGGTGCGAGGCAGACCGTCCATGCTAATAAACCCTATTGGTTTCATTGGGCGACAGGGCTTGAGATGTCATTTCATCTCAATGTTGGGTAAAAGTCCCACAAAATTAGAAGCAATGTCTCCAAAATGACCTTTACAGTGTTGACGGGGACGTTAAACCTCAAATCAAACAAAATCAAGAATTACAGTGACAGGCATGGCAGTCTTTATCAGATTTCTTGTTATTTGTTTAGTTGTTGGTAGAGACAAAAACTTTCATGATTTTACAGTATAATAAGCAAGGAAAATTTTGAAGAACTAAGCAACAGGTGTTATGGGTGCTCTTAAACCCCTGTCACACCAGGGCCACGTTTTCACGGAGTCCAAGAAAACTGCAGGATGCCAAGGTCCGCGCAGTACGATCACAAACATTGCCGTAGCAATGCAGTGGCATCGCCAGTAGGCGCGTTGGGATTGCATAGAACGTCAAGCGACGGCGCTCATTTTGAGTGTGTTCAAAACAAACACCGTCGCTCGGCATTCTGATAAGAGCGCAGTGAGGTCGCCGTAAGGTTGCCATAGCAGTGCAGTAAGGTCTCCTACAACGCTACAGGAGCTCAGCAGGGGCGCACAGAGGTCTCCTACAACGCCATATAAGCTCCGCTTGTATAATTGATTGATTGATTTGAGGTTTAACGTCCCCGTCAACACTGTATTGGTCATTTTGGAGACGTTGCTTCCAATTTTGTGGGACTTTTACCCACCATAGAGATGAAATGACATCTCAAGCCCTGTTACCCAATGAAACCAATAGAGTTTATAAGCATCGACGGTCCGTCTTGCACCGCTTTGCCTGGGCAGGCTTAGATCCTCTTAAGCAGTTTACCAGTACTCGTTTGTGGTCCGTTTCAGCTCTCCGTGGAAGCATCATGCAGTCCATCTATTTCTTCCATTCCCGATGGGTGGGGGGCGCCCGCTTGTATAAACAGTGGCTAGAGTAGACTGTAGAACGTAAAGTTTGATTGAGAATTGTCTTCTGGGGTGACTCATCCTGGGGTTGATAAGGTTATGGCGGTGGACTTGTTCCTGCTTGCGGTGATGGCAGTGGACTTGCTTCCGAGAGCACACGAGTACTGGTAAACCGCTTAGTGGATCTAAGCTTGCCTAGGCAAAGGGGCGCGAGTCGGACCATCCATGCTTATTAACCCTATTGGTTTCATTGGATGACAGGGCTTTGAGATGTCATTTCATCTCAATATCAGGTAAAAGTCCCACAAAATTGGAACCAACGTCTCTAAAATGACCTATACTGTGTTGATGGGGACGTTAAACCTCAAATCAAACAAAACTGTTTGACTGATGCAGGTTTCTGTTTACACTTTGCTTTAAAGTGCTAACAAATATCTTCAACAAGCCGTCAGCGCAGTGTGAGCGCCGTAAAAGCCCAGTGCACACATTGTGAGCGCCGTAAAAGTGCAGTGCACGCAGTGTTAGTGCCCTGTAAGAACAGTGGATGCGCCGTGAGAGGGCATACAATCGCCATTTGAATGCCGCAGGATCATGATAGATCGACGTGTAAGCTCAGTTGCAACGTCTTGGTCGCTGTAAGAAGGCCATGACAGGTCCCTGTTCACGAAAAATATCCCATATTTCTTGCGATCTGGCGGCATTCTGGAAAATTAAACAACACCATTCCATCGCAGTGGAAACGCGACATAGTGTGACAGGGGCTTTAGACCATGAAAATCGTGACACAGGAAAGAGGCATGGCTGATAAAAATTTATGTAGTGGGATTCAATCCCATTTGCTCAGGTAAAAGTCCAGTGCTCCATGCACTTCACTCCCTGATCCTAAATATAAGCAAAGATAGGCTTAAGCAAACGGTGCAGACCCAGATCAGACTGCTCCTGAAGTCTCCAATTTTTGCCATTGCAAACAGTGCAGACCCAGATCAGACTGCTCCTGAAGTCTCCAATATATGCCATTGCAGTCTGATCAGGGTCTACACTGTTTGCCATTCTGTCTTCACCTTTTGGAGGCCTTGCCGGATTGTGAATCAAATTTGTCAGAATTTTAGGGGAATTCTAGTAACTGCAGAGGGCCCTTGTTATAATGACAGTATTTGTTCCCATACCATTATAAAGAATTTGCCACTATAGAGAATCTCAATTAGTACTATATTAAACCGCTTAGAGGATCTAAGCCTGTCCAGGAACCGCTGTGCGAGGCGGACCGTCCATGCTAATAAACCCAATTGGTTTCATTGGGCGACAGGGCTTGAGATGTCATTTCATCTCAATGTTGGGTAAAAGTCCCACAAAATTGGAAGCAACGTCTCCAAAATGACCTTTACAGTGTTGACGGGGACGTTAAACCTCAAATCAAACAAACAAAACAATTAGTACTATAATAAGCAATAAAGAGCCTTTTTTTTGGCCCCCACACATTGGGGCTTGGAGAATAATGCTTCCACGCAGAGCTGAAACCGAGGGCATGTGAGTATTGGTAAACTGTTTATAAGGTCTAAGCCTACCCAGGGAAAGTGGTGCGAGTCGGACAGTCCCTACATATAAAATAAAAAGCTAAAAGGTTGCCTTTGGAAACAAACAACTCATGAAAGAATGAAAATCGGAGACCCTTTTGGTTTGGTTGGGCAGCAGGGCTTGAGATGTCATCTAATCTCAGTGTCGGGTAAAAGTGCCACAAAATTGGAAGCAACTTCTCCAAAATTACCTAAATAGTGTTGACAGAGATGTGAAACCTCAAATCAAACAAACAAACAAGGAAAGTTATACCTGGATTATTGTTGTTAACGCCTTCTTATCATCCTTGGTCCAGTTGTTCAAAATAAATAAAGTTGTTGGTTAACATGTTGTTAAAACTTTTGTCCTTATATATGGCAAAGTCAAAAATGTTTTTGCTGAAAAAATGTGAGTAGCTTTTGCATTTGCAAAAGCTACTCACATTTTTGCAGCAAAAATATCTGTGTATTAAATATTGTACTGGCTAGAATAGTTAACAATTTAACCTCTAACACGCTTGTTAAGCTAACTATGCTTTGAACAACTGGGCCCCGAAGCAATGATTATACTCATTTGGTTCTCAAATTTTTCAGGTTTTGTGCTGAAAAAAGACATGAAAAAGGGAGATAAAGAGGAAAAAATATCTATAGAAGAGTTAGTGGAAAAAGAGGTAATAGTTACGTCGTTTGTCGGGCTTGCTTTTATTACCCTATAGGCATGGTCTTCCTTGGCCTAATGGGTAAGAGGGTGATTCTTAATCATTAGGTCTCACATCCCTGTCGTTACCCCCACCGCACACAAGTTACATATGTGACGCCCAGTTCTGCAACGGAAGGTCAGGTGGTTATTCTTTGGGTACCCTGGTTTACACCCACCTCTGATTAACAATTGGCTAGAAATAAGTGAAATCCAACAATATTAATCACTCAATAAATCACGACATTAGAGCCAAAATATTTTGATTCTAACACACTAAAAGTCGACAAAAATGCTATTGATTCCTTCAGATTCTCTCTATCTTCCGCCATTGTTTAAAGAATTCTCGCCAATATAACTGACTGTATAACATGTGTTCACCTGTTTTCATAACATATCTGATACAAGAAAGCGATGTTACACCGTCTGATGTCAAGGTAACAATAGATGGCTTGCCTCGGTAGTTCAGACGGATGTGCATCTGACTGGTGATCAGGAGGAGGATGCGGGGGTTCAATTGCTGCCGGGATCGTCAACATTCTTTCTTGGAGATTGATCATGAAATCTTTTCTACGGTCATCTTTCCCTTCTGCTGATTCAAGAAGGGTAGTTGTCAGTTTCTGGAGAAAGAATGTGCACTGTGCTGGTTAACCGCTTAAGTATAAGCCTGTCCAGGAATAGTGTGGCTCAAAAATGACCTAAATACAGTAGAACTTTGATGGCTCGAACACCGCTGGCTCGTTTACCATGGCTGAGTCGAACACTTTCTTGAGTCCCTAGGGAATTTCTCTACAGTAAGAAAAAGTAAGGGGAAAATTTAGACTGTTTTCGTTCCTTATCTTGCAAATGTATGCTGTATGTACTCATTAGAATCGCCTCAACGAGGCGATTCTAATGAGTACATGCAGCATACATTTATGATATAGAACACCGAAAAGAAGGCCCAAACTATCTCCTTTACGCCTCCTGGCAGTAACCCTCAGTGGCTCGAACTACCCCTGTCTCGAACAGAATTTCGTGGTCCCAAAGGTGTTCGAGCCATCGAAGTTCGACTGTAGTGTTGAATGGCCCATTAAACTCCAATACAAACAAGCAAACAATAGACAATGTCATGGGATAAAAACAGCGTCTCTTCGCATCACGCTCTTCCCCGCAGTGAATATATCACTAGATTTACTTAAGAAATAGATCAGCTCTAACTGTGATTTGTTGGGTAATAAATCACAGTTTTGCCTAACAAATCACTGGCTAGAGCTGATCTATTTCGATTCTAACACGCTGAAACTCGGCAATAATGCTGTTGTTTCCTTCAAAGTCTCACAACTTTTCGCCATTGTTAGAAGAAGTCCCGCTATAATTATCGACTGAAACTCATGTATTTATATCCTTTTCTAACGTTTTCGATGCGTGAAAATGACGTGAAAATGAGGTTACACCGTCTAACGTCAAGGAAATAGACTAGTGACGTCATCAATTTGCAGTTTTAATGACGTCATTCCTCACGCCCTTCCTTGTCGTGATTTGTTGTAGAATAAAACACAGTTATTTTCCATTGCCTATATAGGCGCGCCGTGTTAGAATATTGGTTATATAGGCGACCAGTGTTAAAATTTATGATAAAAGATGATACAGAAGTGAAAAAGAAGGTAATTTAGTTTAAATTCACGTTTTATGATCTTTCAATCTATTTTTGTTTCAGCGAGCTGCCTTGGGTTCAAATACTACAAGAGTAACGTTAGAATCGTTTTTAAAATGGAAAGAAAGAAAGGTAAGTGATCGTATGATGTAGCGTTTGAAAGTTTGTTTTGCCATTTTCATAAAAATCATATTGCAGTTGCACCAATATAACAACTGCCCCCACCCATCGGGGCTTGAAGAAATATATGGGCTGCATGATGCTTCCACACAGAGCTGAATCTGACCCGCACACTAGTACTGGTAAAACGCTTAGAAGATCTAAGCCTGCCCAGGCAAAGCGGTGCGAGTCAGCCCGTCCATGCTTATAAACACTATTGATTTTATTGGACGGCAGGGCTTGAGATGCCATTTATCTCAATGTTGGGTAAAAGTCCCACAAAATTGGAAGCAACATCTCCAAAATGACCTTTGCAATGTTGACGGGAACATTAAACCTCGAATCAAACAAACAAACAAATCAGGGCCCAGTAGCTCAGTTGTTCAAAACTAATGCTGTTAGTTTTTACAGCATGAAAGTCGTAACAAAGGAGTGAAGGATAGCTGGAAAAAAAATCTCTGCGGCTGATTGGATTTGAACCTAGGCTGCTGGGTGAAAGTCCAATGCTCTAATCACCAAGCCAAAGAGTCGAATCCCTGATGCAGTTGTCAGAGAATGGTAATAAAACTATAAGCTATACGTAGTCTACCAAGTTAGTTTATATAAGGGAGGAATTGTGTCCTTAGCACCCCCTCCTCAAGGAAGTCATCATTATGTCCCCCCACCCGAAAGGGAGGGGGACATATTGGTTTTGGTGCGGATCCTTTCGGCGTCGGCGTTGGCGTTGCCTCTTGTCTGCACTCTATCTCCTGAATGGATGGATGCATTTTGATTAAACTTACACAGATACACCATTGGGAGGGGGAAAAGTACTGATTAGATTTTGGTGACCTTGACCTAATTTTCAAGGTCACAGGGCTGAAACCATTGTCAAATTTTAGACCAAAAAAGCTTGTCTGCACTCTAACTCCTGAACCAATGGAAGGATTTGGTTCATACTTGATACATTATATCAGTGGGATGGTCTTAAGAACTGATTAGCTTTTGGTGACCTTGACCTAATTTTCAAGGTCACAACGGGAGTTAGACTTTTAAAAATTGGCTTGTCTGCACTCTTTCTCCTGAACCAGTGGATGAATTTTGATCAAACTTGGTACATTATATCAGTGGGCTGGTCTTAAGAACTGATTAGATGTTGGTGACCTTGACCTAATTTTCAAGGTCACAGGGCTGAAAAAGTAAAAGTAAAGGGTAAAAGCAGAATTTGAAATAATGAGTGTGGTGGGGGGGACATCTGTTTTCTTAGAAAACAATTCTAGTTTATGATGACCATAGCCATGTTAGGTGAAGTAAAGTCCAATTCTGGATGAGCCCCCATCTTATCGCATGCAAAGTAGAAGTAAAACAAAGATCAGGAATCGATACAATTAACTTACTCCACCCATCAAAGACACCAAAGGGAAAGAAACACAAACGTGAAGCGACCAGACCATAATGGAAACCTAAACAAAGGAAGGCCATATGGACAGTTACTTTCCCACAAAATGGCCATATGGCCATTCAAAAGAAAAAGACACAAGTGATACACCAGTAAGAGACATACAACAACATAAATAAACCGCCACAGAAGAACCGCCTTGGAACGGTCAGTAGAAAGAATTCCACTGGGGGGCTTAAATCGATTTTACATGGCCATAATCCTTGCCTTTACCGCTGTCGCGGTATACACTAATTTTGTTTAGTCCAGAATGAAGGCTTCCTCACTCATCAGTGCAACATCTCCGAGAACATACAAATAAAAAAACTACAGAGATGAAACAAGGTTCAGGACTCCACATCATACAACAACAGAAGTGCTGGAGCAAAAGAAAACCAACAGTTACACTCCGAGGGGCCCGACCTACAGTGGAATGAAGCATAGTTAGAAAAAATCACTGACGCTGGCGGGATTCAAACCTGGGCCGTCTGGATGAAAATCCCATGCTCTAACAACCAAGCCAAAGAGTCGAATCCTTGACGCAGTTGTCAGAGAATGGTTATAAATCTATAAGCTATAGGTAATCTTCCAAGAGGAATTGCGGTCCTTAGCACCTACTCCTCAAGGAAGTCATCATTTATGATGACACAAAGCCATGTTAGGCGAAGTAAAGTCCAACCCATCTTATGGCATGCAAGTCTAAACAGTGGAATGAAGCATAGTTAGAAAAAGTCACTGACACTGGCGGGATTCAAACCTGGGCCGCCTGGACATAGTTAGAAAAAATCACTGACGCTGGTGAGATTCAAACCTTGGCCGCCTGGATGAAAATGCCATGCTCTAACAACCAAGTCAAAGAGTTGAATCCTTGACGCAGTTGTCAGAGAATGGTTATAAAGTAAGGTAGTTTATATAAGGGCGGAGTTATGGTCAGTAACTTTGTTTCTTTGTTTGTTTTGGAGTTTAACCGCCCAGTCAACACTATTTTTAGGTTATTTTTGAGCCGGCCAGTTTACCTATCCATACTTTTCCTGGGCAGGCTTATACATAAGCGGTTAACCAGTACAGTGCATATTCTTTCGCCAGAAACTGACAACTGCCCTTCTTGAATCAGCGGAAGGGAGAGAATGACCGTAGAAAAGATTTCATGATCAATCTCCACGAAAGAATGTTGCCGGCCCCGGCGGGAATCGAACCCGCGTCCTCCTGATCAACAGTCAGAAGCGCATCCGACTGAGCCTACAAGGCCGGCTACAGTAACTTAGTTATCCCTTATCTTGCTGACCCAGAATATGCTATACCTTTGCAAACAGTATAGATGCACATCAGATGGCTTCTTCAGAAGCCATCTGATCTGCATCTACACTGTTTCACTTGCAGTTTGTAAATTTGTAGGAATAAATAACACCAAACAATCTAATTGGTTAAAAGTCAGAAATGGGTGTGGCTAAATTAATTTATTCAGCAGGACAAGGGTTAATGTATTGTTAAGACTTTTATCATTTAATATGAAAAGAATACTAATATATTTGCTAAAAAAAATTGAGTAGCAGTTGCAAAAGCAAAAGTACCAGACAATAAGATTGCCCTTGATCGGGGCTTGGAGAAATAGATTGGGCTGCAAGGTGCTTCCACGCAGAGTTGGAACTGACCAAACATGAGTACTGGTAAACCACATAGAAGGACTAAGCCTGTCCAGGCAAAGTGATGTGAGTCAGACTGTCCAATGCATAAAAACCTTTTAGTCTTATTGGGCAGCAAGGCTTGAGATGTCATTTCATCTCAGTGTTAGTTGGTTGGGAGTCCCACAAAATTGTAAGCAATGTTTCCAAAATGACCTAAAAAGTGTTGATGGGGACGTTAAACCTTAATTCACACAAAACCAGAGTACAAGATGATTTAACATTTTGCCCAATTTGCAGACCCTTTAACCCGTTTTGTACCAGAAAGGCCAAAACAGGGTACCCTGGCAAAAAGTGCAGGCCCAGATCAGATGCAACAGTTTATTTGCAAAAAGTTCAGCCATTTTCCGAATAAATTTGAAGAAAGCACAATCTGACACCCCTAAATTTTGAAATGAACTCCTGCCATATATAAGGAGGAAGATTCCATTTGGTACAAAAAGGGTTAAAAGGTTAATTGCTACATGCAAGAAATCAGGCAGACAATTCACATGCAATGTCAAGCTTTATTTGCAGCCCCCGCCCAATGGGGCTTGGAGAAATAGTTTGGGCTGCATTATACTTCTGCGCTGAGCTGAACCTGACCAAAACTTTGGTACTGGTAAACCACTTAGACGGTCAAAGCCTGCCCAGGAAAAGTGTTGTGAGTCAGACTGCCCTTGAAACCATATTTTTTGGCAGTAGGGCTTGAGATGTCATTTCATCTCATTTTCAGGTAAAAATCCCACAAAATTGGAAGCAAAATGGTCTCCAAAATGACCTAAATAGTGTTGATAGAGAGGTAAAATCTCAAACCAAACAAACAAATTAAGCCTTATTTTCTCGGAATAAAACAAATGTCATCTGCTCAAGAAGTTTCTGTGGTGCTCTAAGTGCCAAGTAGTTATTCTATGTGGGCAAACTTTAGTAGATTGAAAACGAATTCTGATAAGTCTTATCCTGCTGAATAAATTAGTTAAGCCACACCCATTTTTGACTATCAGCCAATCAAAATATTTGATATAATGTATTTATTCAAATTTACAAACGGAATGTCAAACAGTGTAGATCCTGATCAGATGGCTTCTTCAGAAGCCATCTGATCTGGATCTTCACTGTTTGCAGATCCTGATCAGAAGCCATCTGCTATCAGCCAATCAAATTATTTGATTTAATGTATTTATTCAAATTTGCAAACTGACTGTCAAACAGTGTAGATCCTGATCAGATGGCTTCTTCAGAAGCCATCTGATCTGGATCTTCACTGTTTGCAGATCTGGATCTTCACTGTTTCCAGATCCTGATCTTCACTGTTTGCAGATCCTGATCAGAAGCCATCTAATCTGAATCTACACTGTTTGCAGATCCTGATCAGAAGCCATCTGATCTGGATCTTCACTGTTTGCAGATCCTGATCAGAAGCCATCTAATCTGAATCTACACTGTTTGCAAAGGTAGTGGTTGTTGTGTTCAGTGGGACAAGGGTTAAATGGATGTTGATTCTCGTAATTTTTTCAGCGGAAAGAGAAACTAAAGGCCTTGAAAGATACACAAGAGAAGAAAAAATCAGATTTTAAACAGGGCAAGATGCTCGGAGTAAGTATTAACAAGAGCACCGCATGTGGGTGCCAACACTCGACTGCAAAAATTCTAATTCTAACACAGCGCGCCTATACAGGCAATGGAAAATAACTGTTTTATTCTGCAACAAATCACAGCTCAGAAGAGCGTGACGGGTGACGTCATTAAAAAGTACAAAATGTTAGAAAAGGATATAAATGCATGTGTTTCTGTCGAGAATTTTAGCGGGATTTATTCTAACAATGGCGAATTGTTGTGAACTTTTGAAGGAAACAACAACATTATTGCCGATGTTCAGCGTGTTAGAATCGAAATAGATCAGCTCTAGTCTGTGATTTGTTGAGTAATAAATCACAGTTTGTCGGTCAGTTGTAAGTAGACAAATCACGCGCACTACGCGCTTGTGATTTGATCTACTTTACAACTGACCTCCAAACTGTGATTTATTACTCAACAAATCACAGTTAGAGCTGATCTATTTCTTAAGTAAAAAAAGGGGCATAACTGTGCCAAAAATATTTTGAGGGTTACCTCACCTATTGGTATGAGTTCCCCTTTTCATAATGAACAACTAATCCGAGTTTCAAGTAAATATGTTCAGTAATGACAGAGATATACACAAAATGTCCAAGTTTTTGCACGATGACGCAGACAACGCCAGAGCTATGACAATATCTCGTCGTTTTCTTCGAAAACAGCCGAGCTAAAAATCACCTGTGTCAGTATGGAAACAGATTGTCATATTTACCAATCTGTTTTTAGCTCACCTGGGCCGAAGGCTCCAGGGGAGCTTATAGTATAGTGGGTCCTCCATTGTCCGTCCGTCATCCGTCCGTCGTCCGTCCACACTTTTGAGCAGCTATATCGCTGCAGCCTGCAGGCTGATCTCAATTATTTCTCATCTGTAGCATGCCTCTGGTGGGGCATTGATGCCTTAAGCTTTTTTTAGCTCACCTGGGCTGAAGGCTCCAGGGGAGCTTATAGTATAGTGGGTCCTCCGTCCGTCTGTCTGTCCGTCCGCCCATCGTCCCTCCATCCACACTTTTGAGCAGCTATATCTCTGCAGGCTGATCTCAATCATTTCTCATCTGTAGCATGCCTCTGATGGGGCATTGATGACTTAAGCTTTTTTTTGAAATCGCATGAAAACTTTGGTTGCTATGGCAATCACAAGGTCCCATAGACTTACAATGGGGAAATGCTTGTCATCACCGTAGCCCCTTCAGTTTTGATCGGATCTTTCTGAAACTTATATATAAGGTGGCGGGGGATAAAACCATCTCCAGGAGCAGTCAGATCTGGATCCACACTGTTTGCCTTTGTGAAAAAATATTTCTGAAAAGATTGCAAGATTCAGCAGACGAAATATGCAGACAACATTTTCAGATGTAGTTTTTCTCGGTATCTTAAGGGTTAAATCCCCTTTCAAGACCATTTTCTAAGCCACCACTCAAAGACAATTCACACATCCATGCTGTCAGTTCTTTGATTATACCCCCGGCATACAAAGTATGCTATGGGGGTTTATAGTTTTCATCCGTTTGTTCTAAAATTGGTACTTATGTGGCTATCGTAAGTACAAACAATACTTATGTGACTATTTTGTAGCCACACAAACCCAATTTCACCACATAAACCCAAATTTTAAGTTTCTAAAGGAATAATGCCATTGAGTTACATGTAAACTGTCCATCAGCTATAGCCACCTAAGTACAGATTTGTTGGTACGCACAGACTTAGAAATTTTACATTTGGTTAAAGTTTTATTACAATGTTTATAGATGCCTGTATGTTCTTAACTCTAAGACAAAATTCAGTTGATACTTGCATCAATGTTACATACCAGTCCAAAGATTTTGTGATGTATGTCCCTTCCCCAACCCACGGCAACCTTGACCTTATGGTCACAGACTTAGAAATTTTACATTTGATTAAAGTTTTATGACGAAGTTTATAGATGCCTGTATGTTCTAAACTCTAAGACAAATTCAATTGATACTTGCATCAGTGTTGCATACCAGTCCAAAGATTTCATTGTTGCATACCCCAGCCTGCTGCTTCAGTAACATTGATACCCCAACCCCTTCAGTAACTTTGATGCCCTCACTCCAATGGTCCATTTAGAAATTGTATGTTCGGTTTAGCTTTTACAAGCGCATTTATTAAGGATGCTCACTCATACAACAAAATATATATAGATACAACTACTTTTATTTATCTCCTTTTTCACATAGTTAATAAAAAATTATTTCAATAATGTGTTTTAGTCTCTACAATATATGGCAGTATATGGACACCGAGTAGATTCAGGTCAAAGGGGGGAGGCAGTGACAGCATATAACCTTGCTCGCACGAAAACGGGCACCAAATTATTAATTTGTTTGCACTCAAAATATTGTGCAGTCCAATTTTGAATTTTGAGTATTCCAAAATATGCGCACACTCCAAATGTGTGCTCCAAGATTTTGTAACATTCCAAAATTGCGCACTTCCTATAGTACGCTCCAAATTTTGTAACAGAGTATTCCAAATATTGCGTACATCCTGTTTGTATGCTCCACAATTTTTTAACATTCCAAATATTGCGCACATCCTGTTTGTACGCTCCAAATTTTGTAACAATCCAAATATTGCGCACATCCTATTTGTACGCTCCAAGTATTCCAAATATTGCATACATCTTGTTTGTATGCTTTACAATTTTTAGCATTCTAAATATTGCGCACATCCTGACTGTACGCTCCAAATTATGTAACAATCCAGATATTGCGCACATCCTATTTGTACGCTCCACTCTATCCCAACTCTTGTGCACTCCAATTTATGCACTCCAACTAATCTTGACAGTGAGCACTCCGTAATGTGCACTCCAAAATGCATTCCATGACACGCATTCCATACCATCTTCTGCATTATGCAATGCATACCATGTAATCCATCCCATATTACATATATTCAAATAGCCCCGGCTGCACGTGCGAACCTTACTTATGACTTGCAATTTAGAAATTTTTTAGTATGACCCTGGGGGGAACACATCCTCAGGCTATGGCGAACCATTTCCATGAAGGAGACGCCACCCAGTTCAAGAAGTTCTGAAAGAAACAAGCCTCAGCTCTGCTCCCAGCAACCAGTACCCGGAATCTAGGCTCAAGAACAAATCTTCAGGCTATGGCGGACCACTTCCATGAAGGAGATGCCACCCAGTCCAAGTAGAAGTCCTGAAAGAAACAAACTTCAGCCTTGCCCCCAGCAACCAGTATTTGGAATCTAGGCTCAAGGCGTAAAGTTTCATTACAACCAAACAGCTGTCTAAGCAAAGCGTCCCCCCTATCGAATGCTGAATTCCGCATTGCACCTCGAAGCTCAGCTGATCAAAAGTCAGCAGAATCTCTCGGTGAAGAAATTAGGTGGCCATAAACAACAGATCCGGAGTCTACATCATAGTGTAGATTATATTTTCTTGTCCTTTGGGATCATTGATTCCATTATGGAAATTTGAAAATATCTGAGGGTCACTGATGAGGCCTAATTGGCCGAAACTAGCTAGTCTAGATTTATCTGTGATCTTTGTTATAACTTTATACTTGTATAGTCTTAATATGTGTTTGTCGACAAAATAGCCCTAGGCTAATGTTAAATTGTTGTAAATTATGAATGTCGACTTTAAATAAAGCTTCTTATATCTTGTATCTTGTATCTAGTCTGGCCCAGAAAACATGCACACTCCATATTTTCCACTTCTGTAGTGTATTCCTTGCTTCCAAAGGCCATCTTTAATTAGGACATGCCAGCCTCAGCACCAGGAGGCACAAAACAAGCCTGAAATGAAAAGAACTTAAGACAGTATCAGGTATTAAACTTCCTGGACTGCCAATAAGATCACAACGACAGCGGCGGGTGGGTGGGTTTTAGATTCCTCTTAAAAATACAACTTTCTTTTGCTGGATTTGAAAACGGAAAAGGAAGGTTTCCCTGAGCATGCGCAAGACGCCAAACCATAGTTTGGCCCTTAAGACGATTGACTGCTGAATAACAAACACGGTGCAAGCGCCCAGTAACCTGGACCAACTGTCATGGTGGATGACGAGATCGAAATTGCGATCAGACATTGTTTAAACCTAAATAATGAGAGGTCAAGCCACCCTGAAGCTGCAATCATGACACATTAACGACAGTCCATTCAATTTGTTCGCACCAAATAAATGGGATTATCATTTAGTTGATAATCCCTATTATAGATTCTTATAGCTTCTTGACTTCTTCATTCATATTACATACAAGCTCGAAAGATATATCAGAGGGTGGCCCTGACCGTGGGTATACGTGACCCACTGGTGGCTTGCTCTAGTTCTGTTACCAGTACCAATCTTATAGCCAAATATTTAGTGTAGGTGTAGATTTTGTTTGTTTGTATTGGGGTTTAACTGCCCAGTCAATCTTTTTAGGTCATTTTTGAGCCGGTCAGTTTACTTATCAACACCTTTCCTGGGCAGGCTTATACGTAAGCGGTTAATCAGTACAGTGCACATTCTTTCGCCAGAAACTGACAACTGCCCTTCTCGAATTAGTGGAAGAGAGAGAATGACCATAGAAAAGATTTCATGATCAATTTCCACGAAAGAATGTTGCCGACCCCAGCAGGTATCAAACCCACGTCCTGCTGCTCATCAGTAGGGCGCGCATCCGACTGAGCTACCGAGGCCGGCTATAGGTGTAGATTCTTGGATGTTTTTTTCATGACACAACTGGAACTGCATTTTCAGATCAGCGGCCGAGAGTTGTTTGAATTCAATCCCGATCTTGTCGAAGGTGACGATGATGAAGCAGACACAATCACAATTGTGCGGGAAGATGACGAAGAAAATGAAGAAGACAAAGTTCAGATTCATGACATCACACACATAAATTACGTGCCCACAGAAGCAGACAGTAGTGGAACACAAGCAAGTGCTGATAGATTAGCGGAATTGGCTGCCACCAATATGGAAACTCCAATGGTCAATGGTGTTGATATACCCGGTAAGTATTCATTTCCTTTCATTAAAACAGTCCCTCGGTCTTCTGGCTAAAGATTGTATGTAAAGCATGCAAGTAGTGTTTTTAAAATATGACGTTGCGTCTGAGAATGAAATAACACGATAATACACTAGTGGATTAAATATGCAAATTAGAACGTTACATATACGACATCCTCCATGACGTCGTTATAACTTATGGCGTAATATTGACATTTTCGTAACACAGTCGTGAATAAAATGCGTCGTAATTGTCATATGATAAATAGAATCTTGCATTTGCTAATGTATTATTGAATTTATTAAACTCATGTAGGAAAAGGAATAAAATGCTGCTCGGCAAAGCCTTGCATTTTATCCCTTTTCCTCAGCTCGTTTTATTAATTTCTGCTCCAATAAAGATGGCTGGCAGAACTAAATAAAGAAAAATCTTTAAATGACAACTCCTTCTTACCCTTAAGTCAATCTCATTCAAACTTCTCAGGAATGCTGTTTAGGTGATCTTCTAACAAAATAGCTGTTAAATAGTTCCACTCCAACAAACAAAATGGCTGTCAGAGCAATAAAGAACAATAAAAAAAAAAAAACTTAAAATGAAAGATCCTCCAAATCCATTGGACCGATTTCTTTCAAACTTCATAGGAATCTTGCCAAGGTGATTCACAACCAAAATAACTAAAATGGTTTTGCTGCAAAAACAAGATGGCCACCAGAGCTAAAAATAGAAAAAAAAAATTAAAAGGACAACTTGCCTACATCATTGGGTCAATTTGATTCAAACTTCCTACATCATTGAGTCAATTTCATTCAAACTTCACGGGAATCTGTTTGCCTTAGTAGGTGACTACTCTCTACCAAAATAGCGGAAATAGTTCTGCTCCAATGAATAAGATGGCTACCAGAGCTAAAAAAAGAAATCTCTCAAGTCACTGGTTTGTGCAAGTGATGGCACATCTTGATTTCGGGTGAGCAATCCAGGGCCATCTTGGTCCCTTTTTTGGGGAGAAACAGAAGAAAAAATCCCGAAGTTCAAGGTTAACCCATTTTGTACCAGAAACTCCAAAACGGGTACCCTGGCAAACATTGCAGGCCCAGATCAGACGCCGCGGAACACGGCGTCTGATCAGGGCCAACACTGTTTGCAAAAAGTTAAGCCATTTGCCAAATAAATTTTGAAAACGACCTGACACGCATAAATTGTGAAATGGACTCTTGCTCTATATATATAAGGAGGAAGATTACATTTGGTGCAAAAGCGTAAAAGGTTTGTGCACAACAAGCTGTATCCTAGGCAGACAATTCACATGAAATGGCCCCAAAAGCTCAGTGATAGAGCATTTGCTTTGGGATCGGAAGGTTGCAGGTTCGATCCCCAGCCGCCCCATACAAAAGACGTGAAAATGGTACTAGGTGCTCCTTTGGCTGAAGCTTGCATTATCAAGAGTAGTCCTAGGAAGATAAATGAAGGCAGGTAAGTTTTTGTTAAAGGATACTTTGTCGCAAAAAGCTCAACAGAGCTGATGTTAATTGTTTCTAATATGTGACGTAAATAAACCTTCCTAATCTTTATTATCCTTGTTATCTTAAAATGACAAATTGACAAGCCCTATTGCACGACCCGCAGAAAAAGCGACCGACTGAAGTCGGTTGATTTTCTAAGAGTGCCCTTAAATCACCGTGTCGTTCTATCAGTCTGTCCGTCCGTAACCTGTTTGTGAAAATTGGTGATAGTGACTTAACCGCTTAGAATATTTAAACAATTTTTGGCATACTGATAGATATCAATGAGATCTAACCAATGAACTTGCGAAATATTACATTCCATTTAGTATAGCCTCGCCGAGGCGAAAAAAGTGAAAATTTTCGAACTGCTTCTCCTCAGAAACCGTTGGGCCGATTGAAGTCAA
The DNA here is from genome assembly GCA_963580285.1 of Lucinisca nassula. Taxonomy (NCBI): domain Eukaryota; kingdom Metazoa; phylum Mollusca; class Bivalvia; order Lucinida; family Lucinidae; genus Lucinisca; species Lucinisca nassula. The sequence goes on from OY757026.1 coordinate 9,187,690, forward strand.
ACTTCAAATGGAGCCTCTATGGGATGGGGGGAAACCAAAATTTGCTCATGGGGTCCAGGTCACATGACCTAAATGGCCACCAAGCCATATATGGTCTGTTTGTCTGTCCGTCCATAACCCGTTTGTGATAATTGGTATTGGTGATAGTGACTTAACCGCTTAGAATATTTAAACAATTTTTGGCATACTGATAGATATCAATGAGATCTAACCAATGAACTTGCAAAATATTACATTCCATTTAGTATAGCCTCGCCGAGGCGAAAAATGTGAAAATTTTCGAACTGCTTCTCCTCGGAAACCGTTGGGCCGATCGAAGTCAAATTTCATATGGAGTCTCTATGGGATGGGGGAAACCAAAATTTGCTCATGGGGTCCAGGTCACATGACCAAAATGGCCGCCAAGCCATATATGGTAAAAACCCTTCAAAAATAGTCTTCTCCAGAACCACTGGGCAGATTTCCACGGAACTCGATAAATAGCATCTGGGACGTAGGCCCATCATAAATTGCTAAAATGGTGACCCTGGGTTGACCTTGACCTTCTTTGTGCCTAGGTCAAACTTTGACACATATGCTTTTGTATTGGAAAAGTGAGAATGCATTTTATCCTGCAAACGATTCAGAATACAGTACTAAAGTATAAGATATATATTTGCTCCTTACGATAAGGCGCATTTATCGGGGGGAACCGTTTAGGTCCAGGTCACATGACCAAAATGGCCGCCATACCCATATATGGTAACACTCATAAAGCTAAAAGCATCCAGCGTGTCGTGCACTTCAGCTGAAGCACTGGTTTTTTATGAAAAACAATTTAAAGATGAAATTGCTGCCCACTTAATAGTAATGTCTCCTATTATTATGTTTCAGAAGAGGAGAAAATGGCTGAAGCCGGAGCATTACCACCACCTTCTGATGGCTCAGGTGATACTAGAACGGATGAAGCTATCGCTATAGCAATGTCGGCAACAATAAACGGTGATATAAATATAGACATGCCAATTGATGAGGACTTGTTCGGTGGTGAGGATTTAGATCAGGTGGAAGAAGACTTAGAAACGCTCGAATTGGAAGATTGACGAACGGCAGAATGTTAGACAGTTGTATAATTGAAATGGAATCGCTCAGTCAGAATTGAAAACCTTAGAAGTCACAGAAAATCTCCGAAAATTTTGGAGAAATGAGTATTATTAAGGGCTATTATTTTTATGCCCCCGGAATCTAAGAGATTCGGGGGCATATAGTTTTTGGTCTGTCTGTCTGTTTGTCCGTTTGTCTGTTTGTCTGTCTACAAAAACCTTAACATTGGGCATAACTTTTGAATGGTAATAGATAGAGCTTTCATATTTCACATGTGTATACCTTATCACAAGACCTTTCCAGTGGTACCATAATTTTTGATCTCGTGACCTTGAACTTGACCTTTGACCTATTTTTTTCAAAATTTTTAAAAACATTAACATTGGCCATAACTTTCGATTAACATGGGCTGTCCGGGGGCATCAGTGTTTCACAAACACATCTTGTTCGTTCTTTCTTGATAATGACATATGTTGTGGGTACTCATTAGAATTGCCTCTCTGAGGTGATTCTAACGAGTATCCTTTGCATTTGCTGACAGCATGTTGTTGGTGCTCGTTAGCATTGCCTCTCTGAGGTGATTCTAATGAGTATCCTTTGCATTTGTTAGCAACATATGTTGTGGGTACTCATTAGAATCGCCTCTCTGAGGCGAGAGGCGATTCTAATGAGTACCCACTACATATGAGTACCCACTACAGACGTTTCAGCGGAAAAGATCTAAACATGGAGTTAGTTAGTGTTTGAGTTTTATATCCCACCAACAGCTATGGTCATATGGAGAAGGGACCTCGGTTTAAAGACTCATCCGAAAGTCTGGAGAAGCCTGGGATCGTTCTTGCGACCCCTGGTTTACAAGGCGAGTAGCGTAACCACTACACCATGGAGGCTTCTATCTAAACATGGAAATTCTCTCAATAAAAATCAGCATTTATTATTTACATTTACAAGTTACCGAATACCCACAACATAAGTTTCCATGGTTCTCGAACCTCACAGCGGTGATTCTAACAAGTACCCACAACATAAGTTTACATGAGAAAATCTGGAAAATTATCGCAAAATTATCCTTGCTGCTCCTGATTCCTGAAGCTTAGCAGACATGGTAGATGTAAAATAGATTACTTTTAAACAAGTTCCATCTCTCTCCTTGAGGGTCTACACTGTCCGAAATTACACTTGAAAATGTTGGAAAGAGCATATAGTGTTATCCCTGTCCATCTCCACCTGTGTCAGAGGAGTTAGCAATTTGCGTTTAAGTTTTCTTAATTGCGCTATGCAATGGGGGTATCCCTGTGCTTTGAACACATTTTTAGCTCACCTGGGCCGAAGGCTCCAGGGGAGCTTATAGTATAGTGGGTCGTCCGTCCGTCCGTCCGTCCGTCGTCCGTCCACACTTTTGAGCAGCTATATCTCTGTATCCTGCAGGCTGATCTCAATCATTTCTCACCTGTAGTATGCCTCTGGTGGGGCATTGATGACATAAACTTTTTTTTGAAATCGCTCTAAAACTTTGGTTCCTATGGCAACCACAAGGTCCCATAGACTTACTATGGGAAAATGCTTGTCATCACCGTAGCGCCTTCAGTTTTGATCGGATCTTTCTGAAACTTATATGTAAGGTGACTGGGGATAAAAACTCGGATGAGTTCGAAAACCGGCCAAGTTGGCCCATTTATCATAGAGTTACGTCCCTTTGATTGCTGAAAATGCCCATTTTCGACCTTGTCATCACCGTAGCCCCTTCAGTTTTGATTGGATCTTTCTGAAACTTATATGTTATGTGGCTGGGGATAAAACCTCTGATGAGTTCGAAAACCAATCCAGTCCACTGGTTTATCATAGAGTTACGTCCCTTTGATTGCTGAAAATGCCGATTTTTGACCTTGTCATCACCGTAGCCCCTTCAGTTTTGATCGGATCTTTCTGAAACTTATATGTAAGGTGGCTGTGGATAAAATCTTGGATGAGTTCGAAAACCGAACAAGTCGGCCCTTTTATCATAGAGTAACGTCCCTTTGATTGCTGAAAATGCTGATTTTTTACCTTGTCATCAATTTAGCCCTTTCAGTTTTGATCGAATCTTTCTGAAACTTATATGTAGAGTGGCTGGGGATAAATATCTCGGATGAGTTCGAAAACCAGCCAAGTTGGTCCATTTATCACAGAGTAACGTCCCTTTGATTGCTGAAAATGCCGATTTTTGATCTTGTCATCACTGTAGCCCTTTGAGTTTTGATCGGATCTTTCTGAAACTTATATGCAAGGTGGCTGGGGATAAAGCCTCGGATGAGTTCACATACCGGCAAAGATGGCCTATTTATCATAGAGTTAGGTCCCTTTGATTGCTGAAAATGTTGATTTTTGACCTTGTCAACACTGTAGCCCCTTCAGTTTTGATCGGATCTTTCTGAAACTTATATGTAAGGTAGCTGGGGATAAAACCTCTTATGCGTTCGAAAACCGGCCAAGTTGCCCCATTAACTATATAGTTATGTCCCTTTGATGGCTGAAAATGTCGATTTTTTACCTTGTCATCACCGTAGCCCCTTCAGTTTTGATCGAATCTTTCTGAAACCTATATGTAAGGTGACTGGAGATAAAACCTAGGATGAGTTTGAATACCGGCCAAGTTGGCCCATTTATCATTGATTTACGTCCCTTTGATTGCTGAAAATGCCGATTTTTGACCTTGTCATCACCATAGCCCCTTCAGTTTTGATCGGATCTTTCTGAAACTTATATGTAAGGTGGCTGGGGATAAAATCTTGGATGAGTTCGAAAACAGGCCAAGTCAGCCCATTTATCGTAGAGTTCTGTCCCTTTGATGGCTGAAAATGTTGATTTTTGACCTTGTCATTACCGTAGCCCCTTTAGTTTTGATCGGATTTTTCTGAAACTTATATGTAAGGTGGCTGGGGATGAAACCTTGGATGAGTTCGAAAACTGGCTAAGTCGGCTCATTTATTTTAGGGTAACATCCCTTTGATTGCTAAAAATGCCAAATTTTGACCTCGTCATCACCGTAGCCCCTTCAGTTTTGATCGGATCTTTCTGAAACTTATACGTGAGGTGGCTGGGAATAAAATCTTGGATGAGTTTGAATACTGGCCAAGTCTGATTGGATCTTTCTGAAACTTACATGTAAGGTGGCTGGGAATAAAACCTCAGGTGAGTTCGAATACCGGCCAAGTCGGCACATTAATCATAGAGTGACGTGCCTTTGTTTACTGAAAATGCCTATTTTCGACATTGGTATCACTGCTGCCCCTTTAGTTTTGAATGGATCTTCATGAAACTTACAAACAAGGAAGTCCGGCAGAAAGCTTGGAGGAGTTTGAAAACTCTTGTTTTTATACCCCCACAAATGAAATTTGGGGGGGTATATAGGAGTGAGCTTGTTGGTCGGTCTGTCGGTCGGTCTGTTGACTTGGTTTCCAGACGATAACTCAAAAAGCGCTTCACCGATTTTTATAATTTTTGGTACACTGATGTAACATCATAAAATACAGGTCAAGTTCGATTTCCACTACAATTCGTCAATTTTCGACATAGTTATGGCCCCTTTCAAGTGAAAAAATTGCAAAATGTCGCTGATGTACTATCAAGGCAGTTTTTGTGGGGGTATTCATCACCTTTAGTGATAGCTCTAGTTGAACTTGTCATCACCATAGCCACTTCAGTTTAGATCGGATCTTCTTAGCAAGTCAGGAATAAAAGCTTGAATGAGTTTGAAAACCGGTGAGGTCAGGCTGTTTATCATAGAGTTAAATTCTATTTGATTTTCAGAAAATGCTTACCCTGTCATCACCATGTCCTCCCATAAAGCCTTCAGTAAAGTTTGGCACTTCCTTAAACTTTGAATCTGTTAGCTCAGGTGAGCGATACAGGACCAAGCTAGCTTGGTCCTCTTGTTAGTTTTATCAGGCATCCCTGTTTGAAGAATCGAGAGTTCAGATAAAGAGAAAGAAGAGTCCATTATTATTATCATGGGTATAAGGGTGTGTACAGACCCTCTTTAAGACGCCAAGTGAGTGAGTTTTTGAGTTTTACATCTCATTAACAGCTAAGGTCATACGGATATGGGACCTCGGTATAAAGGCTCATCCGAAAGTCTAGAGAATCCTGGGATCGATCCTTAGACCCCTGGTTTACAGGGCGAGTAGCATAACCACTACACCACAGAAGCTTCTAAGACGCCAAGTGAAGTTATATCTGAAAATGTTGTCTGTTTATGTCGTCTGCTGCATCTTCTTGCAAACCTTTCAAACAAAACTTTTGCATACAGGCAAATAGTGTGGACCCTGATCAGACTGCTCCTAGAGGAGCAGTCTGATCAGTGTCCACACTATTTGCAACAGTGCCTTGTGAGTTAGGAGGCCTTCATGCAGACTGAACAAATTATTTGTCTTTATCGGGACGGCATAAAGGGGAAGGATTGTGGCCAGTTGAACTCGTTTCTTCTGTCGCAGTTTATTTTTGTTATGGTTTGTCTTTGAGTGTGTGTGTCACTTGTGTTGTTTTGTTTTCGATAGCCAATTGGACATTTTGTGGGAAAGTAACTGTCCTTTTGGCTTTCAGCTATTGATGTTTCCATTAGGGTCTAGTTGTTTCATGTTTGTGCTTCTTTCCCTTTGGTGTCTCTGATGGGAGCTGTGGGTTAATTGTATTGATTCCTGATCGTTGCCCTCACTTAAAGTAACCAGCAGACAACAGTTGTTATCCCCACGCTTTTAAAAAAAGCGTTCAGGGATATTGTGAACGCCTCCGTCCGTCTGTCCGTCCGTCCATCACGCTATCTCCTCCTTAACTACTGGTCGAAATGTAACCAAATTGGGTACACAGCTTCCTTACATGATGAGGGCGTGCAGCGTCACATTTATTTTTGGCCCGCCCCCAGGGGCCTTGGGGAGGGGTCAAAAGGTCAAATATCAATTAAATTCAATTTCAAAGTCAATTTTATAGATTTTGAAACCAAACTTTGCATAAGTAATGATTAATGATATATGCAACACATATTGAAAGGGAGTTTGGCTGCGAATTTTACCGAATATAGTCATATGGAATATCAAATGGAAGGGGGTGATTAATAGAATACAATACAAGTAAAATTTTGACCCTGGGGTCAGATTGGGGCCCTGGGGGAGGGGTCAAAGGGTCAAATTTAAAATTTAAGTTTTTTGGAACATAGTCATGTGGCATATCAAATTGAAGGGCATGATTAGTAGAATATAATACAGGTAATATTTTGACCCTGGGGTCAAATTAGGGCCCAGGGTGAGGGGTTTTCGGTACTTGGCCCCTCTGTAGAAAGCGTGGGGATTTGCGATGGCGCGCCATCGACAGTATTCTAGTTTGAATTGGCACAGGGGTAATTTTCTGGTGAGATTTTAAGAGATTTGCTCATTTCTTTTCCAAAAATCTCATTGAAATGGGCTTAATGGGAGAAAAATCTCGTAATTTTGCTAAATATTCTCACCAGTTTTGGCTGGATGTGATATTTTCTATCAAAATTATCACTATTAGCATCATAAGGGGTATGAGAACACTGGCAGATTTTTCTGCCTTTTTCAAAGGGAGACAACTTTCGGGACTGCCTGTATGTGCTTTTCTATAAGCCCTGTCCCGCTGAAAAAGGGGTCTACTCTTAAAGGAAAGAATTTGCTCCTTAGGAGCAAATTCTTTCCTTTAAGAGTTGGCCCCTATTGACATTGGAGACAAAAATACTTTTGCAGGAGTTGTCTCCCCTGAAGGTGTTCCCATTCCCCTTAAGGGATAAGTATACTAACATTTTGATGACTCCCCTCATATTTTACCAAATCATAACTACGTTACATACATAGTTACTGGAGAACTCCGGATGAGGGATAATGGGGATATTTCAGGGATATGTTACCAAAATGTAATTAATCACTCGAGCCCCAGAGGTGTTTCGGGATATTTTACCAAAATATTAGTTTCTAGGGGATATTTCAGGCATATTTCTCATTTCATTTTCATGGAAACAAATCTTGTGAGTACCTACAACATATGTTTTGATCCTTTGGACCGAGTGGACCAATACAGATTTATATGCAAATTGTAGATAAAGATGGGACAACCCATAATTGGCGGTCTTGTCTGGATCTGCACTATTTGCCAGTCTGTTAATCTCCCTGTTGACAACGTTGACATATCCATCTTGAAAGACTAAGAGCCCACTCCGAAAATGCCATGGTGTAAATGTCACTAAGCCTGCCCAGACAAAGTGGTGCGAGTCGGACCGTCCATGCAACAGGGCTTGAGATGTCATATCATCTCAGTGTCAGGTAAAAGTCCAACAAAATTGGAACCAACGTCTACAAATTGACCTATACAGTATTGACGGGGACATTAAATTTTAAATCAAATAAAACAAAACCCACAATGCATTCTTAAGAGCAGTAGGTGCTCAGTTTTCTGCCATTTTTGTCGCGCCTGCTATTAGCATGGCGTGATATAGGCGCCGGGTTTTCAGTCCATTCGTTCGTCCGTCCGTCCGTTCGTTTGTCAAGGCGTCAACATTTGCCACCACCCTAGCGTTCACCCTAATGGTCAAGTTTATTTCTCAAGGACTATAAGAGCTTCATTAATGATACTTAGTACAAACTTGTGTCTGGGGATGACAACTTACATGCAACATCCATATTTGACCTTGACATACTTTTTATGGTTCACTGACTTTGTAAGATATTGCGACCACCCTAGCGTTCACCCTAATGGTCAAGTTTATTTCTCAAGAACTATTAGAGCTTCATTAATGATACTTCATACAAACTTGTGTCTGGGGATGGTAACTTACATGCAAGCATCCATATTTCACCTTGACCTACACTTCATGGTTCACTGACTTTGTAAAATATTGCGACCACCCTAGCGTTCACCCTAATGGTCAAGTTTATTTCTCAAGAACTATAAGAGCTTCTTTAATGATATTTGGTACAAACTTGAATCTGTGGATGGCAGCTTCAATGCAAGCATCCATATTCAACCTTGACCTAAATTTCATGATTCACTGACTTTGTAAAATATTGTGACCACCCTAGCATTCACCTTAACGGTGAAGTTAATTTCTCAAGAACCATAAGAGCTTCATTAATGATACTTGGTACAAACTTATATCTCGGGATGGCAACTTAAATGCAAGCATCCATATTTGACCTTGATCTTCATTTCATGGTTCAAGATTTAATTTGAACTTCATTAATGATACTTAGTACAAGCCTTTTATGCAAGTATCTATGTTTGATCTTGACCTAGATGTCATGGTTGGGTGACTTTGCGCCCCCACAGGCCCGACATAGCCTTCGGCGGAATTCTTGTTAGTTCTTCTAAGCTAGGCTCTGAGGGATTCTCTAAGATAATAGGCTTCTTGCACCATCAGCTCTCAACGAAAATGTTTACGCATTTACCATATGTATTCCGGCAGACACACCTGAGCAAACAGTGTAAACCCAGATGAGATGCAGCAGAAGGTGGCATCTCATCAGGGTCTTCACCGTTTGCCACTCATTCTGCTATTGTAACCCTTATGCTGCTGAATATTTTAACAAGCAACACTCGCTACCGATTATCAACCAATCAGATTACATGATTCAAAATATTGCAACAAATTGACAATCTGAATGGCAAATAATGTAGATCCTGATCAGATGGCTCTGTATCTACATTGTTTGAAAGATATGGCATATTCGGGCTCAGCATAGGGTTGTTAATTGTACTTGCTCAAATTTTAGAACAGTGTGTTAAGGAGTTAATGTGTCGGAATTTTTAGCGTCAATACGGTAGCTGCACAGTTCTTGGGCAAAAGAATGTGAACTGGTTTGGTTAAATGCTTAGGTATAAGCCTATTCAGGAAAGTGTGAATAGGGAAACAGGCTGGCTTGACATTACTTAAATAGTGTTGACAGGGCCATTAAACTACAAATCAACCCTGGCAGTTGGTGGGGGAGGATGAATGTTCAGTGGTTCAGGTTACATGACCAAGATGGCAGCCATGCCAAAATACTGTAAAAGCCTTCCACTGTTATCCCACTGAACATGAAAACCCCTACCTTTGCAAACAGTGTAGATCCAGATCAGATGGCTTCTTAGCTCTATTTGTACCAAATGGAATCTGCCACCTTATATTTAGCAAGAGTCCATTTCAAAATTTAGGGATGTCAGGTAGTGTTTTCATCAAAAGTCATTTGGAAAATAACTGAACTTTTAGCAAACAGTGGAGGCCCTGATCAGACGCCGCATTCTTCGGCGTCTGATCTGGGCCTGCACTGTTTGCCCTGGTATCCGTTTTGGGGTTTCCGGTACTTAATGGGTTAAGAAGTCTTATCCTCCTGTTCATGACAACCCCTACCTTTGCAAACAGTGTAGATCCCGATAAGGTGGCTTCTGAAGAAGCCTTATCCTGCTCATCAGGACAACCCCTACAATGCAAGAAGCCATCTGATCTGGATCTACACTGTTTGCTTAAGTAGGGGTTGTCGCGAACAGTAGGATAAGGAATAAGATGAAATTACAAGTCCGGCATTAGACAGAATCTAATGTGAATGTTTTTTTTTTTTTGCAGCATCCAGATGATGTGAAGCATTGTTTATAATAGAAAGTAGAGCAAACAATTTGGACATTGTTTATTTGGTTGAATAAGAATATTATTCCAATTCTATTATTATTTGTTTGTTTCTTTGTTTGTTTGATTTGAGATTTAACCCTTATCTTGCTGAATATTCTGTTAAGCCACACCCATTTCTGTCTATCAACCAATCAAATTACTTGATGTAATTTATTGCTACAAATTCATAAACTAAATGCCAAACAGTGTAGATCCTGATCAGATGGCTTCTTCAGAAGCCATCTGATCTGGATCTACACTGTTTGCAAAGATAGGTGTTGTCGTGAACAGCAAGATAAGGGTTAATGTCCCCATCAACACTGTATAGGTCATTTAGGAGATGTTGCTTCCAATATTGTGGGACTTCTACCCGACATTGATATGAAATGACATCTCAAGCCCTGCCGCCCAATGAAACCCCAATAGGGTTTATAAGCATGGATGGTCCGACTCGCACCTCTTTGCGTGGGCAGGCTTAGATCTTCAGTACTCTTGTGCGGTCAGTTTCAGCTCTGCGTGAAAGCATCATGCAGCCCATCTATTTCTTCAAGCCCAAAGGGCTGGGGGCCGAATTCTATTATTAAAAGCTTCCTTTTTTGTTCAGAGTCCTAAGTAGCACAGGCCTAACGATATTAAACTTTGTTTCCTGCTCAGCCAAACTCATCTCAACTGAGCATGAAATTTGAAATTTATTATGCTCATCACTATTTATATACAAACAGATTTGGCAGTTTTCCTGCTCATAACAGTTGTTATTTGTCCTGCTTACGTATAAACTATATATGACAATTCTTGACATTTTAAAAAAAATTTGAGCAAGATAAATTTCATGCTCAACTCAATTGAAAATGGAATATAAAATTTTTAATGCTCATCACTGTTTATATACAAATAAATGAGGCGGTTTTCAGGCTCAGAAAAGCAGAAATGGTATGAGTCCTGCTCATAGATTTTAAAATGCCAACAATTTAAGAATTTAATGAACAGGACACATTTCATGCTCAGCACAACTAACTTTAACGAAGTATGGTAGAAAGAAATGAAGCAGTTCTTCTGCTCAGATTGGCAGTTATTTGACCTGCCCATAAATTGTCAGCAGTTAATGAGCAGGACAAATTTCATGCTCAAGCAAATTGAACATGAAAAAAGATTCATAACCTTGTAGCCAGTATATCGAGTTAAAAGGGATCCTCTCAGCATTGCCAAATTTAAGTTTATGAAATAAACTTACAATATTTGAAAACTGATTTTGTCTTTTTTTAAAAACCCTTAAGATGCCGAGAAAAACTGCATCTAAAAAATATTTTCTGTTTGTCGTCTGCTGAATCTTCTTGTGGTTTTATTTAACATCACAATAACAAGTCTGTGAAACAAAGACCCCTCTAAACCACACTTTATATAGAGAAAAGTGGGGTTTACAGGGGTATATATTATCTCCCTTATTTTTGTTCGAAAACATATATTGTGGGTACTCGTTAAAACTGCCTCATTGAGGCGGTTCTAATGAACACCCACAATATATGTTGAAAACAGAAATAAGAAAAATGTTATCATTTTTGCCTAAAATTTGTCATTTCTGACACCATGTTGGAAGCCATTATTTCACATGGACATGTTTGCCTAATGAGACAGTCTATAAATTAAGAGACTGTAAATTTAAAGCAGTTTTAGCCTGTAAATTTAAAGACTGACACAAATAAAATCATGTCTAAGAAAGTTGTTTTATTTAAAGACAGTCTATAAATTTAAAGACTTTTTAGTTTGTGGATTTAAAGACCTAACATAAGGAAAATAATGAAAATGATGAAACACGAAAAAATTGCATTCTCATATGCTATCTCTAAATATCATTTTAATGATAGAAATAATTAAGAAATAAAACAACACAGTTCCTTCCCTTAGACCAAAAATGCTGTGAAACTCCACAGAAAGGGAGGAAATATCAGTCAAAGGTTGAACATAAGATGAGTTTCGCACTGACGTCATTTCGTTTTCGGACATTTTACTGTTGTAGTCAGACTGAAACTTTCATCAATTTTAGTTGTCAGAAAAACTGTGTGTCAAAGCGAGTGGTTGGTTTGTTGACAAAAAGATAAAAGTGTTATACACATTCATTCCTTAGCTCGTTTTACATACGAATCTTATTACAAACCTTTTTTTCTGAACTCTTCAATTATGGTTGAAGGAATTTAATTAAATAATTTAAAGACAACTATATAATTTGCAGTTGCACGTAATTAAATATTCCACAGATAACGGCCAAATTACTATAAACAGCAAAGTAGGATTTTTCTATTTTAAACGGTTTTCATGACTTTATTTGTGTCGGTCTTTAAATTCACAGACTAAAAAATCTTTAAATTTATAGACTGTCTTTAGAAAAAAAACAACTCTTAGACTGCTTAATACTTTTGTATACAGGCAAACAGTGTGGACCCATATAAGACTACTGGATGAGCATTCTGATCTGGGTCCACACTGTTTGCAACAATGAATTTTAAACAGGCAGACGACAATTGTTGTGATTGGCATGTTATTGGTTAATTTGGTTTTGGTTTTCTGGCCCTTTCAAGATTATTTCGCTCATATCTAGCCTATCGTTACTCAGGGGGAGCGAAAACCGGAGTACCAGGAGAAAAACCACCTGACCTTCCGTTGCAGAATTTGGCGTCTCACATGTGACCTGAGCGAGGCTGGAACCCACAGCGTTGAGAGACCTAATGTTTAAGAGTTGGCATTCTTATCCACTAGGCCACTCATGCTACATGTATATTTAAGGCGGAAGATTCCATTTGGTACAAAAAGGGTTAATAGCCCTGCATCTTCACATGTCACCATGCAGAAGATGGTTTAAAGTTTTCTGTATGTCTCCGCCACAAAGTGGGAAGGGGCATATAGTTTTGCCCTTGTCCGTATGCACATCACACTTTGTAGTACTATTCTTGTCTCCGCAACTCCTCCTACAGCAATTGATGCAGGGCATTGTAACTGGAAACACACTTCAGACATGCATTGAACACGTGCATTCTGATCCAGCCCCTAATTGAAGAATTATGTCTCCTAGAAGGACTGACATTTTGGCCATATGTGTAGCAAAGAAGGTCATATAGTACTGTTCTTGTCTCCACAACTCCCCAGTATTTGATGCAGGACACTCAAATCAGACATGCATTGAACATGTGCATAAAGGAAACAGGATTCTGATCCAGCACCTTATTGCACAATTATGTCCCCTTGAACGACTTAAACATTTTGGTCATGTTACACCTGTGGACACAAAAGCGTTCAAACTTTGATGAGCTTCATTTCATTCTGACTTGAAACATCATTCAATATATCCTCACATCATATCAGTCATCTGCCAGACAGAAATAAATTCAAAACACAAGGTTGTGTACATTTCATTGCTGACTCCTGCACTGTCCAATCGAAATACATCTCAAATGTCAATCAGATATTGTTTTCAAAAATAAGACCAATCATTTGCTTGATCTAGTTTTAGAATTCTTTGATGAATGACATTTGCTTGTCAAACTAACTTGATGCAAAGAGATTCATTGAAAGTTATTTCATAGGGTTTGAACGCTTTTGTGTCCACAGGTGTATTTGGAGAATGTTGCCGTTTCTTGTTAAAATGTGTGCCTGTCTACTGCATATTTCAAACACATTACTCATCTAGTGAGGCATATGACAGGGGGCATTCATCACCTTTCGTGATTGTCTATTTTTTTTTGTTTTGGTTGTACAGCCCTTTTAAGATTATTTCACTTATTTCGAGCCGTCTTGCTGAATATTCATTTAAGCCACACCCATTTCTGTCTATCAACCACTCAAATTACTTGATGCAATTTGTTGCTACAAATTCATAAACTGAATGCCAAACAGTAGATCCTGATCAGATGGCTTCTTCAGAAGCCATCTGATCTGGATCTACACTGTTTGCAAAGATAGGGGTTGTCGTGAACAGCAAGATAAGGGTTAATTAGAAATGGAATAGGCCTCCGTGGCCCACTTGACAAGAGCTTTGACACTTGATCATTAGGTCTCCCACTGCTGTGGGTTTCAGCCTGGCTGGGCCGTGAAACCAAATCGCGTAGAAAATAAACAGAGATGGGGGAAGACAGGAATATACAACATAAATGGATACAATAGAATAAAACAGACCATATTTTTCTGTCTCTTCTTTTAGTAACATGTATTCTTTTCATATTTAATATATACAATATAAACAGTGTAAGTATTGAGGCTATTAATGCGTGTTATCATAATAACTATGTGTAAATTTCAATTTCAGATCTTTATATTTACATTATGAAACAAGTCACGACCGAGATACCATACCTTGGTTTAAATATATAAAAACGTATATCACAAAAATATAAAGCTCTTAAAACACCACAGAAAATTCTAGAGCAGACATTTTTTCAGACAATAAGGCTCGACATTTCATGTGAATCATCTGTCCAGCAATACTTGACATCTCATGTGAATCATCTGTTTAACAAGACTCGACATTTCATGTGAATTGTCTGCCCAACAGGGCTTGACATTTTATGTAAACTATCTGCCAAGCAAGGCTTGGCATTTCATGCGAATCATCTGCCCAGCAAGGCTTGATATTTCATGAAAATCATCTGCCCAGCAAGGCTTGGCATTTCATGTGAATCATCTGCCCAGCAAGGCTTGGCATTTCATGTGAATCATCTGCCCAGCAAGGCTTGGCATTTCATGTGAATCATCTTCCCAGCAAGGCTTGGCATTTCATGTGAATCATCTGCCCAGCAAGGCTTGGCATTTCATGCGAATCATCTGCCCAGCAAGGCTTGGCATCTCATGTGAATCATCTGCCCAGCAAGGCTTGATATTTCATGTGAATCATCTGCCAAGCAGGACTTGACCTTTCATGAAAATCATCTGCCCAGTAAGGCTTGGTATGTCATGTGAATCATCTGCCCAACAGGACTTGACAATTCATGTGAATCATCTGCCCAACAGGACTTGACATTTCATGTGAATCATCTGCCCAACATGACTTGACATTTCATGAAAATCATCTGCCCAGCCAGGCTTGGCATTTCATGTGAAACATCTGCCCAGCAAGGCTTGGTATTTCATGTGAATCATCTGCCCAGCAGGATTTGACATTTCATGAAAATCATCTGCACAGTAAGGCTTGGCATTTCATGTGAATCATCTGCCCAACAGGGCTTGACATTTTAGGTAAATAATTTGCCCAACAAGGCTTGGCATTTCATCTGAATCGTCTGACCAACAGGGCTTGACATTTTAGATTAATAATCTGCCAAACAAGGCTTGGCATTTCATCTGAATCATCTGCCCAGCAAATGATTCACATGAAATGACAAGCCTTGTTTTATGTAAAAATCAAGGCTTATTTTCTGAAAAATAGGAAAGTGAATACTTTGAAAATGTCATCTGCTAATCACAAGAGGTGTTTTATGAGTTTATACATGTACACATGAATTAAAAAACATGTTAAATAAAAACAGTGAAATCAGACCTGTTAGCACATGCTAAAAACAAATATAACTTGAAAATATATGCACATTTTTACCCGAAAAAAAAAATTAAAATTTAGCGGTGAACTGTTGGTGTCAGAAATTATTAGAACAGACGTCAATTTTATTTTTATAATTATTTTTCAGAAAAATTTAGGCCTGACAATACATGTGAATCGTCTGCCCAGCAGATGATTCACATGCAATGTCAAGCCTTATTTTCTCTGAAAAATAGGAAAAGAAAAATATATTGCCGTCTGCTCTAGAAAGTTTGAGAATGATATAAGCAAAAATAATGATTGGCAGTTTGAGGGATAAATGAAATATAGTGAGACAAAGTATTAGTAAGAGAAATCATGTGCAAGTCAAGATACACACACAAAAAGCTGCCTTCGGTAGCTCAGTCGGATGCGCGTCTGACTGGTGATCAGGAGACATTGGTTCAATTCCTGCCGGGGTCGGCAACATTCTTTCATGGAGATTGATCATGATATCTTTTCTACGGTCATTCTCTCCCTTCCGCTGATTCAAGCAGGCAGTTGTCAGTTTCTGGCGAAAGAATATGCACCGCACTGGTTAACCACTGACGTATCAGCCTGTCCAGGAAAAGTGTGAATAGGTAAACTGACCGGCACAAAAATGACCTAAATTGTGTTGACTGGGCCGTTTAACTCCAATACAAACAAACACACACACACAAAAAGGTTTCATGAAAAGTAAGGCATCACTTCCATTAAATTAATCAGATCTAAGAAAGTTGTTTTATTTAAAGACAGTCTGTAAATTTAAAGACTTTTTTCTTGTGTTAATCTTTAAATCTACAGACTAAAATCATGAAAATGATGAAACATGAAAAAATTTCATTCTCATAAGCAGCCTCATTCTTCACCTCATTAAAAAATAAAGTGTTACTGAAGACTGCATGTATTTTATTGTCTATAAATCCCATTTTAAAGATAGAAAATAATAAAGAAATAAAACAACGCAGTTCCTTTCCTTAGATCACAAATGCGGTGAAACACGATAGAAAGGGTGGAAATATCTGTGAAGGAAAGTCCAACATAAGGTGAGCTGACCCAATTTCGTTTTCGGACATTTAACTGTTGTGGGCAGTCTGAAACTTTCATCAATTTTAGTTGTCAGAAAAAACTGTCTGTCAATGCTAGTGGTCAATATTGACAAAATGATAAAAGCGTTATACACCTTCATTCCATAGCTCATTTTATCTAAATCTTATTACAAACCTGTTTTTTGAAGAACTCTTCAATTTTGGTTGAAGGAATTTAATTTACCCTTTCCCACTCAGAAACGTGTTTTAACGTGTCTGCACCCTCACCCCCTTTGTTAAGCCCCAGAACCACCTAAGATCTGCATTTCTCAACCCTGGATAGCTATGTTTGCATTTGGATAAGTTGCCCTAAAAACTGTCTTGTTTTTTCGCACGGCTCCCCACTAAAAATACAGTAGAATTCCTATATTAATACCACCTTTGGGACTGT
The DNA here is from genome assembly GCA_963580285.1 of Lucinisca nassula. Classification (NCBI taxonomy): domain Eukaryota; kingdom Metazoa; phylum Mollusca; class Bivalvia; order Lucinida; family Lucinidae; genus Lucinisca; species Lucinisca nassula. Next base: position 9,204,417 of record OY757026.1, read on the forward strand.
TCAAAAGTGGTCTTAAAGACCACTTTGAACAGTCCCAAAGGTGGTCCTTGATCAGAGGACACTGTGGCAGAAAACACAAAGAAAGATTAAGTGCACCCTTAAAAATAAGCTTTTTAAACCAGAAGTAATCTTAATTTTAGGTGGTCTTAATAGCGGAATTTTACTGTATACCTTTGGGGGATTTGAAGGGGGGCTCCAACTCCGAAAAGAATTGGCGGTATGGCCCAACCAGCTGCTGAAAATAAATCTGAGGGTGTCTGGAGTCAAAAATGTCCCAAAATTGATGCTGGCAAAACATGCTTCAAACAGTGAAAGTTGCCAGTGTGAAACCCCTTAATTGTTGCCATGAGAGCTGTGTGATTCAGATTTGGTCAAAAATACATGTGAAATCACACTTTTTGTCAACTTTGAGAAGCCCCTCACATACCTGTGATAATTTTATGTTGACCATGAGGGAGATTTGCTTCTCAGATGAGGGAGATTGGGGTCCCAATGAGGGAGACTTTCTGACGGCATTATTAAGTGTTTTTTTCTTGTCATTTTTTTGTGGTTTAGATGTACAAAGGAACTGGAACTACTTAATTAAAATGATAGGAACATATTTTGTCAAGTTTAATTTCAAAATAGCAAGTTGTAGGTTGTTTAAAAACAATGCTGTGACCACAAGTCCATTGATGTGGTGTGGGTATTTGTCAGAATCACCTGATTGTTGAAAGTACCTGCAATATGCTTTAGTGTAGATATACTTGATTAGAAAAGATATCCTAAAATGTTTCCAGTACTCCTATTTATCCAGTGCTGGGTTTTACTGCTACTAAACAGACCCAAAGCACAAAGTTCTCTTCAATAAGCATTACTTCTAGCACTATTTACACTCTTTCAGGCAACTTTTTTGGCCTTTCTCAGAACACCCTGTTCATAAATACATGTATAGGTAAAGCAGTCCATGCTGAAATTAATACCATTTTATAACAATTGTTCAGGTTGTCCCCAAAAAATTAGTGAGAAGCCCAGGAAAGAAAAATGCTGAGTCTTTATTTGTTTAAAATGTAAATTTTGTTACATCCAAACCTTGATATAATGATGCCCTGGATCGCTCACCTGGTCCACACTGAAGAAATGAAATGGTAGGTAATATTATAGTATGGTGCCTTGTCAGAAGGAGCATACATGCCAAATATGAAGGATCTATCTCAAATGGTTCAAAAGTTATGATAAAGTAGGTCAAGGTCAAACTTTTTCTATGAGTGCGAAGCCCCTCTCACGAGGAATATACATGCCAAATATGAAGGCTCCATCTCAAATGGTTCAAAAGTTATGATTAAGTAGGTCACAGGTCAAGGTCAAAATTTTTTGCACGAGTGGGAAGACTTTGTCACAAGGAACCTACATGCCAATTATCAAGGCTCTGTGTTAAATGGTTCAAAAGTTATGACAAAAAAGGTCAAAGGTCAAGGTCACAGGTCAAAAATGTTGTATGTGTGGGAAGCCCTTGTCACAAGGAGCCCACATGCCATATATGAAGGCTCTATCTCAAATGGCTCAAAAGTTATGGTGAAGTAGGTCAAAGGTCAAGGTCGCAGGCAAAATTATGCGTATGGGTGGGAGGCCCTTGACAGAAGGAACATACATGCCAAATATGAAGGCTCTATCCCAAATAGTTCAAAAGTTATGATTAAGTAGGCCAAAGGTGAAGGTCACAGGTCAAAATTTTTGTATGGGTGGGAAGTCATTGTCACACAGAACAAACATTCCAAATATGAAGGCACTATCTCAAATGGTTCAAAAGTGATGGTAAAGAAGATCACATGTCAAGGTTAAAGGTCATTTTTGTATGAGTGGAAGCCCTTGTCAGAAGGAACCTACATGCCAAATATGCAGGCTCTATCTTAAACGGATCAACAGATATGACAAAATAACCTAATGATCTACTTTTTGATTTTTAAACTTAATCAAGATATTGTCAAGATGATCATTCTGAGCAAGTTTGATGATAATCCGACTAAAATTGTGGTCTCTAGTGTGTTCAGAACGTTTTTCTATTATTTGACCTACTGACCTACTTTTTGACCAGACATGACCCATATTAGAACTTCACCGAGATATTGTCAAGAAGATCACTCTGAGTAAGTTTGATGATGATCGGACTAAAACTGTAGCCTCTAGTTTGTTCACAAGGTTTATTAATGATTTGACCTACTGACCTAATTTTTTGCCGAACTTGACTTAGATATTGTCAAGATGAGCTTTCTGAGCAAGGTTGATGAAAATCAGATTAAATCTGTGGCCTCTAGTTTGTTGACAAGGTTTTACTTCAATTTGACATACTGACCTACTTTTTGACCCAACATGATCCATATTCAAACTTGACTGAGATATTGTCAAGATGATCATTCAGATTAATGATGATTGAACCAAAACTGTGGCCTCTAGTGTGTTCACACGGTTTTTCAATGATTTGACCTACTGACCTACATTTTGACCCAACATGACCCATTTTCGAAATTTATTTAGATATTGTCAAGATGGTCATTCTTAGCAAGTTTGATGATGATCAGACTAAAACTGTGGCCTCTAGTGTGTTCACAAAGTTTTTCTATGACATGACAGCGATATTGTCAAGATGATCATTCTGAAATAAATTGATGATGATTGGTCCAAAACTGTGGCCGCTAGTGTGTTCACAAGGTTTCTCTATGATTTGACCTACTAAACTACTTTTTGACCCGACATGACCCATATTCGAACTTGACCAAGATATTCTTAGATGATAATTCTGAGCAAGTTCAATGATGATCAGACCAAAACTGTGGCCTCTAGTATGTTCACAAAGTTTTTATATAATTTGACCTACTGACCTACATTTTGACCCCACATCACCCACATTCGAACTTGACCGAGATATTGTCATGGTGATCATTCTGATCAAGTTTTATGATGATTGGCCCAAAACTGTGACCTCTGGTGTGTTCATAAGAAAAGTTTACGCACGGACGACGCACGACGGACGACGACGCCGGACATCTCACAGTCATAAAAGCTCACCATGACCTTCGGACAGGTGAGCTAATAAATGCACACTAATTATAGATTTCACTAGCATGAAGTTCCCGGTCACAAATCTTTTTAAATACAGTACTTGTACAAAGCTTACTCAAGGGAAGCAATTTCCAAATAAGAAACTCTGCTGTTGATTTCTTGACTTTTAGTAATTACTCGTTATTGATTGGTAAATAATAACTATTTTCCACTTTCAAAATCAAAATTTCTAAGTTTACATAAAATATAAAAACAAAAGACATATGGGAGAGTGATATAAAAGGAACAAACAGTGATAAAAAATGGGAAAATAAATGCACAATTTCAATTAAATCTAGGATAAATATAACTGAAATAGAAATGTTAATATCACCGTACAAAACTTCTGAGGTTCTGTACAACTGAGTGCAGATGCACCGCTTTCTTAAGAGATAACGGTAAATAAATTACGTCAGCTTATGTAATCTTACTGGCAGCCAGATCATGTTTATTCTGTGCAGTCAGCTGAGACAGAAAGTATTATCAGCTTTTTGAAGTTGATGTTTACCGTTAAGTGTCCGATATATTCTCCTGCTTATTTGTTAATTGCCTTCAGCAGTGAAAATTTTAAGTCTGTAACCGCTTACCGCAAATGGTAACTCTGGAAAAAATCGGGGACAGGAAAATTGCAAATGCGGGAGATTCTGTCTCCCGGACGGGAGAGCGGGAGGTATGCTTCAAATGCGGGAGCCTCCCGCATGATCCGGGAGATATCACAGGTATGCCCTCATTTCCATGGCAACAATGATTTAGCTGAGAAGGGTTGCATTCAAAGTGATCATTCATGCATAGTTTGGTGTAAAACAAACTATTCATTATGCCCGTATGCCAAAATATGATTGAAAAGTTTGCAAAAAGAGGCAATAGACGACAGGACATTTTTGAGATGCTCTTTTCTCGGCAGTGTGATTTCTCTAGATTTTTGCAACAAGGAGACTCTGATTTTCAATGGGAGTTTTGATGCTTAACTTTAGAGTTACAGAGTGTATTCACCATTTTTGCACTATTTGGTGGCTCCTAGCTTACACATTATCAATATAGGAAAAGCAGGTAACCAGACCCCCCTGACCTGAAAGGTCAGGGGGGTCTGGTTACCTGGTTTCCCAACACTGATAACCTACAGATATTGCAAAAAAGGTGAATATAGTGCAAGTATGAAAATGAAGAAACGAAATAAATAAAAACATTTGCCTTCTGCTCTTACCTGCTGCACAGATGGCAGGTCCTGCCTGACTGCAAGCCGAAACAGTTGGATGGCCTAATGATGTTAAGTTACTCAGCACCTTTGCCTCACCCAACCACCCCAGCCACATCTTGTTAGTGACTGAAAGACTTGCAAGTGGTGTAAAACCCAACTCATGTATACTGGAATAAAACCCAACTCAAGCAAGTGGTGTAAAAATCAACTTGTGAATAATTATCACTATCGGCTAAGCTGATAATTTTTGGGAAAGCAATGACAGTATAAGATCATTTTCTCCATGAGACTACATCTTTTATACATGAAAATATACATGCATATACATGAAATGAGAATGTTTGAGTATATAAATATTACAATTTAACTATTGCACAAATACACTGTAGTTGTATGACAAATGAATCTGGGCAAATATATTCTACCCTTTAGCCCCCAAAGGCTGATTTCAGGATATGAAATTAAGTTCAGCCCCGGTTACAAACAATGATAGTTCAAATGATATGTGGAAGTGTTTCACTAAAAACAAGAAACATGGGAATCAGTTGGCCCATAAATTGCCAAACACGACAACTGTCGTCTGCTTTGTCATCTGCCAAGTACTTTAAAATTAGTTTTTGTTAACAATGTGGACCCAGATCAGACTGCTCCTGGGCCCACACTGTTTGCCTGTATGCAAAAGTATTTTAAAAAAGTTTGAAAAAAAAAATTCAGCAGACGAGTAAAGCAGACGACATTTTCAGATGTAGTTTTTCTCGGCATCTTAAGGGTTAACCCTTGTCCTGCTAACATTACATTCTTTACCTATTCAAACCGTGTGTAGATCCAGATCAGAAGCCATCTGATCAGGATCTGCCCTGTTTGTCATTCTGTTTGCGAATTTGAATGACTACATTTTATCAGTGAAGAAGTCATCTGATCAGGATCTACACAGTTTGTTATTCAGTTTGCAAATTTGAATGAGTACATTATATCAAGTACACCACAACCTCGTTATAACACGGTTCATTATAACACGGTTTTTGATATAACATGGTTTCAAGATGGATCCCAAAAATGTATAGATTATATAGAAAAATGACCATAAATGGTCATTTTTCTAAATAATCTATACATTTTTGATTGGATATAAAACGGTGTTTAACTAAAACCCCTGTCACACCAGGGCTGCGTTCTCACGGCGTCCAAGAAAAATGCAGAACGCCGAGGTGCACGCAGTGCGATCGCAAACATCGCCGTAGCAACGCAGTGGCGTCGCCAGTAGACGCGTTGGAATCGCATAGAACGCCAAGCGACGGCGCGCATTTTGAGCATGCTCAAAACAAACGCCGTTGCTCGGCGTTCTGATCAGAGCGCCGTGAGGTCGCCGTAAGGTTGCCATAGCAGCGCAGTAAGGTCTCCTACAACGCTACAGGAGCTCTGCAGGGGCGCACAGAGGTCTCCTAAAACGCCATATAAGCTCCGCTTGTATAATTGATTAACTGATTGATTGATTTGATATTTAACGTCCCAGTCAACACTGTATAGGTCATTTTGGAGACGTTGCTTCCAATTTTGTGGGACTTTTACCCGACTTTGAGATAAAATGACATCTCAAGCCCTGTCGCCCCATGAAACCAATAGAGTTTACACGTATAAGCATGTTTACACCAATATAGTTTACACGTATTTCGCACCGCTTTGCCTGGGCAGGCTCAGATCCTCTAAGCGGTTTACCAGTACTCGTGTGAGGTCGGTTTCAGCTCTGCGTGGAAGCATCATGCAGCCCATCTATTTCTTCCAGTCCCGATGGGAGGGGGCCGCCAGATTGTATAAACAGTGGCTAGAGTAGAGTTTGATTGTGTACTGTCCCGAAAAACCTACTTCTGAGGTGACTCATTCCGGGTAAGGTAATGGCGGTGGACTTGCTCCTGCTTGCGGTGATTGCGGTGGACTTGCTTCCGACGGCAGAGGAGTACTGGTAAACCGCTTAGGGGATCTTAGCTTGCCCAGACAAAGGGGCGCGAGTCGGACCATCCGTGCTTATTAACCCTATTAGTTCCATTGGGTGACAGAGAATGAGATGTCATTTCATCTCAATGTCGGGTAAAAGTCCCACAAAATTAGAATCAACGTCTCCAAAATGACCTATAATGTGTTGATGGGACGTTAAACCTCAAATCAAACAAAACTGTTCGACTGATGAAGATGTCTGTTTACACTTTGAGAACGTCTTCAACATGTGAGCGCCGTAAAAGCGCAGTGCACGCATGAGAGCGCCGTAAAAGCGCAGTGCACGCGTTGTGAGCGCTGTAAAAGCGCAGAGGAAGCGCCGTGAGAGCGCATACAATCGCCATCAAGAACGCCGCAGGATCGCTATAGATCGCCATGTAAGCTCCGTAGCAACGTCTTGGTCGCTGTAGGGACCCCATGACAGGTCCATGTTCACAAAAATATCCCATATTTCTTGCGATCTTACGGCGTTCTGAAAAATTAAACAACGCCGTCCCATCGCAGTGAAAACGCGGCATAGTGTGACAGGGGCTTAACATGGTTTCTGTATTGGACCCCATAAATAGTGTTATAAAGAGGTTGTGGTGTAATCTGATTGGTTGATAGACATAAACTGGAGTGACAAAATTAATTTGTTCAGCAGGACAAGAATTGCTGTCGAATTGCTGTTGCTTAAAAGTAAGAAACTGGAATGAGAATACTGGCACATTGAGATATAATGTAAATGCATTTGTCAACAAGGTTAATATCATCTGACACCTGATTAAGGTACTATATTGCAACTTGTTCACAAAATATGGGTTGCATCAAGAAAACAAGAGCCTGTTGGGCCAAGTCTGAATTTCTCCGACAGTTCTTGAGAGAAACCTCTGTGGTACAGTGGTCATAAACCAGAGATCTTGGGTTTGATTTTGGGTTTCTCCAGACTTTCAGCTGAGTATAAACTGAGGTCATGTCTCCATATTATGACCTTAGCTGTTAGTGGGATGTAAAACTCAAGCACACATCAGCGATTCAAATTGATTTAATTTTATAATTTGGGAATTTTTCTTATTTCTTGAGGAAAACTTATGTTGTGGGTACTTGTTAGAATAACCTCTATAAGGCGATTCTTACAAGTATCCACATGTTTCTATGAAAAAAACAAGAGCACCGGATGCGGGTGCCAACGCTCGGCTGCAGTCTCTTTTAGTTAAACAAAAATTCTAAGTCGAAAAAGGGGCATAATTGTGCCAAAAATATTTTGAGGGTTACCTCGCCAATTGGTATGAGTTCCCCTTTTCATAATGAACAACTACTTCGAGTTTCAAGTAAATATGTTCAGTAATGACAGAGATATTACAAACTGTCCAAGTTTTTGCACGATGAAGACGCAAAAATTCTAAGTCGAAAAAGGGGCATAACTGTGCCAAAAATATTTTGAGGGTTACCTCTATTGGTATGAGTTCCCCTTGTCATAATGAACAACTAGTCCGAGTTTCAAGTAAATATCTTCAGTAATAACAGAGATATTACAAAATGTCCAAGTTTTTGCACGACGACGACGCCAGAGCTATGACAATACCTCGTCGTTTTCTTCGAAAACAGCCGAGCAAATAAGGAATTTTTTGCATTAATTGTCCTCCTTACTCATCATTTGGTACAAATCATTAAGAACAAAGCATTGACAGGAGTTATCTAACTTGGCAATTTGACATACACCCCAAATGAGACTCGAACACACAGGGTGAGAGACCAAATTCTTAAGAGAGAGCTCTCTTAATTTCAAGGCTAAGTACTCTCCGGTCCTTCCTAAAAAGTGAAATATCTTTGAATGGGCCAAAGAACCAGAATAAAAATTATCGTCACATGTTGTACACAACAGAAAAACTGAATACATTTTCTTTGCACCAAATTTGCATGCAGCAATCAGCTTCACCCAAATAAAACAATTTTATCATATGACGTCGCGTCTGAGAGTGTAATAACGCCATGTAATATTTTCGATAATCCACTAGTGAATTAAATATGCAAATTAGCTAGATACGCCCCGTAATGTTACATGTACGACTTCCTTAACAACGTCGCGTTTACTAATGGCGGAATATTGATATTTTTTGTAAACAATCGTGAAAAAATGCGTTTTAAAAGTCATATGATAAATAGAATCTTGCATTCCTGCTCATGTATTATTGAATTTATTAAACTCCTTGAAGAAAAGGGATTAAATGCTCTGCAAAGCCTCGCATTTTATCCCTTTTCCTCAACTCGTTTAATAAAAATCTCATGTATTATTGAATTTATTAAACTCGTTGAAGAAAAGGGATAAAATGCTCGGCAAAGCCTCGCATTTTATCCCTTTTCCTCAATTTGTTTAATAAATTCAATAATACATGACCACTCTAATACATGACCACTCATGTAAGATCCTCTATAAATTGTTATTTCAATTAATTTTCTAACAAATCTGGGTATTCTTCATCTGTTGTTCCTTCCGTCAGTCTTTTCTCCCAGAATCGGGACATAGCTGATATTGCACCAGTTTTAATTTTAGGAGACTTCCTCTCTTCTGGAGTGTCTATGTCACTTCCTGTTTTCCCTGTTTGTGTCTGAGTATTTGATTGGCTGGGTGGCTTTGGAGCTGCAGCCTTCCCAGAAACGTGACTTTTGATTGGCTGTTGATTTTGTTTCACAGCTTCTGATTGCACAGGACTTAATGGCCTGTTTACAGCATTTGAAAGGGTGATTTTCATTGGCAGAGTCTTTGTTGAGCTTGAACTAGATTGAGATTTTTGTGAAATTTGTAAATTTAGCCTTTGCGGTTTCTGCATTGGAATAGCACCGGTAGAAGTGTCTTTGTGATCACTTAACTTTGAAGACTGGAACACTTGTTTTGGACCCTCAGGTACATGTTTTATCTGTTGACCAGTGGTAATTGCTGTAGCTCTGCCAGGGCTGGCTGAGGGGTGTTCAACAGATTTTGATGAAACTTTTTGCAAATGTTTGTCTTCATCATTATATCTGCGAAGTTTTTCGAGCTGTTCTTTGGGAACACTTCTTGCAGTGATACTATGAATCTGAAACAAACAAAAAAATCAATTTTAACCCTTGTCCTGCTGATTAAATTAATTTTGCCACACCCTTTGCAGACTATCAAACAATCAATTACTTGAAATACCATTTTCATTCACTTCACAAACTGAGTGACATTCAGGGTAGATCCTTGTCACCTTCCGGATCTTCGCTGTTTGCAAAGTTTTTATCTGTTGTCATGTGCAGCAGGCTTGGAGAAATAGTTTGGGCTGCATGATGCTTCCACAGAGAGCTGAAACTGACAGCACAAAAGTACTGGTAAACCACTTACAAGTGGTATGGGCCGGCCCGTCCTTGCATATAAACCTATTGGTTTCATTTGGCGGCAGGGATTGACCTATCATTTCATCTCATGGTCAGGTAAAAGTCCCACAAAATTGGAAGCAATGTCTCCAAAATAAGCAAAATAGTGTTGACAGGGATGTTAAACCTCAAATCAAAACATGTTCAGCAGGACAAAGGTTAGACATGAGTGTTTGTTTGAATGTATGTCATCATCAACACTGTTTATGTCATTTTGGAGACATTACTTCCTATTTTGTGGGACTTTTATCTGACACTGAGATGAAATGACATCTCAAGCCCTACCATCCAAGCACCAGATAAGGGTGTGTATCTACAAATCAGTATTTTTCAAACGAAAAAGCACCTTTTCTCGAGTTATGAATAGAGTCTAGATGCAGAGACTCACACCACTTTGCCTGGGCATGCTTCGACCCTCTAATTTGCCTGGGCAGGCCTAGACCCTCTAAATGGGGTGTGGTGGGTCTCAGCTCTGCGTGGAGCATCAAGCAGCCCAATCTTTTTCTCCAAACCCTGATGGACATGAGTGACTATCAAGTAGGTACATCATGTGAATCAAGAAGGTATCACAGTTGATTCGATATTAACCCATTTAGTACCAGAAACCCCCAGAACGGGTACCCTAGCAAACAGTGCAAGCCCAGATCAGACGCCGCAGAACGCGGCGTCTGATCAGGGCCTCCACTGTCTGCTAAAAGTTCAGCCATTTACTAAATAAATTTTGAAGAAAACACAACCTGACACCCCTAAATTTTGAAATGGCTCCTGCTATATACAGTAAAACCTGTCTCAGTGGCCACCTCTATTAAGCAAGCAACCTGTCTTAAGCAAGCAGGCATTCGGTTCCCCAAAAAGGCAGATGTGTTAAATTTCACCTGTATTAAGCAAGCACCTGTCTTAAGCAAGCACATTTTGGTTATTCCTTAGGTGCTTGCTTAATACATGTTGGACTGTATAAGGAGTAAGATTCCATTTGGTACAAAAAGGGTTAATTGTGGCACAGCTGAGGCACATCACGAGAAAACTTGTTTTCGTTATTTGTGAACAACAAAGGCACAGATCAGTCTGGGCATCTGCACAGTCTTATCAACACCTTAGTGTTCACTTTTGTTTGTTTGATTTGAGGTTTAACGTCCCCATCAACACTGTAAAGGTCATTTTGGAGACGTTGCTTCCAATTTTGTGGGACTTTTACCCGACATTGAGATGAAATGACATCTCAAGCCCTGTCGCCAAATGAAACCAAAAGGGTTTATTAGCACGGACGGTCTGCCTTGCACCGCGGTTCCTGGACAGGCTTAGATCTGCTAAGCGGTGGGGGCCGGATTAAGCTCTGTATGGAAGCATCATGCAGCCCATATATTTCTTCGAGCCCCTATGGGCGGAGGCTCCCTTAGTGTTCACTTCTTGGATGATGAAATGCTTCTATTTCTTTCTATATCTAACATGCATGTAAACCCTTTTGGTTTCATTTGGTGACAGGACTTGAGATGTCATTTTATTTCAATGTTGGATAAAAGTCCCACAAAACTGGAAGCAACACCTCCAGAATGACGTGAATAGTGTTGATGGGGATGTAAAATGCATACAAACAAACACTCTTGTCTAACCTTTGTCCTGCTAACATGAAAACAGATAATACCTTTGCAAATGACCTAAATAGTGTTGACAGGGATGTTAAACAAACTCCAAATCAAACCCCAAATCAAACAAACAAAAAAGCATTGTTAGCTTAACAAGTTCATTAGAAGTCAAATCGTTAACTGTTCCAGCAGTTACAAATTCTATAATTCTGGTATTCACATTTTTATCAGCAAAAATAATAGCATACAGTAAAATTCCTATATTAAGACCACCTTTGGGACTGTTCAAGTTGTCTTTAAGACCACTTTTGAACAGTTCCAAAGGTGGTCCCTGACCAGAGGACATTGTGTGCAGGAAATTCGAAGAAATTCGAAGAAAGAATAACTGCACCCTTCTAAATAAGCTTTTTAAAGCAGAATTAGTCTTCTAAATGGCGGAATTTTACTGCATTTGCCATATAAAATGATCAAAGTTGTAAAGATACATTGGTTTTTACTTTTGAACAATTGGCCCCAGATTTTCTCAGAATGAGTCTCATTTAAAACTGAATTTACATTTATACAATATTTTTTTTTTTTTTTTTTTTTTTTGCGTGCTTAGGGAGGTACCATATTCAACCTTTTACTGCACCATGCGCTTAGTTTTTTCAAAATTGTATAAAAAAATTGTTGGTGAAAAATCACCTAATAACCGCACACTCGATGCTTGCACATTTGCCATTCCATCTGCACCTTTTGCACGCCCTGCTGGAGCATGAAACGAATTTGTTACAATTTTAGAAGAATTACAGCAAGTCTCAAGGTGTCTGAATTTTTAGGATTTTTACAGTGTTATATGCACAAAAGCCACCTTTATACATACAAAAAGCTAACTTCAACATATCTTCTACTATAGTGTCAGTCAAATAGCCAAGTTGTGGTTGTACATGTCAACTTGTGGCTTTACAGTCCTTGTGGACCATTTTGCTAACACCAAACCTGAACAATTGTAGTGAGCAGTCAGTAACACTGCCCAGTGAGCTACAATGTCCCCTTAAAGTCATCAAGAATCATTTCAAACTAAAACTTTGTTAGGTGTAAGGGTCATTATAATTGTTTGTTTAAAGTTTAACAGCCCAGCCAACACTATTTAGGTCAAAGTGAGCAGGTCAATTAACCTACTCACACTTTTCCTGGGCAGGCTTAAACATTCAAGATGGATCCCAAAAATGTATAGATTATAATAGAAAAATGTTTTATATAATCTATACATTTTTGTTTGGATATAACTTTGTTTGTTTGTCCTGGAGTTTAACAGCCTAGTCAACACTATTTTAGGTCATTTTTGAGCTGGTCAGTTTACCTATCCACACTTTTCCTGGACAGGCTTATACGTAAGCGGTTAACCAGTACAGCGCAGAGTCTTTTGCCAGTTACTGACAACTGCCCTTCTTGAATCAGCGGAAGGCAGAGGATGACTGTAGAAAGGATTTCATGGTCAAGTTGAATTGCTGAATGTTGGTGACTTCACAGGTATCAAACCCATAGCCCCCTGACTGCCAGTCAGACGTGGATCCAACTGAGCTATCAATACCGGCCATTATAATAGTGTAAGAAATGTGTATGTTAAGAGTGATGGGAATTCTATTGATTAATACACCACAACCTCTTTATAACACTATTAACCCTTTATCTTGCTGTTCACAACAACCCCTATCTTTGCAAACAGTGCAGATCCAGATCAGATGGCTTCTGAAGCCATCTGATCAGGATCTACACAGTTTGGCATTCAGTTTATGAATTTGTAGCAATAAATTACATCAAGTAATTTGATTGGTTGATAGGTGTGGCTTAGATGAATATTCAGCGTGATAAGGGTTAATGGGGTCCAAAGCAGAAACTGTGTTACTAATACAACCGTGTTATACCCAAACAATTATATAGAAAAATAAAAAATTTATGGTCATTTTTCTATATAATCTTTACATTTTTGGGATCCATCTTGAAACCGTGTTATATCCGTAACCGTGTTATAATGAACCATATTATAATGAGGTATTGGTGTACATGGGAAATTATTTTAACCCTTATCCTGCTGAATATTCAGTTTAGCCACACCCATTTCCTACTTTGAACAAATAAGATTACTTGATGTAATTTATTCTTACAAATCCATAAACTGAATGCTAAACAGTGTAGATCCTGATCAGATGGCTTCTTCACTGGATCTACACTGTTTCCAAAGATAGGGGTTGTTTTGAACAGCAGGATAAGAGTTAATATTGACCCTTATCCTACTGTTCATAACAAACCCAGATCAGATGGCTTCTGAAGAATCTACACTAATTGTCATTCAATTGGTAGAATAATGGGAATAAATTACACTAAGAAATCTGATTGGCTGGCAGTTAAAAATGGGTTTGGCTAAATTAATTTATTCAGCAAAACGAGGGTTAAATGATAATGGATCTTGTTTCTCATGATTCGGATTTCAATTACTGTTTTTTTTTGTTTTTGGTTTTACGGCCCTTTCAAGAATATTTTACTCATATCGAGCCAGAGGTGGGCGAAAACTGGAGTACCCGGAGAACAAAATCACCTGACCTTCCGTAGCAGAACTTGGCGTCTCACATGTGACCCAAGCCAGGCTCTAACCACTGCGCTGAGAGACCTAACGATTAACCCTTTTTGTACCAAATGGAATCTTCCTCCTTATATATAGCAGGAGTCCATTTCAAAATTTAGGGGTGTCAGGCTGTGTTTTCTTTAAAACTGATTTGAACAAGGGCTGAACTTTTTGCGGCATCTGATCTGGGCCTCCACTGTTTGCCCTGTACCCGTTTTGGGGTTTCTGGTACTAAATGGGTTAAGAGTCAGCTTTCTTATCCACTAGGCCACAGAGACCCATTCAATTACTGCTGCATTGTAATAAGTAAATCTGTTAACCATAAATTTATTATATATTTTCTAGAATATTATATGATTATTCTGTTCTTATACTGTTATTACCATATATGATATTTCCCCTAATGCTGAAAAAGAAGATTCTGAATACTAAGTGAACCCTTCAAATAATAATCGCAACCGACTAGAAGACGGCATTTCAAAAGTATTTTCTTCTTATATTTTCAGAGAAAATAAGGCTTGACATTACATGTAATGTCAAGCCATTTTCTCTGAAAATTAATCTTATGATACAAATGCAAAACAGCATTATATACAAGTTTTTCAAAGAGTTAATTAGAAGGTACACCTATTGGACAACAACTGACACCCTGCACACATTGCTATTCGTAAAAGGACAATTTTTTAAAAACCTGTAGAAAAATGAGACAGATGTCTGCTTTTAAACTGGTGTTTGAAGGGTTAGAATGTAAGCATATTCTATAAAACCTATTCCATTAGTGAATAAGCTAGTATTTATGTCAGTAATATCGCTATATTTTGATTTATCATATGACGTCTTTGTTACTTGACTTGTTTGATTTGATGTTTAACGTCCCTGTCAACACTATATAGGTTGTTTTTGAGACTTGTGTCCAATTTTGTGGGACTTTTACCCAACATTGAGATGAAATGACATCTCAAGCCCTATTGCCCAATGAAACCAATAGGGTTTATAAGCATGGATGGTCCAACTCACACCGCTTTGCCTGGGCAGGCTTAGATCCTCTAAGCGGTATATCAGTACTCATGTGCGGTCGGATTTCAGCTCTGTGTGGAAGCATCATCTATTTCTTCAAGCCCTGATGGGCGGGGGCTGTACTTGACTGTGTAATGTGGTATGTAACATGTAATATCATGAAACAAGGTCTGTGAAAATTAAAAGTAATTATTTCTAAAGAAGCTATTTATCAGTTTTCTAGGAAGAAAATTGAAAAGAAAAAATGTCATATGATAAATACAATCTCATACATGTACTAGTTGCCATTTTGTATGAAATTTATGAAACTCGGTAAAGGCTTGTTTAATAAATATCATATGAAATGACCACTTGTGTGACAAATGGATACAATCTTTCATTTTTAAATTTGGAAAACAACTTTCATGGCTTCCCGTCTGCTCAAGTATACCTTGAGATGTCAATCAAAACAATTGCCGTCTGCTTTGTTGTCTGCTGGTTACTTTAAAAGTAATTTTGTTGCAAACAGTGTGAAACCCAGATCAGACTTTAGGAGCAGTCTGATCAGGATCCACACTGTTTGCCTGCATGCAAAAATATGTTTGAAATGTTTGCAAGAAGAGTAGCAGACGACATAAACAGATGCCATTTTCAGATGCAGTATTTCTTGGCATCTTTCTTTCTGTCTGTACACAAACTTTTCATGAGAACAGCAAAGACTTGAACAAACTCTGTCTTTGGACCCAAATAGCTGAATTAACCTAATTGTGTCTGCTTTTTGTTAAATCGGATAATGAATCTTAAGGGTTGAGAATAGACCCCTACTGAAACAGGGAGACAAAAATATACTGAAAGAGTTGCATTTCCTTGCAGTTGTATCCATTTCTATATATAGAAATCTTAATCCTTCTAGTACTTGTCATGACAAGCAGACGACATTTCCAATGCATTTGTTTTTATTTTTCCAAAAATATGAGGCTTGGCATTTCATGTGAATCATCTGCAGGGCAGATGATTCACATGTAATGTCAAGCCTTTTGTCTCTAAAGAATAAAACAGAAATAATACATATGTCGTCTGCTCAAAATTCTTTTGGGTTAATCAGATGATTGGGTAAAACACATACTTCACTGTCATATTCTGAATTGAGTTCCTGAAAAAAGCAGTGATGGTTTTTAACATTTAAGACTTGTACCCCTTGAATTTTAATATTTGTCAACATTTATAATTTCTGCTTAATTGGTTCCTTTGGAAACATTTTCTCTTTAAAATAGAGCTTAACAATTCATTCAAAGTGTCTCTTTTAGAGACAATTTTAATGAAATGTCAAGCTCTATTAAATTATGCTTAAAGAAAATCAACACAAGGGGACTGACATTTCAGATGAATGATCTACAAGATTATAAGAATCCAATATGGGGTTCGGTTGTAGATGAGCATTTCCAACCTGAGGGATGACCGTGCTGAGCGGAACCGAGGCTACGCCAAGGTTCCGCTCAGCACGGTCATCCCGAGGGTTGGAAACGCCCATCTACAACAGAACCCCATATTGGATTTTTTTTCTTGCACAAAACCTCCGGTTAGTTTTGACAGCTTGCACATGTATATTGTTTACAAAATAAAAGTAGTGCGGAAGTAGTTCCGGCAGTTGAATAGAATTGAAGCGCATTTATGTTAGTTGCCTGGGTCGGAACACCAGGGTCAGAACATAAATTTCTATCGCAGGGTAAAATCACAGATTTCCTTGTCTGGTGTGCAAGAAAAATGCCTCTTATCCTTTTGGAGAGGGACATTAACAACACAAGAAGGGGAATTGACATTTCAGTCAAAGGTTCTCTAAGACAAATGGTCCAGAAAAACAGAAATCAAGGTCAAGTCAGTATGTTACAATGGGAGGAAAACCTTTTTTTTGTTGTAATTTCTGAATAATTTTTTTGGTTAAGGTTTTACGGCCCTCTCAAAATGATTTCTTCCCATCTTTTTTTTTCTTACATCCTACTGATAATTAATTTAGCCCCCGCCCATAGTGGCTTGAAGAAATATATGGGCTGCATGCTGCTTCCACGCAGAGCTGAATCCGGCCCACACACTAGTACTGGTAAACCGCTTAGAGTATCTAAGCCTGTCCAGGAACCACGGTGCGAGGCGGACCGTCCATGCTTATAAACCCTATTGGTTTCATTGGGTGACAGGGCTTGAGATGTCATTTCATCTCAATGTCGGGTAAAAGTCCCACAAAACTGGAAGTAACGTCTCCAAAATGACCTTTACAGTGTTGACGGGGACGTAAAACCTCAAATCAAACAAAACCTACTGATAATTACTAAGATGGACAAAACCCAGAGTAACATAATGACCTGACTGTGATAAGACTTTACAAATTCCAAGTAATGATATACACATGAAAATATCAAAAACAGAAAAGCTTTTAACCCTTTTTCTGCTGAATAAATTAATTTGTCCACAACCATTTTTGACTATCAACCAATCAAATTACTTCATGGTATCCATTCCTATAGATTAACAACTGAATGACAAACAGTGAAGATCCTGATCAGATGGCTTCTTCAGAAGCCATCTGATCAGGATCTACACTGTTTGCAAAGGTTCAGCATAAACTGGTTCAGCAGGATAAGGGTAGAACAAAACACAAGCAGAAAAGATATAAAACAACAGTTTAAGTCCAGTTGTATCAAAACAGCTGTAATTTTTTTTTTTAATTCATCATCATGAAAACATGCCTATATAATTTTGATCCCCTTAAATGCCACCTTTATACAGTAGAACTGGGGTTTACAGGGGAACATATAATTGAGCCAGGGCATGATAAAACCTACAATAAGACATGTGCGCCTAATGAAGACTCAGATCAGCCTGCGCATCTGAACAGTCTGATCAGAGTCTTGATTGTGTGCTCGAAGGTTAGCTAGGGGCCCAATGCTCCTTCATGCAGCAAGAGAAGTCTCTGGTTAGACTATATGGATGCACAGGCTGATCTGAGTCTTCGATGGGCGCACGTCTTAATGTAGGTTTTGTTGTGCGCTGGCTCAATTTTCTTATTCCTGCTCAAAGGCATAGATTGTAGGTGCTCACCAGAACCACCTTGGCAGTAGTTCCAATGAGTTCCCACTATCTATGTTTTTGAGATTTTTTTATCTGAAAAATTCCTCTTTTTTTGGTGGTAAAATTTTCAGTATATTTGAACAGGCTTGTTTTTGTAATGTTGACAAATCTGTGAAATTGATTACTTTATAAATCCCATTTTATAAAGGGAAAAGTGGGGTTTATGGAGGTATACAATATTTTCCTTAGTTTTGACCTAATACACAGATTGTTGGTACTCATTAGAACCACCTCAACAAGGCAGTTCTAATGAGCACCCATAATTTATATTTAGAGCAATTACAGGATAAAATATATAGAGGATCTTACATGAGTGCTCATGTATTATTGAATTTATTAAACGAGTTGAGGAAAAAGGATAAAATGGGAGGCTTCGCCGAGCATTTTATCCCTTTTCCTCAACGAGTTTAATAAATTCAATAATACTTGGGCACGAATGCAAGTTTCTATTTATCATATGACATTTAAAACGTATTTAATTCACTTTTTTTGTACGAAAATTTCAATATTCCGACATTTGTAAACGCAACGTCGTTAAGGACGCCGTACATGTAACGTTACGGAGCGTATGTAACTAATTTGCATATTTAATCCACTAGTGTATTATCGAAAATAATACATGGCGTTATTACACTCTCAGACTCTCATATGATAAAACATCTTTCTCTTTATTTTTAAAAATTTATCCTGAAAATGACTGAATGTTTGAACGTTTTGCAAACATTGAAGGCCCTGATCAGATGCCGATTTCTGTCATGCCATTTTGAAGCACATTACGATAACAGGCCTATACAAATATATTGTAAACTTTACCACCAAAAAAAAATGAAAATTTTAACATGAAAAAATGTCATATTTTTCTTATTTCTGCTCAAAATATAGAATGTGGGTACTTGTTAGAACTGCCTCATTGAGGCAGTTCTAACAGATACCCACAATCTATACTTTAGAACAGAAATAAGAAAAATAAGCTTTACCCCTGCAAATCCCAGTTTTACTATATAAAAGTGGGGTTCAAGGGTGTCAAAATTATATAGGCGTGTTTTTTCGTGATGAGTATTAAATGGTTAACCTTGTCCTGCACAACCCCTACCTTTGCAAACAGTGTAGATCCTGATAAGATGGCTTCTTCAGAAGCCATTTGATCAGGATCTACACTATTTGTTTTTCAGTTTCTGAATTGAACCAATACATTTTTGCAAGCAATTTGATTGGCTGATAGTCAGAAATAGGTGTTGGAAAAGTAATTTATTCAGCAAGACAAGGGTTAAAGTGCAGAGGTATGCCATTAAATAAGATCAATCCGATCTGGAACTATCATTCTGCTTCCATTCTAACAGGAAGAGCCAGTCTTAGAATAGAAACTTGGCTCCCCAAAGGGAAAAATATTTCTTATCATATGACGTCGCGTCTGAGAGTGTAATAACGCCATGTAATATTTTTGATAATCCACTAGTGGATTAAATATGCAAATTAGTTAGATACGCCCTGTAACGTTACATGTACAATGTCCTTAACGAAGTCGCATTTACTAATGGCGGAATATTGACATTTTTGTAAACAATCGTGAATAAAATGCGTTTTAAATGTCATATGATAAATAGAATCTTGCATTCGTGCTCATGTATTATTGAATTTATTAAACTCGTTGAGGAAAAGGGATAAAATGCTCGGCAAAGCCTCGCATTTTATCCCTTTTCCTCAACTCTTTTAATAAATTCAATAATACATTAGCACTTATGTAAGATCCTCTATATATTTAACCATACAACTGCTACATAAAATCCTAGAGCAGACGACATTCTATTTTTTTTTTTTAATATTTTTTACAGTATTTATGTAAATAAGCCTTGACATTACATATACCGTATTCAGGTGTGTATTACCCGCATTTGCGTACTACCCGCACCCCCTTTTTTTCCAAAATCTGGGGGGAAACTGTTATTCTGTTGTATTACCCGCATGGAACATTTGCTGAAATTTTGGTGGATGCGTAAGTGAGAAAAAGTAAGAATTTGGCCAGTTTTTGTAGCAAAACAACGGAACGCGCGATCGTCTTCAAAAGGCGGGAAAATGCATGTGCGTGTGAGTATCACCAGAAAGCGTGTATTTTGCATTAAAATGCTGTAAAAAACTTTACCTGTTCACCATTGTTATTTATTTATTAACCCACATATGCCCGCAGCCCTTTTTTGGGACATCGGTAAACAGTGCAGTCCCAGATCAGACGCCTCAGAAAGACGCCGCAGACTTTTCTTTTTTGGGAGCGGCAAACAGTGCAGTCCCAGATCAGACACCTCAGAAAGACGCTGCAGATGTCCGATTTGGATTTACACTGTTTATTGATTTATAACGGTTCAATTATGACACTTTTGTTAATCCCTGTCATATAATTGCCACCCTGCGGTGCGTGTCGATAAGGTGTGAAAATATGGTCAAGTTATGTCTCTAATTTGCGTTTATTCCCCAACCATAAAATTTAATCCGCAATCAGTGTGAAAATTATTTAATTGCTCCTAAGACGAGTTGCTACGACTATTCTGCTATCTCGTGAATGGTTATGTTTTGGCGCCAAATAGCAGACGCTTGGCGAGAAAAGTTGAACTCTTTGTGTTATTACATCTGTATTCTGTTGTTGGTTATTGACACGGAGCTTATGGAAAGCGCTGTTTTGCTAGCGAGAATTTTTTTACCGTTTCCAAACAATTTTTTATGAGAGAGATACGCCCCATTAAGATAAAACAATAGACACGTGTGGGGTTGCTGGGGTACGATGACGTCATTTACTGATCGCGTGCAGAAAAAAACTAGCGGTGATTTGTGGGCGGCAGTTTGGATGCCGGAAAACTTTGATGTTCGCATTGAACTTGCTTGTTTATTTTGTTTAAAATCAGAGTTTTAGGAATGATACTCACAAAATCGGGCTTGCTAGTAATAGAGATTGTTATATTACTCATGTGTAAGTAAAATTGAGTGGACAATTAAACGTTATTTATGTCGGGAATCGTAAAAGGATAGAGCATAACATGAGATGCATCGTATTTTCAGCTGACAAAAGTAAAAATAAAATGGTCCAAAAATAATTCGGGCAGATTACCCGCACCCTGAACTTGGGCCTGTAATTTGAGAGAAAAAAACTGCGGGTAATACGCCCGAATACGGTAAATCGTCTGCAAGGCAGACGATTCATATGTACCGGTAATGACGAACCTTATTTCTCTGAAAAATATGAAAACAGACACTTTGAAAATGGCGTCTGCCAGTCAAGACCAGCGGTCGAATAGTTAAAATGAGAGCATAACCATTATGAATAGGAAATCAAAACAAAACAAGGCTTTTTACAGAAGACAGGAAGCACTGCATAGCATTCTGGGTAATACTAACAAAAGTTTATAAATAGCACACTGCTATTTGATTGGTTGCAATATAAATAGCACACTGTTATTTGATTGGTTGCAATATAAATAGCACACTGTTATTTGATTGGTTGCAATACTTACAGATGGGTCTGCTAGCTGTTTATAAACAAACGTAAGAATTGTGTTTAACATAATGCAAAATAAAACAAAGTGCTCTAAAACAGGCAAATAAGGAGGCATATCGCAAATGCTACATGTGAAATAAATGAAACATTGTGATAAAAACGACAACATTTGATGAGTGATATGCTGACAATGCCAAATCAAAAATGTGTGATGTCAGATTTGAAGACATTAGGGAAACACGCCTATACTAATACATTGTAAATTTTAACGCTGAAGAAATGAAATTTTTCCGATAAAAAAATGTGACATTTTTCTTATTTCTGCTCAAAACATAGATCGCGGGTACAGGTTAGAACCGCCCCATTGAGGTGGTTCTAACAAGTACCCACAATCTATGTTTTTATGCAGAAATAAGAACAATAATCTAAACCCCAGTTTTACTATATAAAAGTGGGGTTCAAGGGGGTCAGATATATAGGAGTGTTTTCATGATGAAACAGGTGAAATTTTGTTGTTATATTAACACTGAGGTGGCAGCAATTAATAACTCCCTGTACAAAAATATATAAATTCTTTTGTACAGAAATTTGTTTGTACAGATGACCTAAGAATTGCTTGGTTTACCCAAAATGACCTAGGGTCTGGTTATCCTAAACACACTTTTTATTCATTGGTTCAAGCACCAATTCAGGCAGAAAATTCCAATATAAAAGAAATAAAAAAATTCTCAACATATCATACCCATGTAAATATCTAGTATGAGAAACCTAACTTGAAGATCCCAATACCAACCATTTCTCTTTGATTTAAATCATGCTGTGTAGTAATTGTTTTGTTTTTAACGTCCTCGTCAACACTGTAAAGGTCATTTTGGAGAGGTTGCTTCCATTTTTGTGGGACTTTTACCAGACAATGAGATGAAATGACATCTCAAGCCCTGTCATCCAATGAAACCAATAGGGTTTATAAGCATGGACAGGCTGACTCGCACTGCTTTGCCTGGACAGGCTTAGATTCTCTAAGCGGTTTACCAGTACTCGTGTGTGGTCGGTTTCAGCTCTGCGTGGAAGCATCGTGCAGCCCATCTATTTCTTCAGGCCTGATGGTTGGGGGCCGATGCTGTGTAATAAAATCCTATTCTTACTGCAATGAAACAACCTCTCTATAATACCAGTGTGGTCCCAAAGCAAAATCAATGTCATACAACAACTACACTACAACCTCTTCATAACACTACTGCTGGAGTCTAAAGCAGAAACTGTATTATATCCACATTCATTCATTTAAATGTATAGATTATATAGAAAAAGGACCATTTATGTGTCAGATCCATTTTTGTGATCCATCTTTAAACATCTTATACAGTAAAATTCCTATATTAAGACCCCTTTGGCACTGTTCAAAAGTGAACAGCCCCAAAGGTGGTCCCTGACCAGAGGAAATTGTGTGCAGGAAATTCGAAGAAAGAATAACAGCAGCCTCCTAAATAAGAAGCAGAATTAGTCTTAATTTTAGGTGGTCTTAATAGCAGAATTTCACTGTATCTAAAACCATGCTATAATGAACAGTTCTATAAAGAGGTGGTTATGTATTTGTACTGGTATACTTATATATATATATAAAAGCCAAATAAAATGGTAAGAATATATACTGTAAAAAATCCTAAAAATTCGAACACCTTTGGACTTGCCATAAATCTCCTAAAATTTTAAGAAGGTTGTTTCAGGATCCAGCAAGGAGTCCAAAAGGTGCAGAAAGAAAGCAAACAGTGTATACACTGATCAGACTCTCGTTCAGCAGTCTGATCTGGGCCTGCACTCTTTGGTTAGGCCCATCTGTCCCAATACATAGGACATTATGGTAAAATACATGTTTCAAACTATTATGACTATATAGAAATCAGATACAATGTGTTTTTTTTTGTGTTTGAAATGATCAATCTTCTTTTATATAAAAAAAAGTTCGCTTCAGTGAACAGGGTTATAAAGAGGTTGGTTTGTACAAGTCTCAGAGCTTCTGACACCAAAGATATGTGTGTGTGTGTGCATGCGTCTGAATGCATGCAAGTGTATGTGTCTGAAATATTCATTTTTCACATTTGACCTTTTTTGTCTGTTCGAGGCCCTGTGACAACTAAATCATGCAGTACTATTCTATTAAATAATCTACAACCTCTAATCCCCTCATGCCATATCAGTCACTTAATGATTTTAGTCAATTACTAATTCTAAGTTACTGCCCCTTTTTTAGCACCAATCAAGAAGATCCCAAATTTGCAAAGAGAGATGCATACATTCTTAGGCAATGGTGTTTTAACTATTAATGATTCAAACGAACGAAGGTTCATTCATCTTTAGCGGAATGGATACACGAGACATACTTTTTGCTTTTTTTGACAGGGGAGACAATTATTGTGACTGTCTGTTTACTTCCACTTCCTGTTTACACACTGTCTGATCTGAAAAGGGGTCGTCTCAAGAATGAAAGAATTTGCTCTATAAGAGCAAATTCTTTCATTCATGAGTAGACCCCCATTGGCATGGGCATCAACTCAATTTTGAACAGAGCTGCCTCCCTTGATCATGTTTTCTTTTTTTTCCAAAACACTCCTAATATATGTTATAGCTTTCCTCTACACCTGGTCACATCTGTAAAGGGGCATTCTCAATAAGGAAATAATTCACTTTGAAGGTCAAATTCTTTTCTTCTTGAGTAGACCCCCATTGACAAGCTAGGGCATCAACTCAATTTTTAACTCCCCTCAATGGTGTATCCATTCCCCTTTAAGTTCTGAAAATGTTAGAACTTGCCTTTATACCCAGCCACATTTGTAAAGGGGCCTTTTCAAGAAGGAAAGAATTTGCCCTTGCAAATTCTTTCCTTCTTCAGTAGACCCCTACTGACAAGGGCATCAAATCAATTCTGAACAAAGTTGCTTCCCCTGATGGTGTATATATTCCCCCTTTAAAACCTGAAATATTTTCCCACTCTAACAACTTATGCAAGAGATACCTACCCGTCGTATAGAGGAGTCCTTGTCTGATTGATTACTTTGCCCAAACATCGCCTTCAATCGATGGACTGATGGTGACTCTAAAGAACCATATTCTTCATTAAACTCTGTCCTACTTTCAGGCAGATCTTGCTCATTTGTTGTACCTAAAAGGATATAGAGGATCTTACATGAGTGCTCATGTATTATTGAATTTATTAAACGAGTTGAGGAAAAGGGATAAAATGCGAGGCTTTGCTGAGCATTTTATCTCTTTTCCTCAACGAGTTTAATAAATTGTTGACATAGAGGATCTTACATGAATGCTCATGTATTATTGAATTTATTAAACTCGTTGAGGAAAAGAGATAAAATGCGAGGCTTTGCTGAGCATTTTATCTCTTTTCCTCAACGAGTTTAATAAATTTAATAATACATGAGCACCAACGCAAGATTCTAATTATCATATGACATTTAAAACACATTTTATACAGAAGTATCAATATTCCGCCAGAAGTAAACGTGACATCGTTAAGGACATCATACATGTAACGTTACGGGGCGTATCTAACTAATTTGCATATTTAATCCACCAGTGGATTATCAAATTTATTACATGGCGTTATTACACTCTCAGATGCGACGTCATATGATAAATATTCTTTCATGATTTCAGACCAGATCATTCCAAAGTTATACTGGTGCTAGAAAGTCTTATCAAACCTTGCCTTGCCTCTTACAAGTTAGGACTAGATACATACTGACAGATAACTGCTAAGCACAAGGTATCAAGAATGGTCGAGACTTTCAGGAGTCTGTCTATTTCTATGCTGTATTCAGGTTCAAATGATTTTAAGAGAAATTAAAACTTAAGTTGACACTCATTAACTCAAATACTGATATCTCAAACTACTGCTTAACCCTATCCTGCTGAATATTTAAATTTGCCACACCCATATCTGACTATCAGCCAATCAAATTAGTTGATATGTTATAGACATTGAAATTCAAAAACTGAATGACAAACAGTGAAGATCCAGCTCAGATGGCTTCTTCAGAAGCCATCTGATCTGGATCTACACTGTTTGCAAAGGTATAGGTATTTGTGAACAGCAGGATAAGCTCTAAAACAACATTGCCCAAAATGGAGTTTGGCTTAACCCCGGGTATCGTGCTGAATATTCATTTTAGCCACACCCATTTTTGACTGTGAACCAATCAGATTACTTGATGTAATTTATTCCTACAAATTCATAAACTGAATGTCAGACATTTTAGATCCTGATCAGATGGCTTTGTGTTGTCGTGAACAGCAGGATAAGAGTTAACCCTTATCCTGCTGTTCACAAAAATCTATACCTTTGCAAACAGTGTAGATCCAGATCAGATGGCTTCTAAAGAAGCCATCTGATCTGGATACACACTGTTTGTCATCCACTTTGTGAATTTTAATGACTTTTATATATCAACCTATTTGATTGGCTGACAGCCAGAAATGGGTGTGGCAAATTTAATTATTCAGCAGGATAAGGGTTAGTTTTCTATATGTTACATAGTTTTCAACTCCTTCTATCTCATGCTAGTATTAATTGCACCACAGTTATCTTATTAACAGCAGAAGTGTATCAATGATGTCATAACATGTCACACCGTAATGATCCTAAGTACTCGTATTGTGACAGACAGGCCTAAGCAAACAGTGCAGACCCAGGTCAGACTGCTCCTGAATCTGACCAGGGCCTACACTGTCATTTCATCTCCACCTATTGAACGTCTTTGTGGATCGAGAAAGAAACTTGACTAAATTTTATGAGAATTTCAGCAAGTGCTCAAGGTGTTGGAATTTTTAAAGCTTTTTACTGTACACACAAACCATACCTTTTAAGAATGTAGGTTCTGGCTTTTCTTGTGGTGGAGTAATGGGCCTTGGTTTTGGCGGAGCCATTTTTGATTTGAACGTGGGTTGCTTTGTGTCCTTCAGTTTTGTAACTGATTTCTCAACATCTTTTACCTGAAATATACATGAAAACAGCTATTTTAGACTATTAGAAATATTCCTGAAATGCAAATATTTTCCAAAATATCTTCTGGTCTTCAAGTATGTAGAAGATCTTGCACTCATCGACATTCCATATGTAGTTTCCTGACCATTGCCTTCAATTCTATATCGCTACAATTACCTCACACACCAAAGGGAAGGAGCACAACTATAAATCAACTTCACCACAATGAAATGTCACAAATGGAAAACCAAAAGGACAGTTCCTTTTTTACAAAATGGCCAAACAGCTATACAAACTAAAAAGATATTAGCAATACCCACATGCAAAACAAACCATAGCAATAAGAACCCCATTGGAATGGATAGTAAATTTATTTTACTTGTGGGGTTTAAATCAATCCTTGCCCTTGGTTCTGCCATGGTTTAGATAAATAATTTGTTCAGTCCAAATGAAGGATTTCTAGCTCATCAGTTCAACATCTCAGAGCTCATAAAATCAAGTTCAGTCCTTACCTCTGTTTCTGTAAGAGCTACTTTAGCCACAGTCCTTGTGACATGATTTTCTAATACATGCATCCGATCTTGTTCAACAAGTCTCAGAGCATTTACTGCTTAAACTGAGTCAGCTCAACAATAAAGCACTTTACTTTACTTTACTTTCTCTCTCTCTCTCTCTGTCTGTCTGCCTCTCTCTCTCTCTCTCCTGCCAACCTTATGTCTTCTTCTATAAGTTTCAGAGCATTCACTGCTGTATCAGTTAAACCAACTTACTATAAACTCTAAGCATGTAGCTAAGCCTCTTTAGCCTTTGTCCTAGCAACCTTTTCTTCTACTCTTTCCATTATGTCTTGTTCTGCTAGTCTTAGAGCATTCGCCACTTAAACTGTGTCAATTTAACCTTAAAATTCTTCACATAACTCTTTTTCCATGTGAGCCACTTTAACCACAGTCCTGCAGAAATGCTCCTACAATACTTTTGTCTTGTTCTGTAAGTTTCACAGCATTCATTGCCGTGTCAGTTAAAGCATAAATTTCTGTACTTACTTCTATGTATGAACTTGTTTAGCAGTGGTCCTGGCAACCTGAGCTTCTAATATTTCCATTCTGTCTTGCTCTGCAAGCCTTAGAGCATTCACTGCTTGAACTGTGTCAGTTAATCCATAAAGGTCTCCACTTACCTATGTCTCTGTATGAGCTATTTTAACCACTGTACTCTCAACCTGACTTCTAAACTTTCCATTCTGTCTTCTTCTGCAAGTCTTAGAGCTTAAACTGTGTCAGTTTAACCATAATTTCTTTACTTACTTCTCTTTCTGTGTGAGCTTCTTTAGCCATAGTCCTGGCAACCTGGGGCCAGTTGCTCAAAACTAACGATGTCGTTAGTTAATGTATTGTTAAAACTTTGATCACTTATTTTGGCAAATATGCTATTTTGGCTGAAAAAATGTGAGCAGCTTTTGCATTTGCTCACTTTTTTCAGCAAAAATACCAAAATTTTAAATATTAAACTTGCTAGAACAGTTAACAATATGACAACTAAAGAGCTTGTTAAGCTACCGTTGCTTTGAACAAATGGCCCCAGATCTTCTAATATTTCCATTTTGTCTTGTTCTGCCAGTCTTAGAGCATTCACTGCTCAATCTGTGTCGGTTTTACCATAAATTTCAGTACTTACCTCTCTTTCTGTGTGAGCTACTTTGGCCACAGTCCTGGCAACCTGGTCCTCTAATCTGTCCATTTTGTCTTGTTCAGCAAGGGCATTTACTGCTTTAACTTTGTCCGCTAAACTCTGAACTTTGTTCTCTAAGTTGTATACATTTCCTGCTGTTAGATATATCTGAAAATGGAAACCAGAGTTCAGTTTTTAACAAGAGCTGTCGCCAGACAGCTTGCTCGCCTGTTTCGCACTTTCAACATAGAAGGTATAATTAGTGAACCATGAAATATAGGTCACACACACCTAGATACATTTTGAGGTCAGTGACCAGGTCGCATGGAACATATATGCCAAATATTACATTTCAGAATCACAATGTGTATGAATTATAAGGCAAAATCAATGAACCATGAAAATAGGTCACACTGACCTAGATATATTTCTATGTCAATCATCTCGTCACATGGAACTTATAATTCAGGACTGAAGTTTCTAAAAAAAAAAAAAAAATAGTAGTCAATTTGGCAGAGTCACTGAATCATGAAATTTAGGTCACACTGACCAAGATATAATTTCGAGGTCAGTCATGGGGTCACATGGAATAAATAATCAAGGCAGGATGTTTCTTCATGAAAAATTATTAAAGATAATAGGCAAATCACTGAACCATGAAATAAAGGTCACAGTGACCTAGATATATTTTGAGGTAAATCATGGGGTCACATGGAACTAATAGCCCAGGTATGACATTTCTCCATCAAATAGTAATAAAGATAATAGGGAAAATCACTGAACCATGAAATATAGGTCACAATGACCTGGATTTATTTTATGGTCAATAATCAGGTCACATGGAATAAATAATCCAGGTGTAACATTTCTTCATCAAATAGTATTCAAGATAATAGACAAAATCACTGAACCATGAAATATAGGTCACAGTGACCTAGACATATTTTGAGGTCAAGCATGGGGTCACATGGGACTAATAACCCAGGTATGACATTTCTCCATCGAAAAATATTCAAGATAATAGGCAAAATCACTGAACCATGAAATATAGGTCACACTGACCTAGCTATATTTTGAGGTCAATCATGGGGTCACATGGAACTAATAATCAAGGTATAGCATCTCTCCATCAAAAAGTATTCGAGATAATAGGCAAAATCATTGAGCCATGAAATATAGATCACACTGACCTAGATATATTTTGCGGTCAATTATCAGGTCACATGGAACTAATAATCCAGGTATGACATTTCTCCATCAAATAGTACTCGAGATAATAGTCAAAATCATTGAACCATGAAATATAGGTCACAGTGACCTAGATTTATTTTGAGGTCAATCATGGGGTCACATGGAACTAATATCCCAGGTATGACATTTCTCCAACAAATAGTCTTCAAGATAAAAGGCAAAATCACTGGACCGTGAAATATAGGTCACCATGACCTTCACCCTTTTACACTTGAACCAATGTCACTTGGTTGGCTGATGTATAACCAATTCTGTCTATAACTTGTTAGCATAAGGGAAATGTATACAACAAATTACAAAGTTGTCCTAGATTTTGACCCCTAGCCCAACCCCATCCCCACTCTCAGGCATGAACCCAGGGGGTGGGGGGGATGGTCTTGGAATCTCAGAAGACACTCCCAGGTATCCAAGTTGTAAATATGAATGCTTTGTGATGAGTGACTGCTGAGATATAAGCATTTCAAAAACTTTAACATAGTATTACATAGGTGTTCTAGATTTTGACCCCAAGCCCCACCCCGGGGCATGACCCCAGGGGTCTGTTATCTTTGAACATCGGAAGACCCTCCCAGGTACTAAAGTTCCAAATATGAGTGCTCTGTGATGAGTGACTGTTGAGATATAAGCATTTGAAAAACTTTAACGCAGTGTGAAGCGCATTAGGTGTTCTAGATTTTGACCCCAAGCCCCACCCCAGGACATGACCCCCGGGGTCTGTTATCTTTGAACATCAGAAGACCCTCCCAGGTACTAAAGTTCCAAATATGAGTGGTCTGTGATGAGTGACTGTTGAGATATAAGCATTTGAAAAACTTTAACACAGTGTGAAGCGCATTAGGTGTTCTAGATTTTGACCCCAAGCCCCACCCCGGGGCATGACCCCAGGGGTCTGTTATCTTTGAACATCAGAAGACCCTCCCAGGTACTAAAGTTCCAAATATGAGTGCTCTGTGATGAGTGACTGTTGAGATATAAGCATTTGAAAAACTTTAACGCAGTGTGAAGCGCACGCGCACACGCACGCGCACGCCATCCGAGGTGACAACAATAGCTCTCCATGAACTTCGTACAGGCGAGCTAAAAACCAAGTCAGACTTAAGTTTTACTATGACTGTCCCAAGGCAGTCGTTCTTTTGCAGTGTCTTATTTTTTTGTTTGGCTTTGTGCCTTTGGTTCATGTTTCGTCTGTTTTTGTGTGTACCTCCATGACACTTTCTTAGGTGACATAAGATGGCCTAGTGACCTTTTGTTACTGGTTAAGAGCCATTAGTTGCTGTACCAGCAAGTGAAATATCTAATGAACTGGCTTTTTTGATGGAAAAATGTGAGCAGCTTTTGTTCAGCTTTTGCTCACATTTTTTAGCAAAAATATTGGCATATAGGCCATAATAAATGATCAGTTTTAATGATATACTACCAGTACTCCCAACTAACAATATAATGAAACATTCCTTTAAAAAAAATGGATCCAGAGTTTATTGTCATGCATCCCCATCCATAGCTCTAGGTAAGGCACTTTTTCACCAAAAATATACTGATATTTTTCTTATTACTGCATGTGGTGGGGTGGGTACTCATTAGAAGTGCCTCGCCAAGTACCCACAACCTATGACTTGGACCAGACATAAAAAATATAATGTATATAACTGTAAACCCCTGTTTTCTCTTCATAAAGTGCTTAATAAATTGGTAGCTTCCAAAGGATAACATGTTTCTAGAAGCTTCCAAAGGATAACCCTTTTCTAGAACATATTTAACGTCACCACAGCTGATGTTAAGGGAATGTGGGGTGGCTGTAAAAAAGTCTCCCTGGCCTTCATCATAGTGTAGTTTATATTTTCTTGTCCTTTGGGATCACTGATTCCATTGTGGAATTTATTTTGAAAATATTTGAGGGTCATTGATGAGGTCTAATTGGCCAAAACTAGCTAGTCTGGCCAAGAAAAGGATTATTTTTATATGATAAAAATATGTAATTACTCGAATGAGGTTCAATAATTTCCCCCTAAAGTAAAGCAGTATCCCTGTAGAGCTGGGACTGTGTCAATGAGAATAACACTAAAATTCCGCTATTAAGACCACCAAAAATTGAGACTAATTCTGCTTTTAAAAGATTGTTTATAAAGTTTCAGTTATTCTTTCTTTGTGTTTTCTACACACAGTGTCACCTGGTCAGAGACCACCTTTGGGACTGTTCAAGAACGGTCCTAAAGACCACTTTTGAACAGTCCAAAAGGTGGTCTTAACAAAGGAATTTTACTGTACTTGACTTTGTTCTAAAATTCAATACACAATTGTAATACCGGTAGTCTGTATTCGCGCTTCATTTGGAAGGGTTAGCCTTTTCCTAATTATAATTTGTTATCTAGTCAGGAATACGTAAAATCAGTCTATATGCTTGTGTGACATCACTACTTTCATTTTCCAGTAAAAGCATGGTGTTGAAATTTTCAGTTCTGAAGTGAATTCCTTGCTTCCAAAGGATAACCCTTTTCTAGAACATATTTACAGGGGCGTTCAGGTTGTGGTGTACTTAAACCCTTATCTTGCTGTTCACGACAACCCCTAGCTTTCCAAACAGTGTAGATCCAGATCAGATGGCTTCTGAAGAAGCCATCTGATCAGGATCTACACTGTTTGGCATTCAGTTTATGAATTTGTAGCAATAAGTTACATCAAGTAATTTGATTGGTTGATAGACAGAAATGGGTGTGGCTTAAATAGAGGATCTTACATGAGTGTTCATGTATTATTGAATTTATTAAACGAGTTAAGAAAAAGGGATAAAAGTTGAGGCTTTGCCAAGCATTTTAACCCTTTTCGTCAACCAGTTTAATAAATTCAATAATACTTGAGCACGAATGCAAGATTCTATTTATCATATGATTTTTGAAACGCATTTTATTCATGATTTGTTTACAAAAATGTCAATATTCCGCCATTAGTAAACGCGACGTCGTAAGGACATCGTACATGTAACGTTACGGGACGTATCTGCCTTATTTGCATATTTAATCCACATGCGAAAATATTGCATGGCGTTATTACACTCTCAGACGCGACGTCATATGATAAATGAATATTCAGCAAGATAAGGGTTAATGATGTAAATGACTAACCTTTTCCTCTGTATGAGCTCTTTGTTTCTCAACTCTCGGTGATTCCTCCTTATCACTAGTTTCTGATGACTTACGTCTTTGTAATATTGGTGTGTTTGTGATAAAAAAGTCTCTTTCGTACCATTCTTTATTCTCTCGCTTTGGACCAAAATTAAGAAACAGAGATTCTGAGTCGGAATTTTGAGAATTCTGAGAGTCATTCAGATCTGTTTTTGTAGGTTTTTCACTTTTATTCACATCTGGACTAGTTTTATGTTTTGTCACATTTGTAGAATCCTTGGGTATATTTTTTGCAGACACAGTCTGAGAATGCAAATCACTTCTGGACTGTGTCTCAGTTTTTTGCTTGTGAGAATCACTGTTTTTATCTAAAACTTTTGCACTTGGTTTTGAACTGACTGGTGTAAAACTAAATGAAAGTTCTGATGTATGAGAATCATCACTTTTATTTAAAGTGTCCAGATCTGATTTTGGCTCCACATGAGATACGTCCTCTGTATTTAGAATTCTATCTGTCACCGAGGACCGCGGTGTACTGGTTGCCAAGGCATCCATATTGTTTTTCTCTCGTAATATTACAGAATCCGTTGAGTCGAGAATATCAAGAGCAGAAGACGTTGCCTTTCTTACATTTTCAGCTGCTTCACGCTAAAATGATAATAACAAAGTATAAATCATCTAAATATTAAAAACCAGAACAACATATTATCAGACTCAGATTTCAAACTTGTGACCATTAGAAAATAATAACTGCAAGCATTGCAGGACAAGCAATTAGTGTAGAAGCATTTTGCAAATAGACCCCAACCTCTTTATAACAATGTTGGTGGGTTCCAAAATAGAAACTGTGTTAGTTAAGGGAAACAAAAAAGTAAAAATTACATAGAAAAATGACCATTTTTGCCATTTCTTGGTCATTTTTCTAGATAATCTATATATTTTTCTAAAAATTAATAAAGTTTAAATAGAAAAATGACAATTTCATGGTCATTTTTTCAACATAAACGTCTTTACATTTTTTGGATCCATCTATCCAAAACTATTTTTTAATGAACATTGTTATAAAGCAGTTGTGGTGTCCACATAAAAAAGTACAAAGTCAATTTATCTGCGGTATGAAGTTACATATAAATGTTGCAAGAAATTTGTCTTTGTAACAAGAGTGGCAAGCACATTTGTACAGTCTGATCTAAGCCTGTGTTGGCCACATACTTTAAAAATCCTAAAAATTCGGACAGCTTGAGGATTTGCCGTAATACTCCTAGAATTTTGACAAATTTGTTTCACAATCCAGCAATGAGTCCAAAAGGTGCTGATGGAATGGCAAAAAGTGTAGACCCTGATCAGACTGCTCCTTTAGGAGCAGTCTGATCTGGGTCTTCACTGTTTGTTAAGGCGTATCTGTCACAATACTTAGGATCATTATGGTATCAAACTTAGAGGTAATCCAGACCAGCCTATATCCTGAGCCCAAAGTAACTGCTGCTGTCCTGTGCCTAAGACACTGTTTTATCACTGTTTGTAGGTTTGAAACACTGTTTTATCACTGTTTGAAACATAGGTTCAAATAAAGATTACATTGAATATTATTTGATCATATCAAACAAAGTTAATAGTTCATATTGTAACGAAAATCTTATGAAAATTAATGCAGTAATTAATACAGTTCTTATTTCTTACAAAGTGCAATACTTTGAACCAAGGTTTCAACATTTTACATTTGTCAGTTTATTTGGTGTTTAATGGCCCATTCAACACTATTTGCATCATATGAAGCTGGTCAGTTTACCTAACCATACTAACCTGGGCAGGCTTATAGTGCAACCATAGTGCAGTTTATATTTTACTTTTGGTCCTTTGAGATCAGCGTGAATATTCTGAGACATCAGAAATAAATTATTGGTTTAGACTCATATTCTAGACAGGTTTTTAATTATTTGGACCCCATTTTGATTTATATCAGTCTTTGAATCGACTGCCTATTCGAAATTCGCAAAATTGCAGTATGTTTCCTCTGGCTTTCTTTGCCGGATCATTACAGGGTCACTGATGAGGCTTTATTAGCCGAAACTACGTAGTATGACCCATCTTCTTTCTTATTAATGATTTCATTGCTCTTAAAGGAACTAACTCATTTTTGATTTTTATTTATACATTTTGTTTGCTTGTTTGAAGTTAAATGGCCCAGTCAACACTATTCAGGTCATATTGGGCTGGTAAGTTTACCTTAACATACTTTACCTGGACAGGCTTTTACAAAAGCAGTTAACCAGTACAGTGCACATTCTTTCAGCAGAAAACGACAACTGCCCTTCTTGAAACAGCGGAAAGGAGAGAATGGCCATAGGAAACATTTCATGATCATTCTTTTGTCAGGTACTGACATTCTTTTGTCAGTAACTGATAACTGCCCTTCCAGAATTAGGGGAAATCCAAAACCCTTTGGTGGGGTATGATGTTCCCTGAGAATGACCCTAGAAAATATTTTGTGATCATACTCCATATAAGAATGTTTCCTACCCAGCAGGTACTGAATGTTGCCCACCCAGGAGGTACTGAACCCTTGACCTCCTGATCACCAGTCAGGCATGCATCCTACTGCGCCACCAGGAGTCCTATACTCGTGAAAGCTGTTATGGTCATCATTTCATAGATTTACAAAGTGCAAGTCCTTTATTTTGACAGCTTGGTTGTTTTATTGTAAAAAAATTCTGTACCAAGGTTTTTGTTTGTTTGATTTGAGGTTTAATGTCCCTGCCAACACTGTAAAGGTCATTTTGGAGATGTAGCTTCCAATTTTGTGGGACATTTACCGGACATTGAGATGAAATGACATCTCAAGCCCTGCCACCCAATGAAACCAATAGGTTTTATAAATCTCAAGCCCTGCCGCCCAATGAAACCAATAGGTTTTATAAAAATGGACGGTCCGACACTTGCACCGCATTGCCTGGGCAGGCTTAGATTCTCTAAGCGGTTTACCAGTACTCTTGTGCAGGTATGTTTCAGCTCTGCGTGGAAGCATCATGCAGCCCATCTATTTCTTAAAGCCCCGATGGGTGGGGGCCATTTTCGAAAGAGGTATTTAGACAGCAATTGATGTAATAAACTAGCTCAGGTTAAGTATGGCATTCATATCTCAAATCCAAAACCCTTTGTTGGGGTAAGATGTTCCCTGAAAATAATTTTTTGTGTCTCACTGTTACACAATTTTCCGTTTACCAAGCAACCAATAACCCTCGTTTTGCTGAACACGACAACCCCTACTTTGGCAAGCAGCGTAGATCCTGATCAGATGGCTTCTTCTGAAGCCATCTGATCAGGATCTACACTTCATTGCAAACAGCGTAGATCCCGACCAGATGGCTTCTGAAGCCATCTGTTCAGGATCTAAACTGTCTGTCATTCAGTTAAAATAGCTACATAATATCAAGTAAATTTAATTTGATTGGCTGATAGTCAGAAATGGGTGTTGCAAAATTAGTTTATTCAGCAGGACATGAATTAAACTATTTGCCAGTGTTGCCGTGTTCCTCAAAAAATAAATCAGCATGTCCCCTAATTCTTCAAATGCCTCTCAAAAAAATACCCCCTGTCATCACCCCTCACCAAACACACATAGAGTTCACGGAGTTCTCCCACGGGTTCGATAAATCTATGTAAAATCAAAAATCCTTTAATACACATTTTCATGCAACTCACCCCGACCCAGAACTTATGACTAGCCTCCAACTCTTGGTCAACCCCAAGGGAGGTAACGCCATTGTTATTTTCTAAGTCCTCGGCATCTACGGAGGAACAGATATCGCATTCGATCTCCTCTAATATTCTGTCCATCGCAGCAATACTCTGGTTTATCTCTGTCAGCTATTAGTGAAGGATTAATAGGCTACATGATTATCCACAACCATGGGGAGTTAAGTACTGTAAATATTCTAAAATTCAGGCAGTAAACTCTTTTCTTTCAAAGAAATTCTAAAATTCAGGCATTAAACTCTTTTTCTTTGAAAAAAATGGCGCTATGAAGGACTTTAACCCTTAATCTGCTGGGAAAAATCCATCTTAACCCATAAAATGTCAATCATAACAATTGTCTTCTGCTTTGTCATCTGCCTGTTACTTTAACATACATGTGATATTTTCTTGGACCCAAATAGGGAGATTTTGATTTTAAGATAGGGAGATTGGGGTCCCAAATCGGGAGATTTTTCCGCGGTAAAAAGTGATGTTATTTTTGGTTAAAATTTACCTCTGAAGCACTTTTTCACCCATAACATGCCAACACGTTAATTGTTGTCTGCTTTGTCATCTGCATTAAAAATCTTTTTTGAAAACAGTGTGGGCCGAGATCAGACTGCAGAGCATTCTGATGACGGTCCACACTGTTTGCCTTTCTGCAAAAATATGTTATAAAAGCTTGGAAAAAGAAAGCAGCAGACGACAAACTTCCATTTTGTATTTTAATAGAGAGACAATTTCTCGGAAGAACGATCAAAGAACAAGCACTGACCAATAGATCGGTGTTAAATACCCACCTAGCACCTGGCAGAAAAAAAACAACGTTCAGAATACCCGCATAGCAAAAAATTACTTATACTCTTACACCCCTTCTCTTATCATCCCCAAAACGTGCCTCGGAACTTAGTCGGAACTAATAAGCATGCATGATTTTTATTGATTTAACTTGGGGGCATATTTTTTTCATAAAAGATCCATTAAAAACACGGCAAAAATATTTTTTCTCGCAAGCTAAAAATGAAACAGGTTTGAATAGAAAATTTCACCCTGCAAAACTCCGGTTCTATGTTTATTAATAAATGAAAAACTACATACAGATGCTTAGAAAATACTAGCGTCTGCTCTGCTCTGTTTTGGCGGGAAAAATATTTAGCGCGTTCACCTGTCAAAGGCCAAAAAGCATGCACGAATTTTCATTGGTGTCACGTGGGGCATATTTCTTTCTTCCGTTAAAAACGGCAAAAATATTTTTCTCGGGTTTAAATAGAAAATGTCACTAAGTAATTACCCAGTTCTATGATTAATAAAAGAATAACGGTTTACAGACGCGTAGAAAAAAAAAACAGCGTCTGCTTTGCTCTGTTTTGGCGGGAATAATATTTAGCGTCTACACGTGTCAATTACAAAGGGATTAAATAAGCTATAACTGGTATATCTTGATTGACTAGTTTTCACACCTTGTCACATTGTTAATTGTCGGCTTATCAATAAGGCCCGCCTCGGGTGTAAACGGTTTAATAGCGTTGGCAACTTGAGCAAATCGGTGATCAGTAATAAATGTATGCAAACATCACATTTCTTCCTTATTGAATTTCTCGCTTTTTATCACATTGTTTGCGGGTTGCAATTTAATAATTGTATTTACCGATACGTTCTTTTCATATTGCGATATTATACTTGTGCAGGTGTGTATTGCAATTTACCTGCATACCGCCTAGCGTAAATACACTGACGGTTAACCGCATATAGGTATTTTACAGTGGTTAACACTAAATTGGTCAGTCGGCGGAAAACTACTATTGGAAAATTGTCGTGTCAGGAGATTAGGGCCGTCAGACGGGAGACCGGGAGATGGGGTTCGAAATCGGGATATCCCGACGAAATCGGGAGATATCACATGTATGCTTTAAAAGCCATTTTTGCAAGCAGTGTGGACCCAGATCAGACTGCTCCTCTAGGAGCAGTCTGATCTGGGTCCACACTGTCTGCATATGTGAAAAATATTTCTAACATGATAAACCCCAAATGGCATTATGGACGGGTTTTTGAAAAAAGGTTAACCTAAAGGTGTACCAGGATGCGGACGCCCGGCCGGCCGGCCGGCCGCCCGCCCGCCTGGCCGGCCACCCGCACGGACATAGCCATTCTAAAGGGCCGAATTTTTCCTTGAAAAACCCATCAAAAAAGTTTGCAAGAAGATTCAGAAAACTACATAAGCAGAAGACATTTTCAGATGTAGTTTTTCTCAATGACTTAAGGGTAAAATGTTGTCTATTTTGTTGTCTGTTGAATCTTCTTGCAGACTTATCAAACACATTTTTGCATGCATGCAGACAGTGTGGACCTTTATCAGACTGCCCCTACAGGAGCAGTCTGATCTGGAACCACACTGTTTCCAACAATGACTTTTAAAGTAAACAGCAGACGACAAAGCAGATGACAATTGTTGTGATAGCCATCTTGAAGGTTAACTCTTATGGCACCAAAACCAGTTTTCCTGGGCAGGCTTGTACGCAACTAGTACAACACTGATTTTTATTATTTATGCTAGAAACTAAAGTACGAAATGAATGCAATTTAACTGCTTCCCCTTTGTGAAAATTAGATTCTTCCCTTTCTGAGAGTGGTAAATTGAGATGATTTTGTATGCCTATAGTTTTGCCTAACTTTTAGGATATTTACAGTGAGCTAAGGCTGAGTAACCATAACCAGGGGAGATAATTATTGCCTACTTCTCGCAAAGCTTACCAAGCTCATCAGAAATTCAAGTGAAAAGCTTTTTATGCATAATTAAAGCTTTGCTGAAAGCTAATACAGAGGACCAACATTATAACCACATTTGTTATTACAGCAAAACACATTATAATGACAATTTCAATGGAATGAATTCTTAGTCCAAGGTTTAGCCTCAATTCCGAGCGGCTTTGGCATCCCTCTGGTTGGAAATGCCCAAATCGAATCCATAGTCATGAAAGATTCTTGCAATTTAATACTCCAAGAAACAAATGTCTATAACGTTTGTTTCTTGGAGTAATTATGAGGAAAACTATTTGTTTCTTGGAGTAATTATGTGGAAAATGCCTTTTATAACCTATCATAATCCCAACTGGGATTCTTTATAATGGCAAATTCATTATAACGCCACAAAAATTGGGAACAAATACTGTCACCATAATGCAGATCCTATGTACAAGAACATTTTAAGCCAGAAGCTAGGATACATTATTACCCAATCTCTTATATAAAGTGTTATGCTGTATTTTTGACTAAAGGATGAGTTTTAACCTGTTTTAACCCTTCTCTTGCTGAATATTCAGATTGGCCACACCCATTTCTGACTTTGAACCAATCAGATTACTTTATGTAATTTATTCCTACAAATTCGTAAATTGAATATCAAACAGTGTAGATCCTGATCAGATGGCTTCTTCAGAAGCCATCTGATCTGGATCTACACTGTTTCCAAAGATAGGGGTTGTCGCGAATAGCAAGATAAGAGTTAACTGGTCCGGTTTTCTGGTTGTCATCATCTTGGTACACAACACAGTAAAAGCAGGTAACCATATCTAGGCAACAACATGTGACCGCTTGCATGTGTTATCAGAATGGAAAAAATTTGCACAGAAAACTTGGAAATTCCGTGAGTCATATTATAAATGAAGTAAAGACTTAAGACCTTAGACGATGTTGGCAAATTGGATGATCAATCTGATCGAGATGCTTCACGGTCATTACATATAGTTACATGTATAACCAGAAAATATTTTTGTAAATTATCAATGCAAGAAGTAGGCAAACAATAGCATAGCCCCAAATAAGAGTGGGTATCCACAATTATTTTTCTTATTTCTGCATGAAAACGTATGTTGTTGGTACTCATTAGAAGCGCCTCAGCATTTTTCTTATTTCTGCATGAAAACATGTGCTGTGGGTACTCATTAGTGAGTACCCACAACATATGTTTTTCATGCAGAAATAAGAAAAATATCAGAACTTTTCAGATGAAAATAGCACCTTGTTTGGAGATATGCAATAGCAGAGAGGTTTATTGTTATAAAGGTGACAGCATTGACAGGAATTCCGTACTCTGTGGGATTATAAGAATCCTATATGGGTGTGAAGGGTGGATGGAAAAATCCGTGCCAAGGGTCACTGTCCGGCATCACGGGGCTTGCCGAGTGATGCCGAACAGAGATCCCGAGGGACGGATTTTTCTATCCACCTCTCACACCCATATAGAATTCTTTTTCTTGCATACCTTCCATTTCTTAGCGTGGATTTTTAATGATGCAGTCAGTTCGGTTACCGACGTCCGCCATATTGTGATGACACTGCAGGAATGTTTAGTGACTTCACGTAACGTGCTGTGACGTCAACCTTAACGACGGCGTATACAAGGTCATAGTCAACCAGTGCATTTATCAAACAAGCGATTATATTCGATTTTGGGTTGGAACACCAGGGTCAGAACATAAATTTCTATCCCAGGGTAAAATCATGGATTTCCTTTTCTTGCACAATAGACAAGGAAATCCGTGATTTTACCCTGGGATAGAAATTTATGTTCTGACCCTGGTGTTCCAACCCCAAATCGAATATAATCGCGTGTTTGATTAATACACTGGTTGATTACAACCTCATGCTCAGCGTCTTCATGCGTGACGTCACTAAACATTCCTGTTGTGTCATCACAAAATGGCGGACGTCGGTAACCGAAGTGACAGCAGCATTAAAAATTCGCAATAGAAATGGAAGGTATGCAAGAAAAAGAATCAAATATGGGTGTGAGGGTGGATAGAAAAATCCCTCCCTCGGGATCACTGTCCGGCATCACTCGGCAAGCCCCGTGATGCCGGACAGTGTCCCTCGGGACGGATTTTTCGATCCAACCCCTCACACCCATATAAGATTCTTATAGTCTGGTTTGTTTGTTTGTTTGATTTGAGGTTTAACATCCCCGTCAACACTGTAAAGGTCATTTTGGAGACGCTGCTTCCAATTTTGTGGGACTTTTACCCGATGTTGAGATGAAATGACATCTCAAGCCCTGTCGCCCAATGAAACCAATAGAGTTTATAAGCATGGACGGGCAGACTTGCACCGCTTTGCCTGGACAGGCTTAGATCATCCTCTAAGCGGTTTACCAGTACTCGTGTGCGGGTCGGTTCAGCTCTGCGTGGAAGCATCCTGCAGCCCATATATTTCTTCAAGCCCCGATGGGCGGGGGCCTGGTGTGCAAGAAATTATTATCAAGATGTACAGAGGAATTCCTGCTATTAAGACCAGCTGAAATTTTAGACTTATTCTGCTTTTAAAAGCATATTAAGAAGGTTTCAGTTATTCTTTGTGTTTTCTTCACCTACAGCCCTCTAGTACGAGACCACCTTGGGACTGTTCAAAATGCACCCCCCCCCCCCCCCCCCCCCAGAATCTTTGATTTGGGGGGAATATAGGATTTGCCCTGTGTCTGTCTGTCTGTTTGTTTGTCTGTCTGTGTCTGTCCATCACAAAAACTTTAACCTTCAAAAGTATTTGAGCTTCACAAGGGCTACATTCTGACCAAGGGCCATAACTCTGTTGTCATTTTTGGCTGAATTATCTCCCCTTGAAATTTTGCAAAAACTCAGATATTGACTCCCACAGGGGGGGGGGTAATTGGTCACCTTTAGTGACAGCTCTTGTTTAGTTTGGATCACAACAATTAATTGCTACAAACAGGTTATGGTAAATGTACAGAAATAGCCACTAGCCCATCACCAATATAATATTATTACATGTAGAAAAATAGAACCTCTTTATAACAAAGTAAATGTTATTTAACAGTGCTAATTAAACAACTGTTATGTATACACACAGAAATGTGTACATTACATAGAAAAATGGCCATTTTTCTATGTAATGTATACATTTTTGGGACCCATTTTAAACCATGTTATATCCAAAACCATCTTATATCCAAAACCACGTCATGTGACTTCCAAAACCATGTTATAAGTAGTTGTGTTAAGAAAGAGGTTTATATTTGTGGGAAAGTAACTGTCCTCTTGTGATGTTTCCATTATGTTGAAGAAGTTTTACATTTGTGATTCTTTCCCTTTGGTGTCTTGGATGAGAGGTGTGATGTAATTTATCGATTCCTGATCATTGCCTTCACTTCTATTTTTTATACACCTATAAATGAGCTGCATATGTTTTTGGGGTTCTATGAAAAGTGAAGATATAAATCAATCTGTCACTAGTAACAACCCTTAGGGGACATAAAAGGCCACTATAGGTAATGTAGCCTCAGACCAGAATGTGCAGATATACAGGCTGACCTAAGCTTTTTCTGTCCACATTGCATGTATAATGCAGGTTTCCTCTGATGGTTGGGCTCAGATATTTTCTTACTTTGTTTCTTAATCTCAAACCAATCTTTTTCTCCCTTAATCTCCAACCAACGAAGTAAAATTATTACCTCTCTTGAAGATAACATGTTACTCTCAAACCAAGTCAGTAAAACTAGTAGTTGCGGTCATGGTACCCAAGCCATAATGAAAACTAATAAATCCGTAAACATATGATGAAGCAGAATGTTCAGACCAACAGGAATGAACCCTAGACTGACGGCTTCGGCGGATAGTAAGCATTACTTGGTAAGCAAGCTTCGCCCACCATGCCTATCAGCCTGAATGAAGGACATATAGGGAGATGATAACATGTTAATCTCAAATTAGTAAAAT
Organism: Lucinisca nassula; assembly: GCA_963580285.1. NCBI lineage: Eukaryota > Metazoa > Mollusca > Bivalvia > Lucinida > Lucinidae > Lucinisca > Lucinisca nassula. The sequence goes on from OY757026.1 coordinate 9,247,345, forward strand.
TATTACCTCTTTTGAAGATGAGAGCATGTTAATCTCAAACCAAACACAATGAAACTACAGTGAAATTCCGCTATTAAGACCACCTAAAATTAAGACCAATTCTCCTTTAGAAAGCATATTTAAAAAGTATCAGTTTTCCTTTCTGTGTGTTTTCTGCATTCAGTGACTTCTAGAAAGCGACCATCTTTGGGACTGTTCAAAAGTGGTCTTAAAGACCACTTTTGAACAGTATCAAAGGTGGTCTTATTATAGGAATTTCACTGTTTTACCTCTTTTGAAGATGAAAACATGTTAATCTCAAACCAAGTCAATAAAACTATTACCTCTTTGGAAGATGACATGTTAATCTCAAACCGACTCAGTAAAACAATTACCTCTTTGGAAGATGATAACATATCTTCAGCAACATTTGCCACACTTTCTTTTGTCATCGACACTTTCTGACTGAGATTCGAGAGATTGTTCTCGTCTTTCGTTGGTGTGGTGGCTGAAGACCTTGGCCTCCTATACGCTGTCATAATGTGTTTCCGGATCAGAGGAGGTGATGATGGTTCTGGTTCCGGTTCGGGCTCTGAATTTCTCCGGGAACCAGCTGGAGGTGCTTCTGTTTCTAAGAATAATATAAAATTTGAAAAAAATATTTACCAATTTAGCTTAACATAAAATATACAGCCTTTTAAATCAACCCCATGCAATTCATTTTGCTACTGTTATTTTTACTCCCAAGATTTTAATATTCATTGCTGGTACTCATGAGAGATGTCTAAATTCATTGTGGGTACTCATTGGAGTTACCTTAATCCTTTATGCTCTATGGAAAATGGAGGCCTATCGCTCAATAGAACCTTCACATGCTATGGAAAATTCTAGAGCAGATGACAACCCAGTTTTATTTTTCAGAAGAGGAAAAGGCTTTACATTTCATGTGAATGGTCTGACTAGCAGATGATTCACATGGAATGTTAAGCCTTTTAGATTCACATGTCAAGCTTTATTTTTTCTGAAAAATAAAATAAGAAAAAAATAAATAAAATAGTTTCAAATGCCATCTTCCATGATAAACGACGGCCTCGGTAGCTCAGTCGGATGTGCGTCTGACTGGTGATCAGGAGGACGTGGGTTAGATACCTGCTGTGGTCAGCAACATTCTTTCGTAAAGATTGATCATGAAATCTTTTCTACGGTCATTCTCTCCCTTTCGCTGATTCAAGAAGGGCAGTTATCAGTTTCTGACGAAAGAATGTGCACTGTACTGGTTAACTGCTTACGTATAAGCCTGCCCAGGAAAAGTGTGGACAGGTAATCTGACCTGCTCAAAACTGACCTAAACATTGTTGACTGGGCCATTAAACTCCAATACAAACAAACAAACAAACAAACTTTCATGATTAACACTTGAAATGCTAATAAGTTGAATCTAACGAGAATCACAATTTATGTTTGAGCATAAAGCTTGTACCATTGTGTTTAATCTGATATATTTAATTTCTGACACCATGTCTGAGAGTGATCTTACATGAGAATGTTATTCTATTAGGTTATTGACTTTATATTGTGAAATATTCGGCACGAGTTCATATGGCGAAGGACGCACGAGCTTGCGAGTGCGTCTTCACCATATGAACGAGTGCCGAATATTTCACAATATAAAGTCAATAACCTTTTTATTATATACCCAAACATTCAAATGTCGGCTAGAATTCAGGATTGCCTGGTATGAATTTCTGAACGTAAAATCAGATTATACATCTTAAAGTGGTTTGAAATGGAAAATAATGAAGGTCGTTAAGTGTCTCCCTACATGTTGAAAAACCACGCCCAATGGTGCCAAAGGGAAGACGATGTTAACGTTGGTGGAAGTGAGGTCATTAAAAACATTGACGTTTCCAAGCACAGGATGCCATTTTTCCAAAGCGTCGCTTATATTTCTTTCAAAATACTCCTGATTTCTTAGAAGAAAGTATTGAAAATCTCAACAGATCTCAGGTAAGTCATATTTGACAGCATAAAATCCGGTTTATGCACTTTATCAGGACCTATATTTGTTTTGTTTTACCTTCTTTCAGTCGATACGCACGACAAGATGGCTGTCGATTTTTAATATCGAAATGGATAAATTTGAAAGTAGTTCTATTGTGAACGTGACTGCTTATCTACGGGCAATATGAACTTGACTACGGGCAATATGGAAAAATATTGACCGGTAACTTCTGTAGAAAGTAAACGGGACACTTTCTGGGTATATAATAATATAAGGTATTGGGCAGAAAATGCAGCTCCGTGTGTGTATATTGTGAGTTCCATCTTTTAACTGTGTTATATTCAAAACCTATTCAAACAGAAATGTATAAATTATATACAAAAATGCCATTTATGGCCATTTTTCTCCATAATCTATATATTTCTGGTATCCATCTTTAAAATACTAGAATTTGTTTTTCTACAAAAACACAGATGTCTCCCCCGTTTTTGACCTCTAAGTATAACCTTGACATTGGAGGTATTGAGCCGGGTCTTGTGTGCAACACATCATCTAATGAAGATAAACATTTCTGCAAAGTAACTTTAAAAATGTTCAAAAAATTTCAAAGGGCAATAACTCTTGAAAGGGGCATAATCCGGATGAGAAAAAAAATATGCGTCAGCTTATTTTCCATTAGGAATGCATATATGAAATTTCAAAACCATAGCATACACAGTTCTAAAGTTATGCTATGCATCCCTTTTAGCATTCATTACAATGGGCACAAATTACCAAAATAACAAAGGGCCATAACTCATAAAGTATTTTCGGAATTTTGTCAAAAGTTAATCAGTTCATATACTCATCACCATCAATATACTCAACATCTTTCAAGGCTCTAGCTCCAATAGTGTTTGAGAAATTTTGCTGACAAGATTTTATTGAAAACATTTCAAAGGGCAATAACTCTTGAAAGGGGCATAATCCGGACGAGAAAAAAAATAAGAGTCAGCTAATTTTCCATGAGGAATCCATATATGAAATTTCAAAACCCTAGCATACACGGTTCTAAAGTTATGCTATGCATCACTTTTAGCATACATGACAATGGGCACAAATTACCAAAATAACAAAGGGCCATAACTCACAAAGTATTTTTCAGAATTTTGTCAAAAGTTAAACAGTTCATCTACTCATCACCACCAATATATTCACCAATTTTCAAGGCTCTAGCTCCAATAGTTTTTGAGATATCTTGCTGACAAGATTTTCTTAAAAAAATTTCAAAGGGCAATAACTCTTGAAAAGGGCATAATCTGGACGAGAAAAAAAATACGCGTCAGCTAATTTTCCATGAGAAATCCATATATGAAATTTCAAAACCCTAGCATACACAGTTCTAAAGTTATGCTATGCATCACTTTTAGCATACATTACAATGGGCACAAATTACCAAAATGACAAAGGGCCGTAACTCACAAAGTATTTTTCGGAATTAGGTCAAAAGTTAATCAGTTCATCTACTCATCACCACCAATATATTCACCACGTTTCAAGGCTCTAGCTCCAATAGTTTTAGAGATATCTTGCTGACAAGATTTTATTAAAAAAATTTCAAAGGGTAGTAACTCTTGAAGGGGGCATAATCCGGACGAGAAAAAAAAATACGCGTCAGCTAATTTTCCATGAGGAATCCATATATGAAATTTCAAAACCCTAGCATACATGGTTCTTTAGTTATGCTATGCACCAAAAGCGTAACGGACAGACGAACCAGAACCAATATGCCCCTCCAACTTTTTCAAAGTTGGAGGCACAAAAAGGCCCCTTTTTGTTCTTTGACCTCTTAGTACGACCTTGACATTTGAGGTACCAACTTGGGTCATGCACGCAACACATTGTCTTATGGTGGTTAACATTTCTGCCAAGTAATTTCAAAATCCATCAAAAAATAAGAAAGTTATTGACAGAACACAAAAAAAGGCCCCTTTTTTGACCTTTAACCTCTATGTATGACCTTGACCTTTCAGGTACCAAACTGGGTCATGCATGTAACACATCGTCTCATGATAGTTAACATTTTTGCCAAGTAACTTCAAATTCTATCTAAAAATAAGCAAGTTATTGACAAAACCGGAAAAAAGGCCCCTTTTTTACCTTTGACCTCTAAGTATGACCTTGACCTTTGAGGTACCAACCTGGGTCATGCACGTAACACATCGTCTTATATTGGTTAACATTTCTGCCAAGTGATTTCACAATCCATCTCAAAATAAGAAAGTTATTGACAAAACACGAAAAAAAGGCCCCTTTTTTGACCTTTGACCTCTAAGTATGACCTTGACCTTCGAGGTACTGACCTGCCTGATTCACACCACACATCGACTCATGGTTGTTAATATTTCTGCCAAGTAATTTTAAAATCCATCTCAAAATAAGAAAGTTATTGACAAAACACGAAAAAAAGGCCCCTTTTTTGACATTTGACCTCTAAGTATGACCTTGACCTTCGAGGTACTGACCTGCCTGATGCACACCACACATCGTCTCATGGTGGTTAATATTTCTGCCAAGTAATTTTAAAATTCATCTCAAAATAAGAAAGTTATTGACAAAATACGAAAAAAAGGCCCCTTTTTGACCTTTGACCTCTAAGTATGACCTTGACCTTTGAGGTACCGACCTGATTCATGCGCACCACACATCGTCTTATGGTTGTTAATATTTCTGCCAAGTAATTTTAAAATCCATCTGAAAATAAGAAAGTTATTGACCGGACACGATTTGCCCATACATATATACATACCAACAAACTTCCAAGGGAGATAATTCAAAAAGTATAAATGCGAGAGTTATAGTTCTTGCGCACTGCACGTCGTCTAATGCTGATTTATATTTATACCAAGTTTCGTGACGATAGCTCCAACGGTTTTCAAGTTATAGAGCGGACACGAATGTGTGACAGACAGACAGACGGACAGACGGACAGACGGACAGACAGACAGACGGACAGACAGACAGACGCCCGGGGGAAAAACAATATGTCTCTCCGAAAAAAAATTTTTCGGGGGAGACATAATATATACCATACCCATGTTATAATCAATAGACAAAAATCACAACAATTGTCGTCTGCTTTGTGGTTTGCTGTTTACTTGCAAACTGTGTGGAACAAGATCAGACTGATTCTCTAGGAGGAGTATGAATAGGGTCCACACTGTTTGCTTATATGCAAAAATATGTTTGAAATTTTTGCAAGAAGATGCAGCAGACAACATGAACAGGTCCTGGAGACATTTTCAGATACAGTTTTTCTTTGCATGTTAAGGTTTAATGTTCTTTATGACCATGTCTACCTGGTTTATGTTTTGGTTCCACAATCAACTGTGCAGACGACCGAACTTCTCCGGCAATATTTTTGGCAAGCACAGAATACTCGGCATCTTCGTCCATACTGGCCGACTCAATCGCTAAGAGGTAGTCACGGTTTCCAAATTTCTCTGAAAAGACAAATTTAATGAAAAGTTATTAATAGTTTTTACAACTTTAATAATGGTAAAAAGATGGGTATGGGCATTTGAGTTTTATGTCCCACTTACAACTGAGGTCATATGGAGATGACCTCTTTTTAAAGACCCATCCAAAAGTCTGGAGAAGCCAGGTAACAAGATGTAATACAAGCTATTACTTTACACTATTAAGGCCATATTGATGTTGTTGTTTTTTATTGGGCTTTAATGGCCCAGTCAACACAAATTTAGGTCATTTTTGAGCCGGTCAGTTTACCTATCAACACTTTTCCTGGGCAGGCTTATATGTAAGTGGTTAGCCAGTACAGTGCAAATTCTTTCGCCAGAAACTGACAACTGCCATTCTCGAATCAGCGGAAGGGAGAGAATGACTGTAGAAAAGATTTCATGATCAATCTCCACGAAAGAATGTTGCCGACCCCGGCAGGTATAGAACCCGCGTCCTCCTGAACACAAGTCGGACGCGCATCCGACTGAGCTACTGAGGCCGGCTAAGGCTGTATTGAACTGGTCAGCCTAATCACGCTGATTCTAGGTTTGTCTTTGTCCATCTATGCAGTACACATTGCTTCATCAGTAATAGAAAATAGTCCTTCTAAAATCAGTGGAAAGAATGTCGGCAGGCTGGAGATGGAAGATACCTATTTTCTTGTGCACAAGATAAGGAAAAGCCGTGGTTTTTAGCTTGGATAGAAATTCTGTTCTTACCCTGGTGTTCTTACCTAGGCAAACTACGTAAGTATAGTGTGTGAAAAATAAAATGTTATATTAATTAAAATGAAATTTTTCGGGTGTTGATCAAGAAAAAGTATCTGATATGGTGTTGTGTTGTAAATGGGGATTTCCAACCCTTGGGATTACCGTTTGTTTGTTTGATTTGAGGTTTAATGTCCCGTCAACACTGTAAAGGTCATCAGGATTACCATGCAGAGCGGTATGTCCAGGTTCCGCTCAGCACGGTCATCGCCAGGGTTGAAAACTATGCCGAGGTTCCAATCAGCACGGTCATCCTGAGGGTTTGAAACGCCCATCTATAACAAGACCCCATATCAGGTTCTTATAACCTCCTGGGCACCAGTAAGACATGCATACAACTGAGCCAATCCGGTTGACAACCATCACTTATTAATAACCATAAGAGAATCGAAGCACTGATAGCCCTGGTGTGTTTACGGTGCCATGTATAAGAATTCTTTATCTTGATTCTCACAAAATACCCAGTGGATTTTGTTTACTAACTTAGTGCAAATGGAAGGATCTAGAAAAATGAGTCCCAGAATATTTATAGTTAGTAAATACTTTGTTATAAGAAAAGGGATTAATGAATAAACCAGAAGTTTCCAGATCACATTATTTTCAGCATATGAGCAAATTTCTTTTTATACAATTCTGGAAAGTTCTCTAAGTCTATAAAAGGAAGAGGATTTGCCTTTTGTTCAGTTTGGAGTTTTTAAGAAAATTTCATTCTGAATTATGTGTTGGATTACTTAAGGATTATTATTCATTTTGGACTCAGTGCTCATACAATATTTAAAATCAGAGCTGAGTGAGTATTTGAGTTTTACATCCCAACAAAAGCTAAGGTCATACAGAGACAGGACCTCAGTTTAAAGACTCATCCGAAAGTCTGGAGAAGCCCAGGGTCGATCCTGCAACCCCTGGTTAAAATCAGAGCTAAGTACATTTTCTTTATTACAGTTCAAGCACTTTGTCAATAAGTTTTGCTAATTTTTTTTAAGATTTGTTTGCTCTTTTTTTCCTTCTGCTACCCCTGGCTTGTAACAATTAGCTTTGAGTGTAGTTTGGGAAAATAAGCCTGATGTGGTGACTTAGATTGTTTCTGTCAACCCTTAAATTCCTGTACTTTAAGCAAACAGTGTAACTCCAAAACAGATGCAGTGTTCTATGTCTGATCTGGGTCTACATTGTTTTCCAAGCCTAACACATGATTTCAGTCCAGAATCTATAGATCGCTCTGACCTCACAGTGGTAAGAATAGTGAAGTTATTTTCTGTAAATAACTATACCCAGATTTTTAATAAATCAGTGATAGTCATGTGGACATCAGCACTGAAGTGCTTCTGTACTTAGTAACCTTTGGTTGACTGATACACAATCCACTTACAACAATCATTATCCTGATTCCATGTTATATACAAAAACTGTGTTATAATGAACAGTGTTGTAAAGAGGCTGTGGTGTGTATGTATAAATTGTGCAGATCATACAGAAAAATTACCATTTATTTTCATTTTACTATATTATATATACTTTTTAGGATCCATTGTTAAAGCATGTCATATCCAAAAACTGTGTTATAATGAACAGTGTTGTAAAGAGGTTGTGCGATGTATCTATAAAATGTATAGATCATATAGAAAAATGGTCGTTTTCCTATATAATTTATACAGTTTTAGGATACATTGTTATATGCAATGTTATATGTTATAGCTTGTTATATCCCAAAACTGTGTTATAATGATCATTGTTGTAAAGAGGTTGTGCAGTGAATATTTATTTACCTTCTTAGCCATACAACAGAACAGGATGTTTATTTTATTTTTTTATTTGGTTTTACGGCCCTTCCAAGATCATTTGACTTCAATGGCTTGAACCCCGATGGCTCCTTTACCGCATCCTTCAGCCCACTGGGAAATTTATCCAAATATGATAAAATGTACAGATCATATAGAAAAATGACCATTTATGGTCATTTTTTGTATAATCTTTACATTTTCAGGCTCCTTCTTTAAACCATGTTATATCCAAATGTTATAATGATGAATGTTATAAAGAGGATTAGGTGTATTATCAACATGTTACTCACCTAATGAACAATTAAGGGTACTGCTAAGCAACTGGCCATCTTTGTACCAAGTGACCCTGGGTTGAGGATAACCTTTGACTTTGCACCTGAACTTTACACTCTGACCTTCTGCGACTTCAACATCTGACAGGGTCTTCAGAAACTCTGGAGCTTTGAGTTCTTGAGTATTTTCTGGAAAAAAAGAGGAATGTTTGAGATTGGTATACTGAGTAAAATGTTACAAGGCTATAGTCAGATTTCCATATTTGTAAATTGTGTATGATTTTCAATGATCATATGCAAGTTGAAAGCAGTTTTACAGTCCAGCTGTCGGTTTTCTTTTGCTTCAGCATTTCAGTTGTTCATGCTGTTGCAATCTCAAACCAGTTTAAGTCAGCCCAGCCCCCTTCCCTGCATAAAGATTTTCTACGGACCCTTTCAAGGCTGTATTTCTGTGATTTTTCACTATAAAATATTTGTTATATTGTATGTTACTTACATTTGGTATTCACTATAAAATACCATACTGGCAATACTGTATATTACTTACTTTTCATGTTCAAGAATACAATACCAGCAATATGGTACATGTAAATGGCTCACTTTTGATTTTCAGTATAAAACACTGTCAGTATTGTATGTTACTTACTTTTTATGTGCAGTATGGAATACTACTTAATGTTGATGTTCATTACACAATACTGGTAATGATGTATATTACTTATTTTTGATGTTCAGTATTAAATACTGGCACTAATGTATGCTACTTACTTTTGATGTTCAGTATTTGTTACTTACTTTTGATGTTCAGCATAAAATACTGGCAATAATAAATGTATTTTTTCTTGGGGGGGGGGGGGGATTTTATGCACCTGCACGATTATTTCACTTATTCTGAGCTGATCCTTAATCAGAGGTGGGCAAAACCTGGACTACCTGGAGAAAAAAACATCTGAACTTCTGTTGCAGGTGAGAGACCTAATGATTAAGAGTCAACACTCTTACCCACTAGGCCACAGAGGCCTGTTCATAATGTATGTTACTTACTTTTGATGTTTAGTATAAAATACTGGCAGCATCTTCCTTTCTCGTTTATTGCCACACACATATACTGGCCGACATCGTTCTTTGTCATATTATACATCGTCAGGTGATTTCGGTTCCCGTCTTTGGTGATTTCGTAATTTTCTGAGTTTTCAAGCTCTTCCGCCTCTTCTTTCACATGATACCAGAACACATCTGCAATAAACCATTTTACACTGCATGCTGGGAATTCTTTTTCAGGAGACAATATTTTGAAATTCCCAGAATACAGGATCTGACATCTCATGCAAATTGTCTCCCACAGAAAACAGGATCTGACATCTCATCCCCTACAGAAAACAGGATCTGACATATCATGCAAATTGTCTCCCACAGAAAAAAGGATTTGACATCTCATCTCCCACAGAAAACAGGATCTGACATCTCATCATCCACAGAAAACAGGATCTGACATCTCATCTCCCACAGAAAACAGGATCTGACATCTCATCTCCCACAGAAAACAGGATCTGACATCTCATCTCCCACAGAAAACAGGATCTGACATTTCATGCAAATTGTCTCCATGGGAGACAATTTGCATGAGATGTCAGATCCTATGCAAATTGTCTCCATGGGAGACAATTTGCATGAGATGTCAGATCCTGTTTTCTGGGAAAATATGAAAAATACCAACAATTATTTGTTTTCTGCTGAATTAGCATAGAGAGTTGTAAAGGTTAAGGAGTAAAATTCATTTTTTTGATGTTTTTTTTTTGTTTTAATTAGGTATGTACAATTTGTCACGTATAGTTTGCTTTTGACTCAATGCCATTTATGCACCCAATTTGGGGCTTGGCACAATAGCATGGTTCTTTCATGCAGAGCTGAAACCAACCGAACATGGGTACTGGTAAACCACTTAGAAGGTCTAAGCCTGCCCAGACAAAGTGGTGCAAGTCAGGTTGACTTTGCATATAAACCATAGCAGTTTGTTTCAGTGGTAGGGCTTGAGATGTCAATTCATCTCAATGTCGGGTAGAAGTCCAAACAAGAGGGCCCAATGGCCCTACATCGCTCACCTGTGTACCAGAAAATCATTAGTGTAGGAGACCACTTGACATTGCTACATACTAAATATCTAAGCTCAGGCAAAGCGGTGTCCATGCTTATAAACCCTAATGGTTCCATTGGGCAACAGGGCTTGAGATGTAATTTCATCTCAATGTCGGGCAAAAGTCCCACAAAATTGGAAGAGACATCTCCAAAATGACCTATACAGTGTTGATGGGGATGTAAAACCTCAAATCAAACAAAATCTGTGCCTTATGGTTTTGGAGAAGAAGATTTTTTTAAGTTTTTTTCCAGTATAAGTCTATAGGAGCTAATGAGCCCTGGGGCTTGGCAAATTTTGACCCAAAGGGCATGGTTGGCAGGATTTATGTAGGCGACCATTTTGTGTTGCTATATACTTAAATATCTAAGGTTTGTACTTCATGGTTTCAAAGAAGATGTTTTGAAGCTTTTTTCCATTATAAGTTTGTTGGAGTTAAGGGGCCACAGGATTTGGCCAATTTGAACCCAAGGGGCATGATTAGCAGGATTCATGTAGGCGACCACTCAACATTGCTACAAGCTAAATACCTAAGCTCTGGGACTTATGGTTTCAGAGAAGAAGATTTTTGAAGTTTGTTTTTTGTGTGTGTGTTTTTTTTTTTCATTATACGGGCCCTGTGGTTTCAGAGAAGAAGATTTTTGAAGTTTCTCCAATTGTAAGTTATGGAAGCTAAAGAGCCCTAGGGTGTGGCCAATTTGGATCCCAGGGGCATAACTGGCAGGATTTATGTAGGTGGCCACTTGACATTGCTATATACTAAAAATCTAAGCTCTGGGCCTTATGGTTTCATAGAAGAAGATTTTTTAAGTTTTTTTCTATTATAAGTCTATTGGAAGTGATGAGCTTGGGCATGGCCAATTTTGACCCTAAGGGCAGGGGTAAGGGCGAGGATTGTGGCCACGTAAAATCGATTTAAGCCCCCCAGTGGCCAAGGCGGTTCTTCTGTGGCGATTTATTTATGTTGTTGTTTGTTACTTGCTGTGTGTATCACTTGTGTCTTTTAGTTTTGGATGGCCATATGGCCATTTTGTAGGAAAGTAACTGTCCTTATGGCCTTCCTTTGTTTAGGTTTCCATTATGGTCTGGTCGCTTAATGTTTGTATTTCTTTCCCTTTGGTGTCTATGGTGGGTGGAATAAGTTAATTGTATCGATTCCTGATCTTTGTTTTACTTCTACTTAGCAGGATTTATGTAGCTGGCTATTTTATGTTGCTAGATACTAAATATCTAAGTTCTGTGCTTCACAGTTTCTGAGAAGAAGATTTTTGAAGCTTTTTTCCATTATGAGTCTATGGAAGCTAAGGGGCCCCGGGGCTTGGCCCATTTGGACCCCAGGGGCATGATTAGCAGGAAATAAGTCGGTGACCACTTGCCATTGCTAAATGCTAAATACCTAAGCTCCGGGCCCTGTGGTTTCAGAGAAGAAGATTTTTGAAGTTTTTTTTTTTCATTATGAGTCTATGGGAGATAAGGGGGTCCCAGAGTGTGGCCCATTTGGACCCCAGGGGCATGATTGGCAGGATTTATGTAGGTGACAACTTGTCATTGCTACATGCTAAATATCTAAGCACTGGGCCCTGTGGTTTCAGAGAAGAAGATTTTTGAAGCTTTTTTCCATTATGAGCCTATGGGAGCTTAGGGGCCCCAGGGTGTGGCCCATTTGGACGCCACGGGCATGATTGGCAGGATTTATGTAGGTGACCACTTGCCATTGCTACATGCTAAATATTTAAGCTCTGGGCCCTGTGGTTTCAGAGAAGAAGATTTTTGAAGCTTTTTGTTCCATTATGAGTCTATAGGAGCTAAGGGACCCGAGGGCGTGGCCCGTTTGGACCCCAGGGGCATGATTGGCAGGAATAAAGTAGGTGACCACTTGTCGTTGCTACCTGCTAAATATCTAAGCTCTGGGTGCTGTGGTTTCAGAGAAAAAGATTTTTGAAGCTTTTTTCCATTATGTGTCTATGGGAGCAAAGGGGCCCTGGCGCGTGGCCCATTTGGAACCGAGGGGCATGATTGGCAGGAATTATGTAGGTGACTAATTGCTGTTGCTACATGCTAAATATCTAAACTCTGGGCCCTGTGGATTCAGAAAAGATTTTTGAAGCTTTTTTTCAAATATGATTCTATGGGAGCTAAGGGGCCTCGGGGCGTGGCCCTTTTGGACCCTAGGGGCATGATTGGCAGGATTTATGTAGGTGACATCTTGCCCTTGCTACATGCCAAACATCTAAGCTCTGGGCCCTGTGGTTTCAGAGAAGATTTTTGAAGCTTTTTGTTCCATTATGAGTCTATGGGAGCGAAGGGGCCACGGGGCATCGCCCATTTGGAACCCAGGGGCATGATTGGCAGGAATTATGTAGGTGACCACTGGCCGTTGCTACATGCTAAATATCTAAGCTCTGGGCCCTGTGGTTTCAGAGAAGATTTTTGAAGCTTTTTTTCCATTATGAGTCTATGGGAGCGAAGGGACCCCGGGGTGTGGCCCATTTGGACCCTAGGGGCATGATTGGCAGGATTTATGTAGGTGACCACTTGCCGTTGCTACATAACAAATATCTCAGCTCTGGACCCTGTGGTTTCAGAGAAGAAGATTTTTAAAGCTTTTTCCATTATGAGTCTATAGGAGCTAAAGGGCCCCGGGGCGTGGCCCATTTGGACCCAAGGGGCATGATTGGCAGGAAGTATGTAGGTGACCACTTGCCATTGCTACATGCTAAATATCTAAGCTCTGGGCCCTGTGTTTTCAGAGAAGATTTTCGAAGGTTTTTTCCATTATGAGTGTTTGGGAGCAAAGGGCCCCTGGCGCGTGGCCCATTTGGCACCCAGGGGCATGATTGGCAGGAATTATGTAGGTGACCAATTGCCGTTGCTACATGCTAAATATCTAAACTCTGGGCCCTGTGGATTCAGAGAAGAAGATTTTTGAAGCTTTTTTTTCCATTATGAGTCTATGGGAGCTAAGGGGCCCTGGGGTGTGGCCCATTTGGACCCCACGGGCATGATTGGCAGGATTTATGTAGGTGACCACTTGCCGTTGCTACATGCCAAATATCTCAGCTCTGGACCCTGTGGTTTCAGAGAAGAAGATTTTTGAAGCTTTTTTCCATTATGAGTCTATAGGAGCTAAAGGGCCCAGGGGCGTGGCCAATTTGGACCCCAGGGGCATGATTGGCAGGAATTATGTAGGTGACCACTTGCCATTGCTTCATGCTAAATATCTAAGCTCTGGGCCCTGTGGTTTCAGAGAAGAAGATTTTTGAAGCTTTTTGTTCCATTATGAGTCTATGGGAGCGAAGGGGCCCCGGGGCATCGCCCATTTGGAACCCAGGGGCATGATTGGCAGGAATTATGTAGGTGACCACTGGCTGTTGCTACATGCTAAATATCTAAGCTCTGGGCCCGTTGGTTTCAGAGAAGATTTTTGAAGCTTTTTTTCCATTATGAGTCTATGGGAGCTAACGGGCCCCGGGGTGTGGCCCATTTGGACCCTAGGGGTATGATTGGCAGGATTTATGTAGGTGACCACTTGCCGTTGCTACATGCCAAATATCTCAGCTTTGGACCCTGTGGTTTCAGAGAAGAAGATTTTTGAGGATTTTTTCCATTATGAGTCTATAGGAGCTAAAGGGCCCTGGGGCGTGGCCCATTTGGACCCCAGGGGCATGATTGGCAGGAATTATGTAGGTGACCACCTGCCATTGCTACATGTTAAATATCTTAGCTCTGGGCCCTGTGTTTTCAGAGAAGATTTTCGAAGCTTTTTTCCATTCTGAATCTATGGGAGCAAAGGGGCCCTGGCGCGTGGCCCATTTGGCACCCAGGGGCATGATTGACAGGAATTATGTAGGTGACCACTGGCCGTTGCTACATACTAAATATCCAAACTCTGGGCCCTGTGGATTCAGAGAAGAAGATTTTTGAAGCTTTTTTTCCATTTTGAGTCTATGGGAGCTAAGGGGCCCTGGGGTGTGGCCCATTTGGACCCTAGGGGCATGACTGGCAGGATTTATGTTGGTGACCACTTGCCGTTGCTACATGCCAAATATCTCAGCTCTGGACCCTGAGGTTTCAGAGAAGAAGATTTTTGAAGCTTTTTTCAATTATGAGTCTATAGGAGCTAAAGGGCCCAGGGGCGTGGCCAATTTGGACCCCAGGGGCATTATTGGCAGGAATTATGTAGGTGACCACTTGCCATAGCTACATGCTAAACATCTAAGCTCTTGGCCCTGTGGTTTCAGAGAAGAAGATTTTTGAAGCTTTTTGTTCCATTATGAGTCTATGGGAGCGAAGGGGCCCCAGGGCATCGCCCATTTGGAACCCAGGGGCATGATTGGCAGGAATTATGTAGGTGACCACTGGCCATTGCTACATGCTAAATATCTGAGCCCTGGGCCCTATGGTTTCAGAGAAGAAGATTTTTGAAGCTTTTTTTTCCATTATGAGTCTATGGGAGCTAAGGGGCCCTGGGGTGTGGTCAATTTGGACCCCAGGGGCATGATTGGCAGGAATAATTATGTAGGTGACCACTTGCCTTTGCTACATGCTAAATACCTAAGCTCTGGGCCCTGTGGTTTCAGAGAAGAAGATTTTTTAAGCTTTTTTCCATTCTGAGTCTATGGGAGCGAAGGGGCCCTGGGGCGTGGCCCGTTTGGAACCCAGGGGCATGATTGGCAGGAATTATGTAGGTGACCACTTGCTGTTGCTACATGCTAAATATCTAAGCTCTGGGCCCTGTGGTTTCAGAGAAGAAGATTTTTGAAGCTTTTTTTCCATTATGAGTCTGTAGGAGTTAAGGGGCCCTGGGGTGTGGCCAATTTGGACCCCAGGGGCATGATTGGCAGGATTTATGTAGGTGAGCACTTGACATTGTTACAAGCTAAATATCAAAGCTCTGGGCCCAGTGGTTTCAGAGTAGAAGATTTTTTAATTTTTTCCCATTGTAAGTCTATGGGAGCTATATGTTGCCATGGCAACCAGAATTCCAATCTGATCAGCCCAAAAACCTTATGCAGCCTTTCCCCCTACCTGGTGATGCTTATCATGAAATTTGATCAAGATTGACCATGGGGTATTAGAGATATACTTATTAGAAATTGTTTACGGACGGACGGACGGACGCACGGACGGACGCACGCACGGCGGACGACGGACAAAAAGTGATCACAAAAGCTCACCTTGTCACTACGTGACAGGTGAGCTAAAAAACTGGACGAAACATCTCCAAAATGACCTAAACAGTGTTCATGTGGATGTAAAACCTTAACACAAACAACCAAACTCAATGTCATTCTTGATCTGATAGGGAATTTTGTGGGAATGCAGAACCCAAAATGCCCTGGTCCCTGGACAGTACTTGACAGGTCAAAGATCACAGTCAAGATAAAAGGTCAAATTGAGTGACCAACAGTGTAAATCCTTATCAGATGGTTCTTCAGAAGCCATCTGATCTGGACCGTTTGCAAAATGATATTTTTAATGTAAAATTAATTTTAATTAATAATATACCTACCCATCACTACAATTATAGCCTTTTCACCAGACGCAGGTCTGGGACAGTCTGACACAAAAAAAATCTAGCCAGAAATGCCACCGGCATGTCCCTTTTCCCGTGACCTCCCCAGCGTCGAGTCCTGATTGGTCGCTGATGTCACATGACCTATCAGACCAATAGGCAGACGATACAGGTCACGTGACCGCGATTTTCGCGCCGAGAATGTCATTATTTCTTTCAGGAAAACAAATATTTCAGGCGGGGCTGGGAGGCGGGACATACCATTGTAGTGATGGGTAGGTATATTATTAATTAAAATTAATTTTACATTAAAAATATCATTTTAATATCAAATATAACTACCCATCACTACAATTATAGCCTGAATTCAAAGCAAGCATACATGTGATATTTTCTTGGACCCAAATAGGGAGATTTTGATTTTCAGATAGGGAGATTGGGGTCCCAAATCGGGAGATTTTTCCGCGGTAAAAAGTGATGTTATTTTTGGTTAAAATTTACCTCTGAAGCACTTTTTCACCCATAACATGCCAACACGACAATTGTTGTCTGCTTTGTCGTCTGTCATCTGCATTAAAAATCTTTTTTGAAAACAGTGTGGGCCCAGATCAGACTGCAGAGCATTCTGATGACGGTCCACACTGTTTGCCTTTCTGCAAAAATACGTTATAAAACCTTGGAAGAAGAAAGCAGCAGACCGCAAACTTCCATTTTGTATTTTAATAGCGAGACAATTTCTCGGAAGAACGATCAAAGAACAAGCACTGACCAATAGATCGGTGTTAAATACCCACCTAGCACCTGGCAGAAAAAACAACGTTCAGAATACCCGCATAGCAAAAAATTACTCATACTCTTACACCCCTTCTCTTATCATCCCCAAAACGTGCCTCGGAACTTAGTCGGAACTAATAAGCATGCATGATTTTTATTGATTTAACTTGGGGGGGGGGGGGGGGATATTTTTTTCATAAAAGATCCATTAAAAACACGGCAAAAATATTTTTTTCTCGCAAGCTAAAAATGAAACAGGTTTGAATAGAAAATTTTACCCTGCAAAACTCCGGTTCTATGTTTATTAATAAATGAAAAACTGCATACAGATGCTTAGAAAATACCATCGTCTGCTCTGCTCTGTTTTGGCGGGAAAAATATTTAGCGCGTCCACCTGTCAAAGGCCAAAAAGCATGCACGAATTTTCATTGGTGTCACATGGGGCATATTTCTTTCTTCCGTTAAAAACGGCAAAAATATTTTTCTCGGTTTTAATGAAGAAAATCCCAAATGACCAAAATAATGTTTTTTCATCATTTTATTGCAAGAAACAATGTTTCAGATATAATTAATGCATTTTAGGCTAAAATTCAGTATGTTGCCAGATTTCAGTTAACCCTTTACCACTCAGATACGTGTTTTTACGTGTCTGCACCCCCCCCCATTTTAAGCCCCAGAAGCACCTAAAATCTGCATTTCTACCCCTGGATAGTTATGTTTGCTTTAGGATTTGTTGGGCAAAAAAGTGACCTGTTTTTTCGCGCGCCTCCCCACTAAAAATATTCTGGGGGGGGGGGATTGAAGGGGGGGCAGCGCCCCCCTCACATCCCGAAAATTTTTGGGTTTATGGCCCAACCGGCCGCTAAAATTTATATCTGAGGGTGTCTGGGGTCAAAAATGCCTGAAAATTGATGCTGATAAAACCTGCTGCAAACAGTGAAAATGGCCAGTGCCAAACACCTTAATTGTTGCCTTGACAGCTGTGTGAAGATTAAAATGTGGTCAAAAATTCATGTGAAAACACACTTTTTGTCAACTTTGAGATGCCCCCTCTTTACCATAACAACAATGATCAAGTCATGAAAGGTTGCATTTGAAAGGCTACTGTCCAATGAACATTCATACCGAGTTTGGTGTAAAACAGACCATCCATTATGAAACAATGGCTAGTTGAAGTTGCTGTCAGGTGCAACACTGTGAAAATCAGCGAAATTCACAAAATCCCAGAGTGGTAAAGGGTTAAATAGAAAATGTCACCAAGTAATTACCCAGTTCTATGATTAATAAAAGAATAACAGTTTACAGACGCGTTGAAAAACACAGCGTCTGCTTTGCTCTGTTTTGGCGGGAATAATATTTAGCGTCTACACGTGTCAATTACAAAGGGATTAAATAAGATATAACTGGTATATCTTGATTGACTAGTTTTCACACCTTGTCACATTGTTAATTGTCGGCTTATCAATAAGGCCCGCCTCGGGTGTAAACGGTTTAATAGCGTTGGCAACTTGAGCGAATCGGTGATCAGTAATAAATGTATGCAAACATCACATTTCTTCCTTATTGAATGGCTTGTTTGCGGGTTGCATTTTAATAATTGTATTTACCGGTACGTTCTTTTCATATTGCGATATTATACCTGTGCAGGTGTGTATTGCAATTTACCTGCATACCGCCTTGCGTAAATACACTGACGGTAAACCGCATTGGTATTTTACAGTGGTTAACACTAAATTGGTCGGTCGGCGGAAAACTACTATAGGAAAATTGTTGTGTCGGGAGATTAGGGCCGTCGGACGGGAGACCGGGAGATGGGGTTCGAAATTGGGATATCCCGACGAAATCGGGAGATATCACATGTATGAGCAAGTGGAGGGTTGGATGAAAACTAAAGTTACACATACCTAACTCCTCCAACCTTGGTTGTTTATACCCCTTTTAAAACCATCCAATGATGGTAACGTAAGGGAGTATCCACCATGACTGCAAGGGATCCAAATCCAAAATTCACAAGTGGAGAAGATAAATGGACAGGAACCGGAGTCAAAATAGAAGGTTCATACCTATTCAAACAGGCTAACAAACAACAAAGGAAAATAAAATCCCAAAATAAGTGCTGCTCATAATAGATTGAGAAGCTACTAAACTACCCAAGGAATGGGTACCACTACGAATGGGAACCAAGCTCCTTAGGTGAAGGGATGAAAAGTAGCGTTGGAACATCCATTACGCAGTAAGATAAAACATTCTGAAGAAAAAACGGAGTTCCAATATGCCCAAAATGTAGAAGGTTCTAACCTCATACTGTATTCTGAATGATAATAGGGCAGAAGTGAAATTAGCATATACTGGTAGAAGCTTTATCACTTTACAAATCCACTTTGCAATCAAGGATGGTTAGAAATATATCCAAAACCCCTTGATTGAAAAGAAAAAAAATCTCATGATAATCTCGAAACGTTTTAAACGTTCTAATGTATACAAAAAATTCACATTAGCCTACGATCCACGAATCCTGGAAATGACAGGACAAATAATAGTTTCAGACAAGGTTATTTATAGCCTGAAACAAAAATAGGTTGAATGAGAAGAGAAAAAGAAGTCATTGTTCTTCTCATACCTGAAAACAACCCTCTGCAATTGGCAAAGCATGAGTATAACTTCTACGAACTGAAGCAAATGTCAAATGACATACAGCTTGACTATCAAATGAACAAAAGAAGCTGAATTCACCGGATCGTAAGGTGGTTTAGAAAAGACCACAACACTCATGCAAGATTCCATTTGGATTCAAAGTCCTGGAAACCTGTCGGCATAGTGAAAAACCCCTTTAATAAGCTGGTGATGGTAGGGTTTAATGAAAAAGTGTGAAGCCGACTAAAATTTTAACATGTTCGAGATTACTGATCTGTACCCTTCTCTTAGATGAAATAGAAATTGAAGGGTAGAGAACACACAGAAAAAGAAATCCAGTAAAAAACCTCCCTAGAGGAATTGTCTGGATTTATTTCCCTTTTTCTACACCAACTAGAAAATATCTTCCATCTTCCAGAGTAAAACTTGAGAGTGGAGATCTTTCTATACTTGAAGATACACTCGGCAGAGAAACCAGAAAAGTGTCTACCTCTGGTTTGATTCCTGACAACATCTGGATGTGTAAGTAAAGCATTTCTGGATTGAAATGGAATGCTTGACCCACACCTTTTTGATATTTGATCTGGAACTACTGGAAGACGGGTTGCAAGTCTTGAGACTAGGCTCAGAATGACTAAAAAACCAAGATCTCTGAGGCCATAGGAGGCGTAATCAGAATGGCTCGGCTTTTGGACGCTTGAATTTTTACCTAGAACTAGAGGAATTCAGTTGAATGGTGTAAACGCATATGTAAAAGATTCCCCCAATCTAGAGATTTTAAATCAACTGCACGTTCCAGGTGATCTGAAACTTGAAACACAATGGAAGTTGATTGGAGAACCGAGTTGTTTGGACATTTGATTAAAAAAGGCCCAACAAAGGTTCTCTCCATTTGAGAAAACGCCCTGTAGAGAACGGATGGTGAACTGGTCTATAGGGGCGATCCCAATGACATAATCTGCCCTGGAGGTGTCCGACAAGGATAGACATACCTTCCTGAAGACACCAAGTTATAATCTTCCATGTAAAAGCCAACATGGAAGAGTAATGAGTCACTCCCTGATAAGTAGAAAAAACTACACTATTCATTTGTCTGGAGTAACAATAAGCACTCATTCTCAAATGAATTGGGATTTTAGCCGTTTAAAAAGTCAAATTATAAAGTCACCGATATGTTCACAATAAAGTATTAACATGTACCTATACTCAGTTAAAATTCCTTGATCAAGAAATGAAAAGTTATTTCACCCCAACAGCTAGAAATATGTCGGTATTTTGATGAATTTTGATTAAGAGAAATGTACGCTACAATCTACTTGTTCGCTACCCCCTTCTATAACATCACAAAAATCAAGAGACCCTAGCTCGCAATGACCGAAACTTATGACCGGGTTATTAAGCGGGGACAAAATTGAACATATGGTCATATATATGGTAAAGAAATGAATAGACATTTTGAATAAAATTCAGGGTTGGTTAGAGAATACAGAAAAAATATAGTTTTCTGAAAACATACAACTTTCGTTTTGTTTTAAGAGAAGCACATAATAGCTAGATCACTTACGACTATTGCATTTGAACAGGTATTGAGTGGCAAATACGGAACACAAGTAATATTACTTTAGATAAACGATCAACATAAGCAATAAGTTTATTTGAATTATATGTAAAAAGTCGCGGACATTACAGTGATTTTGTTTCTTTAAGTCAAATAGTTTACTAACGTGATTAACTGACAATATAGCTGTTAGTGTCATTTTCATTCATTTTTTTGGATCTAACTTATGGAACAGTGCATGTTCAGTCATATGCTTTTAAAACATGGTGTCGCTATTACGCAAAAAGGCTCGGTATATACTTTTATGCATAAAAATGCTCTCTTGATAGATAAACTGCGTTCTTAAGGCAACCGAAACATTAAAAGACATATCTATCACATATAACACACAACAACCGCATGGCCTTATGTTCTCAACAATCAAGTATCTAAAATTAATGATGCAACTGCGAGAATACAGTATCGAACATTACAGTGCATTCCAGAGTAATATTTTTCTATACAAAAGTCTTCAAAATGTAACCAATTTTGTCTACCAGCTGGAAGAAAGTAACAGGTTTTGTGAAGTTTGTAAATAAGTTCTAAGAAATGTAAACAAATGCATGTCTGTAAATGGCAGCTATGATGGTCTCGGACATTACCATACACGGTAAAGGGACATGCTATGCCCCTTTACCATTTCTACCTGTAAAATTGAAAAGGAATCTGATAGTGTATTTGTTGTGTCTGGTTAACATAATCAAGAGTAAACCAGCATACCCTAAAATATAGATATTTATTTTAGGTGGGGATGTTCGATACAATTTGTAATGTTCCATACTATAATTTAAGTAACATAAACTGCACTTGCAATGTTTTTTAACATTCAAAATATGCATTTGGAAATACAAATTGGAGAGTCGAAGTGTCTTCTTAACATTGCACATTTTATATTGAAAATATTCATTCTGGCAAATAATATTTTGGAAAAGATTATAAGCTATGGGACTCAAATCCAAAATCGAAAATAAGTAATAAATTTGGCATCAACATTGTTACCGTTTGCAGCTATTGGTAGAAATTTAGCAAACTTGTATATCACTAAACGTGTTCATTTTACACAACTAAGGTTGCACAATTCAAAATAGTTCATTTATTTGAAGTCATTATCCCTGGACGGTCAACATAGCAAACATGTCATGTTCGATACCAAATGTAGCGGACATTTCATCGCATACATCCACTGCTTATTGCAACAGAATAATGATCTGGCAAGCCTGCAAATGTTGTTCATTCATACTAATTTTTGGTGGCATATTCTTAATTGAAAATATTAATTGTGGCAAATAATATTGGAAAAAGATATAAAGTTTCTATGCAGATATTTTAAAACAAAATATGACTTCTGTTTTCCCTTAACTGTGGTATTGCCTGCCGACTCCCTCACCCATCAAACACCGGAAAAGGCAACCATGTCGTCTGCAGACACTTTCTACTACGTAATCTGGTAAAGGAAAACTGTGCCACGTGAGAGCAATGTGATAAAGCTGTTAGACTAACAATTTTCGGTATTGAACATTACCCGTCTCGAACATTACAAAACACTGGAAATGAGGGAATTTCAAGATCAAAATATTATTTTCGTTCCAGATGATGTATTTGTGTTAGTCACACATTGCGGGAGTTTAATTCAATCTAGCATTTTTTGTCGATACATACATAATAAGCCTGGTATAATGATCGCTAACATTACATGCATTTTTGCAACAAATCCATGCACATTTTTGTATGGACAGTATTTTTAATTTCCTATTGTACATGTAACATCAAACGGCCTTATATGCTTATTATAATACAGAATCTCCATTTGGTCACGTTTCCGTGTGTAAAAACCTCAACGTTGTTTTGAAATATCAAGAAGAAAAACGTCGTCTCGTACATTACAATTCTTAATTAAATTTCGGCGACAGCCATAATCGGGGGAAAATACTTAGTAAGACTCTATGTAGTCCTGCTAATGGTAGTTATTTCCCTACCCAGAATATGTAAATTTTATGGAAACCACCTAACCCTTTCCTTTCTAGTGGAATTGCAAATTTGTAAGTGCGCAAACAAAGAGAATTCGAAAAGCGACAGTCTCGAACATTACAAAACCAGGTTTTCAGGTGGCTGATTTTCCCTGAAAAGGTACTTTTCTACAGGAGGTTTATCATGATATCTTTGGGACGTGTTGTTCTGTCATATAAACGTATGCATTGGTTACAAATGACTGCTTAATTTCAGAAAATATACGGCGACTGCAATATCCGAATTCATTTGAGAATGAGTGAATGAAGCTGTTCCTCAGTTTGGAGCTATGAAGAACTGATAAACCAAGGAAATTTGTCTGAAGTTTCAGAATGTTTATACACATATACATATATACATACATATACGCATACACACACATATATATATATAGCCCCGCCTAATATAGGCCCCACGTTCCCTGAACAACTAATCCCTGAGGTTCGAAGTGGGAAACCAACCTGAAAGGCTGGCATGCGAAAAAACAAATAGGGAATAGTCTCTAAAAGAGGAGACCCCATTTGATACTGAGGGATTCATAAATCGTAGAGAGCAATCTTGATAATGGAATTTATTGCTCCTATAGACCGTATGGTATTTCCAGTGATAATATTAGCAAAAAAAAAACTGGAAAGGTCTAAGATGAGATTGTCAAGGGAAACTGGATCCAATTACTAAGTTTCTAAAAAGGGGAAACAAACCCCTGACATAAATCGAAAGTTTTTCGGGGCGTGAAAAAATTGGAGAAGTATCTTTGAGGTAGAGTCAATTTCAACTTCTCGATAAAGTGTATGAAATCTAAATTCACAATAACCTGTACACGTTAGGACAAGGTATGATAAACAGTATCTGTAAAAATGCTGACAAAACCCATCATCGGAACACTACACGAGATTGGGGCCTAATTCTATGATGAGAGCTGCTTAATTTCCATTAAGTTGGTGAACAGGGAAAACATTGATCCGTTGACAAATCCAACAAAGGAAAGGCAACGGACTGATACACAAAAATTCCATCCAAGGTGAAACGAAGGTATTTGCATAATGACCTATGGATGGAGATGTGAAGGTAAGCGTCCTTTAAAACTACGGAAATCGTCCCCGAATTTGGGAAATTTGACCTGACTAATCGAGGACGAAGTTTCCATTTTGAGATGATCGACTCGCATCATCATGTTAAGTGTGAGAAGTCGATGATGAGTCGATTTCCCATTTTCTTCTTTTCTTTTCATTGATCCGTTGACAAATCCAACAAAGGAAAGGCAACGGACTGATACACAAAATTCCATCCAAGGTGAAACGAAGGAATTTGCATAATGACCTATGGATGGAGATGTGAAGGTAAGCGTCCTTTAAAACTACAGAAATCGTCCCCGAATTTGGGAGAATTGACCTGACTAATCGAGGAAGAAGTTTCCATTTTGAAATGATCGACTTGCATCATCTGTGTTAAGTGTGAGAAGTCGATGATGAGTCGATTTTCCCATTTTCTTCTCGAACAGAAAGATCCGCCTGTAGAAGCCTGGGGAAAGGAGAAATTTTTCTACTTACACGGCTTTCTTTTGGAGAAGAACCCTTCCTCTTCCAATAAAAAGATTTCTTTTCTTGATACTATTTACCAGAAATAGTATTTGCATGTGAGAAAGAGAAAGGATTCCTAACGAACGCAATCTAGTAACCCTTTCTCAAAACTCATAAAATTCAAAATATATTTGATAAAAGAAGCCAAGGGTTGATAGAACTGAAATAGCTCGGCTCCTACTGGAAGAAGATGAAGAGGAGGGGAAGGAAGAAAGTCATTTGTTAGACTTGTGTCTTCCTCTATTGGGAGATTTCGTTCCAGTCCGACCTCTGGAACGAAAGGACCGTGTACCCTGATCTGAGAATGATCTACTAGTAGATGGGGACTGATTGAGATCTTCTAGTCGAGGGTGATAAGCACTTAAAAGTCATCGGAAGTAGTCGAAGAGCGTCTCTTGGTTGCGGTACCTGTACTTGATACGCTCTCCGAAGACTTCAAAAAAGACGAGTGCCCACGGTCTTGAAGCTTGATTCTGAAAACGTTGGGAAGACATGGTCCGCTTATAGTTTTAGAATCAAGAGGCGCTGAGGCTCAAAGTTTTCATTTACTATGCTCAGTAAAAACTGAACCAGTTATCAAGAGCAGATTTGCGCCAAACATGCAACATGGTGGTAGACAGCCATGGCATGTGAAAAAATGACCGGGAAATAAACAAAAGCATTAGAATAGCAGCTATATGGTCGGAATGCTCTTGTTTGAAGGCAAAGTGGGTAGAACTAGAATACCAGTCATAATGAGAACCCACTTAATAATAGTCCTGGTAAGAAGCTCCAATGTTAGAGCGTCGAAACAGGAAGTAATGCCAATTTCCCTGACGTCATATATACAGAGACTGAATCTGGGTCGAATTTTGGAATTTCATAAGAACAAAAAATTGATGTTTTTTGTTGTTAGAACCAATGTTCCAAGTTCTTTTCGCATGAGTGCCCCCGGTCGAAGCTTGATTCTGAAAACGTCCGCTAATAGTTGGTGATGAGGCTCTAAATATGTCCTTCTCATAATCGCTAATTAGTAAGGACGAAAAAAGACCAACCTCTGAGTATTGATATATCCCCAGAGGATAATTCACTAGGCCCAGATTCAGCTCTAGGGGCAAAACACTCGAGGCTCAATTAAACTTCCCCAGTGTTAGGCCCTTTATTGTGTATCGTGCACTGAACATGCGAAATTGCCGAATCAAAATTGAGCATTCAAGGAGCCGTGCCTAAAACGATCAAGGCCGAATCGACCCAAGGCCGAAACGACCCACCGAAATAGGCCGAATCGATCCAGGTGCAAATTCGGGTCAAAAACGACCCAGTCCGAAACGACTCAGTACCGAAACGTCCCGGATTCACTTGCAATAGTTACGGTATTCCAATAAACGATGCCCAAATCTGTATGTTTTACAAGGGAAAACAATCCAATTTAATGATTATGATAACAAAAATTTATCATAATAAAAGGAAAGAAGCATATGACCAAGGTAAACTAAGTACCGAAGGTCCGGAAAGGTTACCCGATAAAAACCGGGATCGGAACCGTACCAAAATTCGTATGTAACATGGATTCGGAAAAAATTTTTGGGCATAGGTTCCCCGCACCCCGGAGTCCCCGCAATTATGAGCAGGGTCTCTACGGGGTGGTCGACGAACCTATCCTAGTCAACCCAGGCCCAAATGGGAGGAGGGGACATAGACTGGCTCATCTTGATTCGGCAAAGGTGACCCACACGAATTGGATGGATTCTGTTTAGAAGATACTATGGAAAGGCCACAAAGGGACCTGAATATTATCCATCTGCATCGTGGGATTTATAAGTGCTAAACGAAGACGGGTCTTGCACATGTTCAAAACTAAATTAATGCTGAGAATTTTTTATTCAGCGATACCAACGTCTTCCGATACCGGAAGTGGAAGGAACACGCACAAAAACCGTCCTCTTTTCTGGCAATTTAAGTTTCCACAACGCCGACTTCTATTAAAACATTACCAGGAATAATACAAGCGTATACCCTGGCACATAACATGAAAAGAAGTGTGGTGCTTATCAAAAACCAAAAACGGTTGATCACATGATAAACAAAACTTCCAAGTGAAAATTCAAAATGGCGGACAACCACTACACATGTAATGTCGGCAGAAACACGCGAAATAAAGTCTCTAAGAATTTCGGAATAAACAGTAAGCTTAAAAAGCCTAAGTACGTTGTGGAAACTCAAGGTAAGTGCAAAATCAAAAAAGAATAAAACACTTATCCGTTTATTCATTCTTCCATGGAATGTAGTTTGACGATCCTATCCCAAGCAAGTCTGAAAAAATAATGACCTTCTCGGCGCGAAAATCGCGGTCACGTGACCTGTATCGTCTGCCTATTGGTCTGATAGGTCATGTGACATCAGCGACCAATCAGGACTCGACGCTGGGGAGGTCACGGGAAAAGGGACATGCCGGTGGCATTTCTGGCTAGATTTTTTTTGTGTCAGACTGTCCCAGACCTGCGTCTGGTGAAAAGGCTATAATTGTAGTGATGGGTAGTTATATTTGATATTAAAATAAAGGTTGCTGTGATGAGCTGGACAAGGGTTAAGAATGACTTCTGCTCACCTAGTGGCTGGGTACCAGCAACTCTACATGTCAACTTGGCTGGTTCCCCTTCTGGTACAGTAACACTGTCTGGTGGTATCTCAAACTTCGGATCATCTCCTTCGGCAGGAATAAGTTCCTCTGATAATTTCTTAAGAATACTAGCATTAGTCCGACTGTCAAAACTATTTTGTTCCATTCTAGCACTTCTAATACCCGAGTCAGAAAAGGACGTCGACAGCGGATGTGACGCTGCAGATTCCGCTTCAGACTCTTCTTCTGTTTGAACTGATGTGTTTGCCATTGAGGAGGCTTGTGTCCCGGACGACGTTTTCTTATGTTTTCGAGTGATTCTTGCGATTTCTTCTGATGTTTTGGCATAGAATGAATTTTCCTCATCACTAAGTCCATCTAAACTGTCCCGTTCATCATTTTCCGACATGTCAGAAACATCATCAACATCTCTGGAATAAATAACATGAAATCAGATTTTGAACTTTGATATTCTGGACTCAGATGGAAGCAGATAACATTTAAATATTTCCATCTTTATGGTGGGGGAAACAAAACTGAACCTTATCCTTGCCACTGTTTCTCTGTTAAGAAAATAAATCCGTGTGACATTGTGCATTCATTTATATCTCCTAAATGGTCATTTTCTGAAGAAAATTAGTGATATTTTTCTTATTTATACTCTAAAAATAGATTGTGGATACTCGTCAGAACTGCCACAATGAGGCGGTTATAACGAGTACCCACAACCTATGTCATGGAGCAGAAATAACCAAAACAATGTACGGTCATCAGGATAACAACTCCGTGAAATGAATACCCCTCTAAACCCCACTTTATATAGAGAAAATTGGGGTTTATGGGGTATACATTTTCTGCTTACTTTTGCTCAAAAACATAGAACATAGATTGTTGGTACTCATTAGAACCGCCTCATTGAGGCGGTTCTAACAAGCACCCACAATCTATGTTGAAAGTAGAAATAATAACAAGAGGGCCATGATGGCCCTGGATCGCTCACCTGATCCATAGTGTAACAAGTGGGCCCCAGAGAGGGCCATTATTGGCCCCAGGGCTTTAATGTACATAATGTTGAGGGAGGTCTTAAAGGTGAAGCTTCATACCAAACATCAACAAAGGCTAAAATTTGAACAATCTTGTCAAAGGTCCACTAGATGAAGCTACACATCAAATATCAAAGACCTGGGCCTAGCGGTTTCAGAGAAGAAGATTTTTAAAGATTTTCCCTATATAAGCCTATGTAAAATCAAAGGGCCCCGGGACAGGGGCATTTTTTGCCCCAGCACTATAGTTTGAACAATCTTGGTAGGGGTCCACTAGATGAAGCTTCATACCAAATATCAAAGTTCTGGGCCTTGTGGTTTCAGAGAAGAAGATTTTTAAAGATTTTCCCTATATAAGCCTATGTAAAACCAAAGGGCCCCGTGGCAGGGGGGGATTTTTTGTCCCAGCACTATAATTTGAACAATCTTGGTAGGGGTCCACTAGACGAAGCTTCATACCAAATATCAAAGTCCTGGGCCTTGTGGTTTCAGAGAAGAAGATTTTTAAAGATTTTCCCTATATAAGCCTATGTAAAATCAAAGGGCCCCGGGACAGGGGCATTTTTTGCCCCAGCACTATAGTTTGAACAATCTTGGTAGGGGTCCACTAGATGAAGCTTCATACCAAATATCAAAGTTCTGGGCCTTGTGGTTTCAGAGAAGAAGATTTTTAAAGATTTTCCCTATATAAGCCTATGTAAAACCAAAGGGCCCCGTGGCAGGGGGGGATTTTTTGTCCCAGCACTATAATTTGAACAATCTTGGTAGGGGTCCACTAGACGAAGCTTCATACCAAATATCAGAGTCCTGGGCCTTGTGGTTTCAGAGAAGAAGATTTTTAAAGATTTTCCCTATATAAGCCTATGTAAAACCAAAGGGCCCCGGGGCAGGGGCATTTTTGGCCCCAGCACTAAAATTGGAACAATCTTGGTAGGGGTCCACTAGATGAAGCTTCATACCAAATATCAAAGTCCTGGGCCTTGTGGTTTTAGAGAAGAAAATTTTTAAAGATTTTCCCTATATAAGCCTATGTAAAACCAAAGGGCCCCGTGGCGGGGGCATTTTTGGCCCCAGCACTATAATTTGAACAATCTTGGTAGGGGTCCACTAGATGAAGCTTCATACCAAATATATAAGACCTGGGCCTTGTGGTTTCAGAGAAGAAGATTTTTAAAAATTTTCCCTATATAAGCCAATGTAAAAGCAAAGGGCCCCGTGGCGGGGGCATTTTTGTCCCAGCACTAAAATTTGAACAATCTTGGTAGGGGTCCACTAGATGAAGCTTCATACCAAATATCAAAGTCCTGGGCCTTGTGGTTTCAGAAAAGAAAATTTTTAAAGATTTTCTCTATATAAGCCCATGTAAAACCAAAGGGCCCCGTGGCGGGGGCATTTTTTGTCCCAGCACTAAAATTTGAACAATCTTGGTAGGGGTCCACTAGATGAAGCTTCATACCAAATATCAAAGACCTGGGCCTTGTGGTTTCAGAGAAGAAGATTTTTTAAGATTTTCCCTATATAAGCCTATGTAAAACCAAAGGGCCCCGGGGCGGGGGCATTTTTGGCCCCAGCACTGTAATTTGAACAATCTTGGTAGGGGTCAACTAGATGAAGCTTCATACCAAATATCAAAGACCTGGGCCTTGTGGTTTCAGAGAAGAAGATTTTTAAAGATTTTCCCTATATAAGCCAATGTAAAACCAAAGGGCCCTGTGGCGGGGGCATTTTTTGTCCCAGCACTATAATTTGAACAATCTTGGTAGGGGTCCACTAGATGAAGCTTCATACCAAATATCAAAGTCCTGGGCCTTGTGGTTTCAGAGTAGAAGATTTTTGAAGATTTTCCCTATATAAGCCTATGTAAAACCAAAGGGCCCTGGGGCGGGGGCATTTTTGGCCCCAGCACTATAATTTGAACAATCTTGGTAGGGGTCCACTAGATGAAGCTTCATACCAAATATCAAAGACCTGGGCCTTGTGGTTTCAGAGAAGAAGATTTTTAAAGATTTTCCCTATATAAGCCAATGTAAAACCAAAGGGCCCCGTGGCGGGGGCATTTTTCGTCCCAGCACTCAAATTTGAACAATCTTGGTAGGGGTCCACTAGATGAAGCTTCATACCAAATATCAAAGTCCTGGGCCTTGTGGTTTCAGAGAAGAAGATTTTTAAAGATTTTCCCTATATAAGCCTATGTAAAACCAAAGGGCCCCCGTGCGGGGGCATTTTTGGCCCCAGCACTATAATTTGAACAATCTTGGTAGGGGTCCACTAGATGAAGCTTCATACCAAATAACAAAGACCTGGGCCTTGTGGTTTCAGAGAAGAAGATTTTTTAAGTTTTTGGTGAAAAAAATCTGTTTTTGGCTCCTGTGACCTAGATGTGCAACGGACCGGAACCATTTGACCCATATTCAAACTTGACCGAGATATTGTCATGATGATCATTCTGAGCAAGTTTGATTAAGATTGGACCAAAATTGTGGCCCCTAGGGTGTTCACAAGGTTTTTATATGATTTGACCCGCTGACCTACTTTTTAACCCGATATGACCCATATTCGAACTGGACTGAAATATTGTCACAATGGTCATTCTGAGCAAGTTTCATGATAATTGGACCAAAACAGTGGCCTTCAGAGTGTTCACAAGGTTTTTCTATGATTTGACCTACTGACCTACTTTTTGACCGGACATGACCCATATTCGAACTTGACCAAGATATTGTCATGATGATCATTCTGAGCAAGTTTGATTATGATTGGACCAAAATTGTGGCCTCTAGGGTGTTCACAAGGTTTTTCTATGATTTGACCCGCTGACCTACTTTTTAAGCCGACATGATCCATATTCAAACTTCACTAAAATATTGTCACAATGATCATTCTGAGCAAGTTTGATGATGATTGGACCAAAATTGTGGCCTCTCGAGTGTTCACAAGGTTTTTCTATGATTTGACCTACTGACCTACTTTTTTACCCGACATGACCCAAATTCGAACTTGACCGAGATATTGTCATGATTATCATTCTGAGCAAGTTTGATGATAATTGGACCAAAACTGTGGCCTCTAGTGTGTTCACAAGAAAAAGTTTACGCACGGACGACGCACGACGGACGACGGACGACGCACGACGCACGACGCACGACGACGCCGGACATCTTACTGTCACAAAAGCTCACCATGACCTTCGGTCAGGTGAGCTAAAAATGTTAACATTTTTACCCAATATTTATCATTTCCTGACACCATGTTGGAAGCCATTATTTCTTATGGACATGTTTTCCAGATGATACCCCTGTAAACTCCAATTTTGTCTATATAAAGTCAGTTTAAAGGGGTATTCATTTCACAGACTAATCTTTGATCATCATACCTGCTAAGAATTGAAATCTGTGGCCTTGAATATGCTATGCAAAATCTTTTGCAGGTTTGTGGCTACAACATTGTTTTTGTTCAAGAAATCCTGTTAAGCCATTCAGTACCAGAAACCCCCAAAACAGTGCAGGCCCAGATCAGATGTCACAGAATGCAGCGTCTGTTTGTAAAAATTCCAGCCAGTTTCCAAATAGTTATTGAAGAAGACATAACCTGATGCCCCTAAATTTTGAAATGGACTCCTGCTATTTAAGGTGGAAATTCCATTTGGTACAAAAAGGGTTAAACACATTTCTTAGAACCTATTTAGTCATCCAAAAAACAATCAGCCACCAAACATAGCCTACCGATACAACAAAATTATTTTTCACATATTATATTTGGCCACGGATATAAAATTCACACGGAAGATGTCTAAATTAGGGAAAATGTCACATAAAATCAGTTCATGAACAAGACATCATTAGTTTGGGTGTCATAGTTGACAGCTTCTTCAAAACAGGTGGGGAAGAAATTTATCTAACCCTTCCACTGCCAATCACGATTAGCAGATAACATTTTTATTTAAAGATTATTGTTCTTATTTTTCACAGTTAATAATGTTTGACATTTTCTTATTTTTCACCGTTAATAAGGTTTGACTTTATATGTGAATTGTCTGCTAGAATCGTCTGCTAGGCAGACAATTCACATGTAATGTCAAGTCTTATTCACACTGAAAAATATTTCAAAAGTCACAATTGGCAGACGGCATTTTCAAAGTGTTTTTTTTTTTTTTCAAGGAAAATTAGGTCAGATATTGCACGTGAATCATCTGAATGCGATTCAGGTGTAAAATCAAGCCATTTTAAATGAAAAATATTTTGTCTGGTCTGGCAGTTGATGGGTAAACAAATGATACCGCGGTTATCCATCTAGTTTGTCTTCAATAACAAATATTTTCAGAAAAAGAAGACCACGAAATAAATATCCATTCTACCAGAATGTCACTTTATACCACATTCAAATTTAACAATTTAAATAACAATTTACATAACAATAACACATCTGTGCGATATAGTGCATTTTTTAAATCTCCAATGTGGCTACTTTTCTCATGAAAATCCGTGATATTTTTCTTATTTAAACTTCAAACATAGGTTGTGAGTGCTCGTTAGAACGGCCTCATTGAGGCGGTTCTATCTAGTACCCACAACTTATGTCTTGGAGCAGAAATAAGAAAAATAATGTATACCCCGTAAACCCCAGTTTTCTCTATATAAAGTGGGGTTTAGCGGGGTGTTCTTTTAACGGACTTGTTCATGTGATGATACAAAGTATTACTTTGGCAAAATCATGTGCCGAGAAAAACTGCATCTGTTTATGTCATAGAAGCCTCTGTGGTGTAGTGGTTACGCTACTCGCCTTGTAAACCAGGGGTTGCAGGATCGATCCCGGGCTTCTCCAGACTTTCGGATGAGTCTTTAAACCGAGGTCCCGTCTCCGTATGACCTTAGCTGTTGGTGGGACGTAAAACTCAAACACTCACTCACTGTTTATGTTGTCTACTTAATCTTCTTGCGAACTTTTTGAAAATATTTTCCCAAATAGACAAACAGTGTGGACCCAGATCAGACTGCTCCTAGAGGAGCAGTCTGATCTGGGTCCATACTGTTTGCAACAACGACTTTTAAAGTAACCAGCAGATGACAATTGTTGTGATTGGCATTTTATGGGTTAAAACGTATCCCAAAAAAAGTAATCATTAATACGAAAGCATATCCATCCATGTCACAGTTCTTCCTAGATTCACATCCCTCAAAACTGATAATTTTCTTCTCTTGAAATTTTGTGGCATTTTCAATATTGATGTCACAAATATAGATTGTGGATGCTAATTAGAACCACCTTGCTGAGGTGGTTCTAATGAGCACCCACAACCTATGTTATTGAACAAAAGTAAGTGAAGTAATAAATTCTCATGTAGACCCCACTTTTTTGTATTATAAAGTAGGTTTTACAAGGTCTTATTAACATGACGCAGTTTCTAAAAACATCTACAATAACCATAGTCATTCTTGTCAGATTTTTTGTACAATTCATAAATTTAAATAAATGCACAAGCTTTTCCCCAAAAATCACTCATTATAAATTTAAATGTACACAAATTATTTTAAAACGAAAAATTAAGTTTACTTTTGGCAATAATAGTTACTCATTGTGAAAACTATGAAATTAAATACAGTACCCCCAGCTATTTCTGAACATATACTGTGTTGCAGAAAAATAAGTTTTACGCTGCATGTAAACAAACATGTCGTCTGCTTTTTAAGCCTAAGTGAAAACTAGCTCTGCTGCATACCAAAATATGATTCAAATACTGTATGCACACAGCAATAAATCAGATCAGCCTGCACATTTGTACAGGTTGTCTAAGTCTTTGCAGTTTGCAGACGACATATGACAATTTTTCCCATGATGCAATACTCATAAAAATTTATCAAAAATTACCATCTTCACAAGTTACTAATGAAGGTATTTTAACCTCAGACCCCTAAATACCAGCAATGGATTGGAAGAGTCCATTATTACAACAAGGGCTGTAACAGGACATTATAGCTTACCTGATTTTTCCATGGTCAAAAGTTGACATTTTTTTCTATGTGTGTGACCTTGTTTTCAAGGTCATCTAGTTGAGTTAGCCTGATTCTGGGGGCTTTTTTTTATGTATGTTTTCTTTTTTTAACCCTTAACCTGCTCTTTTTGACAATCCCTACTTTTGCAAACAGTGTAGAGATCCAGATCAGATGGCTTGAAGAAGCCATCTGATATCTGTCATTCAGTTTATGAATTTGAATGAAAACATTGTATCATGAAATCTGATTGGCTGCTAGTCAGAAATGGGTGTGGCTAATTCAAATATTCGACAGGATAAAGGTTAATGTTTCATCAGTCGGTCCATATAGACTTGGGATCAGTGCTCTATTGGATTGTTTGTTTTTCAGCGTTTAATGGCCCAGTCAATGCTTTAAAGGTCATAATGAGCTAGTCAGTGAACTTAGCCACACTTTTCCTTGGCAGGCTTAGTCCATCTAAGCAGTTGACCAGTAGAGTGGAAATTTTTCACCAATAACTGACAACTGCCTTTCTTGAATCTGAGAAAGACCATAGTAAGTATTTCACAACAATCTCTACGAACGAATGATCCTGTATCTAGAAGGGAACAAACCATGAACCTCCTGGTCAACAGTCAGACATGCATCTGACTGAGCTGTGACACCAGAAAGGGTTAACCCTGAAGCCATCTTATCGGGATCTACACAGTTTGTCAAACACTGGAAGAATACATTATTTCAAGCAATTTGATTGGTGGACAGTCAGAAATGGGTGTGGTGAAATTAATTTATTCAGCAGGATAAGGGTTAACTGAATGATTGAGAGGCTGCAGATGACATCACACACTGACATTACACACCTACAGTTGCCGACCTTGGTAGCTCAGTCGGATGCGCGTCTGACTGGTGATCAGGAACACATGGGTTCGATACCTGCCGGGTTTGGTAACATTCTTTCATGGAGATTTATCATGAAATCTTTTCTACCCTCATTCTCTCCCTTCCGCTGATTCAAGAAGGGCAGTTGTCAGTTTCTGGAGAAAGAATGTGCACTGCACTGGTTAACCGCTTTCGTATAAGCCTGCCCAGGAAAAGTGTGGATAGGTAAACTGACCGGCTCAAAAATGACCTAAGTAGTGTTGACTGGGCGGTTAAACTCCAATACAAACAAACAAACACACCTACAGTTATCTTTCTTGCTGGAGACACCTAGGCTCATTGCCAACAGAATTTTAATGTACTTTCCTTGTAAGTAAACCTTGATTATTTCATTCGTATGTGCTTTAACCCTTGTCCTGCTGAGCCCGGATATGCCTGATTTTCCAAACAATGAAGATCCAGATCAGATGGCTTCATCAGAAGCCATCTGATCAGGATCTACATTGTTTGCTATTCAGATTGTGAATTTGTTGCAATGATTTGCATCAAGTAATCTGATTGGTTGATAATCGGTTGTGGGTGTGGCATATATGAATATTCAGCAGGACAAGGGTTAAGAACAATCACAGACACATATTAACCCCTTCAGTGTTTTTATCGGTCAAAAATGAATAAGTTTGTGCACAAAATTCTGCCTGGTGTCTCCAATATGGCGGATCAAGGGAGAATAATCTCACATAAATGCTGTGTCTGCAACCTCTCAATTGTATTTGCATGTATGATTGAATTTCAATGCATATTCCAGCTCCTATGATAAGCTGGCTGTGAAAATTATACTTATTTCATAACAGTTTATTAACCCTTAAGATGCTGAGAAAAACTACATCTGAAAATTTCGTCTGCTTATGTCGTCTGCTGAATCTTTTTGCAAACTTTTTAAAATATTTTTGCAAACAGGCAAACAGTGTGGTCCCAGATCAGACTGCTCCTACAGAAGCAGTCTGATCTGTGTCGGCAAACAGTGTGGGCCCAGATCAGACTGTTCCCACAGGAGCAGTCTGATCTGTGTCCACCCTGTTTGCCGAAAATGACTTTTAAGGTAACCGGCAGACGGCAAAGCAGACGACAATTGTTGTGATTGGCATTTTATGGGTTAATATAAAAGGTTACCTGGGCAGAAAGTAATTTAGAGCATGTCGTTACCAAATATTTCATAATTTACATTTTTCAAGTTAAATCTACTAAATAATTTCACATATGCCAAACTGAAAATTTATGTGCATTTAATTTGAGCGAATGATACATTTTCCCCCAAATATAACGAAGAAAAAGACCTTTTTCTTATAAAATTCACTTTAAACCTTAAAGTACCTGACACAAATGAGCAGATGACATTTTCATATATTTTTTCTTATTTTTCAAGGAAATGCAAGCTTGGAATGGCAAACAGTGTAGACCTTGATCAGACTACTCCTTCAGGAGCAGTCTGATCTGGGTCTGCACTGTTTGGTTAGGCTCTTCTGTCCCAATACTTAGGATCATTACGGTAGCTCACTTGCATGCGAGTCTGACTGGTGATCAGGAGGTCGCGGGTTTGATACTTGCCCGGGTTGGCAACATTCTTTTGTGGAGACTGATCATGAAAATCTTTGCTACAGTCATTCTCTCCCTTCTGCTGGTTCAAAATGACAGTTTCTGATTAAAGAAGATTAACTGCGTACGTATAAGCCTGCCCAGGGAAAGTGTGGTTGGGTAAATTGATGGCTTAATATGACCTAAATATTGTTTACTGGGCCATTAAACTCCAAACAAAATGTGTGTGTTGGAGTTGCACTTCCCACCAAAAACCTTAGGTCATACAGAGACCGGACCTCGGTTTAAAGAGGATCATCCGTGAGTTCGATTCCGGGCTTCTCCAGACTGAACACAGCCTGGAGGAGCCTGAAATCAAACTCACAACCCCTATTTTACAAGGTGAGTAGCTTTACCACTACGCCACGGATGCTTTAACAAAACATGTAATTGACTGTTTTATAAAAAGCCACAAAACCTGCTTCCAATTCGAGGGTTATATGGGTCATTTGGTTTAGGAATAGTGGTATAGACTTCTGGGAACTCTGTGCCCACTTTTGTCTGACTCCGGGACAGGCTGCTGTATGGTGAGATCCCCTGGGCACCTGCAAAAATATTTCATATACATGTACATTGAAACTTTGATGGCTCGAACACCGATGGCTCGTTTACCATGGCTGAGTCGAACCAGTTCTTCAGCCCCTTAGGGAAATGCTCTACATAACAAATAGTGGGGGATAATTTAGGAGAGTTTCGTCTTTCATATTACAAATGCATGCTGTGTGTACTCATTAGGATCGCCTCCAATGGAGGCGATTCTAATGAGTACACACAGCATACATTTTCATTATAGAATACCGAAAAGTTGTCCAAAAGGATCTTGTTATGCCTCCTGACAGTAACCCTCAGTGGCTCGAACTACCCCAGTCTCGAACAGATTTTCGAGGTCCCTAAGGTGTTCGAGCCATCGAAGTTCGACTGTATTATCATTCATACCACATATATATTAATTCTAAGTTTTGAGATTATTAGTTTTATCTCTTCCAACCTCCCACCCCCTGTGTTTCTGTTTCAGACAATGTTTGCATACACTTTGATCATTTATCACGGCAAATATACTTAGGTTTTTGCTGAAAAGATGTGACTAGTTTTTGCAAATGCAAAAGAACAAATATTGACAGAAAGAGCTAAATTTTATAACACATACATGTTAAGTTTTAACCCTTATCTTGCTAAGACAACCCCTATCTTTGCAAACTGTGTAGATCCAAATCAGATGGCTTCTAAAGAAGCCATCTGATCAGGATCTACACTGTTTGGCATTCAGTTTATGATTTTGTAGCAATAAATTACATCAAGTAATTTGATTGGTTGATAAACAGAAATGGGTGTGGCTTAAATGAATTTTCAGCAAGATAAGGGTTAATATAAATTTCATTTTTTTTATCTTTTCTACAGCTTTTGTTTGATTTGAGGCTTCACGTCCCCATCAACACTATATAGGTCATTTTGGAGACTTTGCTTCCAATTTTGTGGGACTTTTACCCGACATTGAGATGAAATAATATCTCAAGCCCTGTCGCCCAATGGAACCAATAGGGTTTATAAGCATGGACAGACCGACTCGCACCGCTTTGCCTGCGCAGACTTAGATCCTCTTAGCGGTTTACCAGTACTTGTGTGCGGTCGGCTTCAGCTCTGCGTGGAAACATCATGCAGCCCAACTATTTCTTCAAGCCCCGATGGGCGGGGGCGATTTCTACAGCCTTTATTCTTTCTTCTATTCAAATACTGAAAGTCCGAAAGAATATTTTATGCAATTATAAAGAGAACGGCAAAGCATATACAAATAATATACCTTTTCAAATTACTAAAATCCAAAAATTAGGCCAAGTGCATGTTGCTTAGAAAAAAATTGCAAAGTTTGAAAACATTAGCATAATATGGAAATTAGTATACATTCGTATAATACCAAAATTAAAAAAAAACTGCAACTGAAAAATGCAAAAACACCTACATGTATGTATATCCATGTCCGCAATTAATCCTTTTCATGACCTTTGCATGACCATATCAGAAGTTAAATTGCCTTAAAATGTTTTCTTCACTTAAGGTAAATAAATAAACTCTGACAGTTTCAGCCATTTTTTTTTTCAAGGGAGATGACTTTTGAGCCTTCCTGTTTGTCTTTCAGTAACCTGACCCCTCTGAAAAAGGGGTCAGTTTTAGAGAAGAAACTGCTCCTGAAGGGGTCAACTCTAAAAGGAAAGAATTTGCTCCTCAGGAGCAAATTCTTTCCTTTAAGAGTTGACCCCTGTTGATAAGGGCGACGAAAAATATTTTGAAGGAGTTGCCTCCCCTGAAGGTGTATCCATTCCCCTTAAAAAACAAAAATAGTAACCACCAACAAATAATTTATTATTTCGGCTGCAAAGCTTGAAGGCAGTACAAAAGTTTCATTTTAGTCACCACATGAAGTTGTAAGTGGGTCATCTTGTATCTTTTGTCACTAGTCAGTCATCTTTTCACAAAAACGAAACATTTTTTTTTTTTCAAAAAATGACTTTATATTCCTTGTCTATTATTTCACAAGTTATCCAGTTTCTGAAACCAGTTTGTTTACCTATTTAAAAGTTGTCTTACTCCAGACAAAGCATAATTTTTTATGAATGTATGTTTTTTGTTCTTTTGTCATTCTTCATCATAGCAACTGGATGGTTCGGATCAGACCATATTTGTTCAAAGCACAACACATTAAATGCTCTAAAATATAATCTAAAGTTTTTGCCATATGTAAATTGTGATGTTATTACACAGGTGAGCATATAATTTTTATCACATGATGTTACCCACTAAATAACAGTGATCTTATATGAGCCCCGCCAAGCGAATTTGTGTCTTCGAGCATTCCGTCATGACAAATTTTAACTGCGCATGCCCAGCCATTCAGAGGGGCCAGGGATATGGCTTTCTGTCTGAAGGTTCCTCTTGATTCACTGCTTGTATGAGCAAGCAGCGAAGGTTCTGGCGAGACTGCGCGGATGCGCAGGCTCGCCTGAACATTCGCCGCTCGCATAGGCCATAAGTACCAAAATCGCTTGACGGGGCCCATATGATAAAGCTTTATTTAGAATACCTTTGAAAATCCAGTTGCCACGCCAATCCTGTTCATATGGAGTTTCATCCTCTTTATCGTCTTCAAGTTCTTCTTCAGTTTCCTCAGCAATCGGAGCAAGATTCATTGACAATAAATCTGGATCGATTTCATTTATACCAAAGTCATGTTCTTCATCATCATCATAATAACTGAAGTCAGGAAATGCACGATTATCCGGATCATGAACTTTATCATACGTGAAAAATCTTGACGAGAATTCCTCCGCACTTTCTTCATGTCGAATTTGAACTTTGTCGAATTCTTCCTCAATAGGTTCTGGTTCAACATCTTCTTCCATTTTAATTTCTTCATATAATGGTCGTGGAATCACTTCATGAGCAAATGTTCGTAGTTTTTCAAATTCTCTTTGTAAAATTTCTCTTTCATCAGGTTCCTGTTTCGGAACTTCATCTTCATTTTCTATATCATCAGTTTCTTCTCCTTGTAAATCATCAGTAACTTCTCTTTGTAACTGATCATTAACATTTGCTTCCGTTTCTATATCTTTGGTTTCTGTCATTTCACCATGAACACTAATACCATCTTCACTTACATTTTCATTAATATTCTCACCATCAAATTCATCTAACTCTCTGTTTTGCACATTTTGATTTTTATCTAGTTTACTATCACAGACATTATAACTTTTCTCCATGTTTTCTGTCTGAATGGAGTCAATGACATTTTTCTCCTCAGAGAATGAAGAGCTCAGAGTTCTGTTGACCATTTTCTCCTCTGAACCTGAAGAGTCTGTTTGCTGATCCATGTCAGCCTCGTTTTCATCGTCTATATTTATATTAACATTTCTTACACTGTGCCTGTGTTGTTCTAAAATCTGAAAAAAAAAAAACAAGATGTGTTTGAGAAACACGAACATGTCTCTGGGCTTAGGTCAATTTTATTGTAAAAGGTCACAGGACAAGGTCAAGGTCACAATTCAAAATTTTGGTATGGGTGGGAAGCCCTTATCACAAGTAACCTACATGTCAAATATGAAGGCTCTATCTCAAAAGGTTCAAAAAGTTATGAAAAAGTAGGTCATGATCAAGTTCACAGGTCAAAATTTTGTATGAATGGAAGCCTTTGTCATAAGGAACCTACATGCTTATATGAAGTCTCTATCGCAAATGGTTCAAAAGTTATGATAAATAATGTCAAGATCATAGGTAAGAATTTTGTGTATGGGCGGGAAGCCTTTGTCACAAGGAATCTACATGCCAAATATAAGCCTCTATCTCAAAGGATTCAAAAGTTATGATAAAGTAAGTAACATGTCAAGCTACGTGTCAAGATAAAGGACACAGGCAATTTTTTTTTTTTGTAATAGTGATGAGCCCTTGTCACAGGAAATCTCCATCTCAAACGGTTCAAAGGTTACGACTAATATTATTTATTCTTTAAAGTAGGTCACAGGTCAAAAACTTTTGCTGAGTGGAAAGCCTTTGTCACAAGGAGCCAATGTGCTAAAAATGAAGGCTCTATCTCAAACCGTTCAAAAGTAATGACTAACGTTATTTGCTTTGTCTAAAGTAGGTCACAAGTCAAGGTCAAGGTCACAGGACAAAATTTTTTTATATGAGTGGGAAGCCCTTGTCACAAAGAACCTACATGCTAAATATGAAGCTTTTTCTGAAACGTTTTCCAAATCATGACCAATGTTATTTTTTTCATTAAAGTAGGTCACAGGTCATGGTCAAAGTCACAGGTAAGTTTTTTTTACATGAGTTGGAAGCCCTTGTCACAAGGAACCTACAAGCCAAACATGAAGACTCTTATCTCTATCTGTTCACAAGTTATGACCAATGTTAAAGCCGTCCAACAATCCAACAGACAAACCAACCAACTGAGTAACAGCAATATGTCCTAGCTATCGCTACCTGGGACATAAAATAAAATAAAAATTTAGCATGATGAACATAGTTTTAGAAGTTTTTCAAGGCAATTTTAATAGGTACCCACAACATACAGTTTCATGGAAAAATAAGAAAATTTTATCCAAAACGTAGCCTAGATGCACTTCCGTGTCAGTTTTTTTTTTTTTTTTTATTACAGTCAACCCTCTTTATACCGACATTCGTTATAACGGCAAGACTCGTTATAACGGAATTTTGAATAGAGATACTACTAAGCTAAAGGCTTAGCCCCGCTTCCGAGCGGTGTGGGCTTCCCTCGGGTTGGAAATGCACAAATCGAGT
This sequence comes from Lucinisca nassula, assembly GCA_963580285.1. Classification (NCBI taxonomy): domain Eukaryota; kingdom Metazoa; phylum Mollusca; class Bivalvia; order Lucinida; family Lucinidae; genus Lucinisca; species Lucinisca nassula. The sequence continues at coordinate 9,289,302 of OY757026.1, forward strand.
CCACATCATGAAAGGATCTTGTAATCTAATACTCCAAGAAACAAATGTAATAGACATTTGTTAGAATCGCCTCGGTGAGGCGATTCTAACAAATGTCTATAACATTTGTTTCTTGGAGTCATAGTGGGGAAAAGGCCTTTTATTAACTATCATACTCCTAACTGGAATTCTTTATAACGGCAAATTCTTTATAACGGCACAATTGTAGGGAACAAATACTGTCGTTATAACGAGGGTCCTCTGTATTTGGTTTTACCGCCCTTTCAAGATTATTTCACTCATATTGAGCCGATCCTAAATCAGAGGTGGGCGAAAACCGGAGTACCTGGAGAAAAACCACCTGACCTTCCGTTGCAGAACTTGGCATCTCACGTGACCTGAGCGAGGCTCGAACCACAGGGGTATGAGACCTAACGATCAAGTGTCAGCGCTCTTAACCACTAGGCCACAGAGGCCTGTTTTCCATATCAGTTACCCCATATATTAATTGCATTGTAGTGCATTGACCTAATAAAGATTTGCTATCTCAATACAAGTGAGCTTTATTACATCAATGTGACAGTGCACTTGTATGAATGAACCGGACTATTGGAAAAATGACAAAAATGTTGTTACTGGGGAAAATGTAAAAATTACTTGGAAAAAAAATATCACAGGAAAAATATGGTCAGCTGATACTAAATATATCGACCACCCGAATACTGGGATGCACTGAGGACCTTCAATAACTGATCATGCTAATCTAAGAGTGTACTAGGGGATAAACTGATAAATAGAATACCAGATTTGTATTGTTTGATATAAGTTTATCAGGATCGGCTTCGAGAATGCATGTAGAATCGCATGGCAAGCCTTGTGGTGCTACAAGCGTTCTCGAAGCCTTGCCTGATAAACTTGATATCAAAAGACACTCACCTGGTATTCTCTATTTATCTGGAGCTAGTATGAATGAAGATGGAAAACCCACAGAAGATCAACACTTTAGTGCATGATTTCCTTGTTTTGTTTGTTTTCACATCACGAAAACACGCCTATATAATTGTGACCCCCTTGCACCCCACTTTTATATAGTAAAACTGGGGTTTGCAGGGGTAACCCTTATTTTTCTTATTTCTGCTCTAAAATATAGATTGTGGGTACTCATTAGAACCACCTCGATGAGGCAGTTCTAACGAGTGCCCAAAATCTATATTTTGAGCAGAAATAAGAAAAATATAATAATTTTTCATCATAAAATTTTCATTTTTTCAGCGAAAAAGATGGCAATTTAATTTTGTATAGGCGTGTTTGCGTAATGAAAAATTTTGTTTGTCTATGTCACATGTAAACATGAGTCTTGTCTGAACCGTAGTTGTTAACTTATGTAGTAACTATTGTTTTCTATTGGCTAGCTTGTATCAACATTCCTTCATTCCAGTTTAAAGAACAAGTTTGTATGTGTATGTTTAACTATACAATTGCATCACTTAAAATTGCTCCTGCCCATCGGGGCTTGAAGAAATAGATGGGCTGCATGATGCTACCAGGCAGAGTTGAAACCGACCGCTGGTAAACTGCTTACATGATCTGAGCCTGGCCAGGTAAAGCGGTGCGAGTCGGCCGGTCCATGCTTATAAATCCTATTGGATTCATTGGGCGACAGGGCTTGAGATGTCATTTCATCTCAATGTCAGGTAAAAGTCCCACAAAATTGGAAGCGACGTCTCCCAAATGACATAGTGTTGACAGGGACGTTTAACCTCAATTCCAACAAAACTTGCTTTTAACCCTTGTCCTGCTGAGCCCGGATACGCATTATTTTCCAAACAATGAAGATCCAGATCAGATGGCTTCTGACGAAGCCATCTGATCAGGATCTACATTGTTTGCCAGTCAGATTGTGAATTTGTTGCAATAATTTGCATCAAATAATCTGATTGGTTGATAATCGGTTGTGGGAGTGGCATATATGAATATTCAGCAGGACAAGGGTTAAAGAACATGCTTGTATGTGTCTGTTTAATCATACAATTTCATCACTTAAACAAGTGAATAAAACGTAAACCCATGTAAACCAAACTTTGTATAAAGACAAGAATTCTGAAGAAGGCATTGTCAAGACTGTGTGGTCTTGATTGACTGATTGTATTGGAGTTTAATGACATGTCAACCCTTGTGGTCATTTTGGGTCATTTCACAGAAAAAGGGAGAAAAGAGATAGAAGGGACAGTAGATTTGTTTGTTTGATTTGAAGTTTAACATCCCTGTCAACACTGTAAAGGTCATTTTGGAGACATGGCTTCCAATTTTGTGGGACTTTAACCCGACTTTGAGATGAAATGACTTCTCAAGCCCTGCCGCCCAATGAAACCAATAGGGTTCATACGCATGGACTGTCCGACTCGCACCGCTTTGCCTGGGCAGGGTAAGATCCTCTAAGCAGTTTACCTGTATTCTTGTGTGGGTCGGTTTCAGCTCTGCATGGAAGCATCTATTTCTTCAGTCACTGGTGGGCAGGGGCAGCCATTTGGTACAAAAAGTACTTAACAGACATTGGGATGTACTTACTTTTGCAATGACAGCCTGAGCAATCTGATCCTCAAATGATTTCAGCTCTCCCGATTCATCCGATAATGAGGACAGGTCCGAGACAGCTTCATCAGAGGTCTGGAAAAAACAATAACAATTTAATGGCTACAGTGGTTGTCTGGGGGAAAAAAAAAAATTACAAACAGAAAGTAACGATCCCTTCAAGGGGTATGCACATTTTAGCCGACGTCATTTTCAAAGCATTTTTTTGCCGGCCTTGGTAGCTCAGTCGGATGTGCGTCTGACTGGTGATCAGGAGGACAGGGGTTCGATAACTGCCGGGGTCGGCAACATTCTTTCATTGAGATTGATCATGAAATCTTTTCTACAGTCATTCTCCAACTTCGGCTGATTCAAGAACGGCAGTTGTCATCTTCTGATGAAAGAATGTGCACTGTGCAGGTAAACCGCTTACGTATAAGTCTGCCCAGGAAAAATGTGGATAGGTAAACTGACCGGCTAAACAAGAGCACCGCAAGCGGGTGCCAACGCTCGTCTGCAGTTTCTTTTAGAAAACAAAAGTTCTAAGTCAAATCAAATTGCAAGATGGAGTTATAAAACTTGTAGGGAATGTAGCTCTTGTGATGGTGAGTATGTGTATGAAGTTTCATGAAGGTAGGCCAAATACTTTTGGAAATATGGTCAAGGTTAAGTTTTTTGGTTAATTTTTCGAAAAATAGGTCAAAGTTCAAAGGTCAAGGTCACAGGTCAAAAAGCGTGGTATGACTGAAAAGGTCTTGTCCCAAGGAACATTCATGTGAAGTTGGAAGGCTCTGTTGTGAATAGTATTGAAATAAGAGACAAAAACAATTAAAAAAAAACGGAGAGAAAAGGGGAGATAATTCAATCAAATTGCAAGATGGAGTTATAAAACTTGTAGGGAATGTAGCTCTTGTGATGGTGAGTATGTGTATGAAGTTTCATGAAGGTGAAGTTTGAAGGCTCTGTTGTGAATAGTATTAAAATGAGAGCAAAAAATGTGTTTCAGAAAAAAATTGGAAAAGGGGAGATAATTCAGCCAAAATCAACAATGTTGTTATGGTCCTTGGTCAAAATGTAGCTCTTGTGATGATGAGTGTGTGTATGAAGTTTCATGAGGCTAGGTGTAATACTTTTTAAGTTATAGCCAAGGTTAAGTTTTTTTGGAACGACGACGCAAGACGACGCAAGACGACGACAACGCAGACGCCGGAGTGATGACAATAGCTCAAAAGTTTTTTTTCAAAAAAACAGACGAGCTAAAAATGACCTAAATAGTCTTGACTGAGCCATTAAACTCCAAAACAAACAAACAAAGTATTTTTTTCTTATTTTTCAGCAAAATTTGCCCTGCAGATGATTCACATATAATGTCAAGTCTTATTTTCGCAAATAAAAAAGCCTTGCTTCATTATTCTGTGCAGAAAATCTCCTGTATGGGCCATTTAAGTTTATGTATATCTTCTTTTAAGAATTTATCGCTATGGTATCTAAGGTTCCACCCCAGAATCTTAGTGGTTTGTCAAAATCCTTCTGACTGTCTAATCCTTAGTGTATGCCCACCTATTATGTACTGTAACTCCAACCTTCAGTTAACCCTTATCCCGCTGAATATTGAATTTTGCCACACCCATTTCTGACTTTGAACCAATTAGATTACTTGATGTAATTTGCTCCTGCAACTTCTGAAACTGAATGTTAAACAGTGTAGATCCTGATCAGAGAAGCCATCAGATCTGGATCTAGACTGTTTTCAAAGGTAGGGGCTGTCATAAACAGCAGAATAAGGGTTGGTAATTATTATCTACCTTAGCAGATGATGCATGGCATATGATTTATAACCTGGCCCCCGTCCATAGGGGCTTGAAGAAATATATGGGCTGCATGATGCTTCCACGCAGAGCTGAATCCGGCCCGCACATTAGTACTGGTAAACCGCTTAGAGGATCTAAGCCTGTCCAGGAACCGCGGTACCAGGCGGACCGTCCATGCTAATAAACCCTATTTGTTTCATAAGGCGACGGGGCTTGAGATGTCATTTCATCTCAATATCGGGTAAAAGTCCCACAAAATTGGAAGCAACATCTCCAAAATGACCTTTACAGTGTTGACGGGGACGTTAAACCTCAGATCAAACAAACAAACAATGATTCATAACCAATTTCTAACAACTGCAGCAGGGAGTCGACTAAGTGGCTAGAGCTTTGGATTTTCACCTAAGCCTACCAGGTTCAAACCGAAACACAGGCAGGGATTTTTTTTTTCAGCTCTGCTTCTTTTCTTTCGTCAAAACTTTCATGTTTTAAGACCAACATCACCTCTCTTTCCCGATTGGTGAGAACAAAGATACATGTAGGTACTTAAACACAGTATCATTACCAGATCAAGGGTCTCTCCTAGTCGGTCCTCTATCAACTTTGAGATCATCTGCCGCACCTTCTGAGACGTGAGTGCCGGGGAATGCGGGCCACTCTCATCAAAACCTATGAGAAAGAAAAAATGCAAGATTTAACCATTGTGTTTACTTGTGGACTCTTCCATAGCTATTTGTTCGACAAGTCCATTTGTCATATAAGGGGTGTCAGGCATATACAGGTATTTTCATTTTTATTCTATTTTTGACGGAAAATTCTGATAGCAAATAGTGCAGGCCCTGATCAGACGCCCCATTCTGCGGCGTCTGATCTGGGCCTGCACTGTTCCCAAGGTACCCTTTTAGGGGTTTCCACATACAATGGGTTAATGTATGGTATTCTAACACAGCACGCCTATATAAGCAATTGACTGGAACTGTGTTTTATTACGTAACAAATCACGGGGCGGAAGGGCGTGCAGAGTTACGTCATTAAAAGATGCCAATTTAAGACGTCACTCGTAGATTCATTAGATGTAGACGGTGTAACGTCACTCTTGCACCAAAAATGTTACAAAAGGACATAAATGCATGTGTTACAGTCAATATTTTTTGCGGGATTTCTTCTGACAATGGCGAAAAGTTAAGAGAATTTGAAGGAAACAACAACATTATTGCAGATTTTCAGCGTGTTAGAATCGAAATAGATCAGCTCTAGGCTGTGTTTGGTGAGTAATAAATCACAGTTTGTCAGTCAATTGTAAGTAGACAAATCACATGCCCAACGTGCTTGTGATTTGTCTAATTTACAATTGATATCCAAACTGTGACCTGCCCGTTTAGGATCTTTTCCATGCCTACGCTCAGAAACAATCAACTTGATAGTGCTTTCAGTGCTTTGATTTCTCCATGTAAGAAAATCTTACACGAGTGGTCATTTCATATGAAATTTAGAAAATGAGCCTTGGCGAGTTTCTTAAATTTTATATGAAATGACCACGAGTGTAAGATTCTGTTTATCATATAACAATTTTAAATCATATTTTATCGCCGAAGAAGTTGAGAAGTTAACATAGGGTTGTCACGGACAGCGTCAAGACATTATGCGCCAGTAACCATGTGTTATTACACGTGTGGTCATATGATTTTTATTACATGACGTTATCTCCAACCTCCATAAGCCAATAAGCCAGACCTCCAACGTCTTCAGCGGACTTACAGGACAATGATCAGACAGACCTGCAATGTCAAGCCACAGGACGCTGTCACCATCAGGTCCAGTGAGTTACTTGAGCGTCTTGGCATTGAGGACCTGGACCTCATCCTGAAAGAGAGTAGGCTTCGCTGGCATGGACATGTGGAATGCTCCAACGGTGCAGTCAAGACTGCCTGTGACATACAGGTAGGTGGAAAGCGAGGGCCTGGAAGGCCCAAGATGACCTGAAAGCAGCTGACAGAGATTGCAGAGAATGGAAGCTCGATCTGTGCTATCGATCCTCATGATAGACAAGCCTGGAGATCTGGTGTAGGATCTGCCATGCATGCAGCAAGCCAGCTACCTGGAAGGGGGCCCACTTATGTGGACGTTGCCCCTGTACCTGCACGTAAATCAAAAATCCGTTGATGATGATGATATCTACTAAATAACAGAGACGTTATATGATAAACATCTCATCACATACAGTCAAATTCCTATATTGAGACCACCTTTGGGACTGTTCAAAAGTGGTCTTAAAGACCATTTTTGAACAGTCCCAAAGGTGGTTTCTTTCTACAGGATATTGGGTGTAAAAACACAAAGAAAGAACAAATATGCTTTAAAAAGCAGAATTAGTCTTAATTTTGGCTGGTCTTAAGGGGAATGGGAACACTTTCAGGGGAGGCAACTCCTCCAAAAGTATTTTTGTCTCCCATGTCAATAGGGGTCAACTCTTAAAGGAAAGAATTTGCTCCAGAGGAGCAAATTCTTTCCTTTAAGAGTAGACCCCTTTTTCAGTGGGACAGGGTTTCAAGAAAAGCGAACAGGAAGTCCCGAAAATTGTCTCCCTTTGAAAATTGGCAGAAAAATCTGCCATGTCTTCCCATTCCTCTTAATAGAGGAGTTTTACTCAACTTACTTTCAACAGCCAGTTCTAGTCTCTGGGACAAACTAATCAGCAGATCTTTTATCCGACCTCGGTAAGTCGTCATGAAATCACCATCTGAAAAAAAAAAATAGTACAAATTTAAATACATTGACTTGAACACTGCTAGGGCGTCTGATCAGGGCCTGTTACCCATTTTGGGGTTTCAGGTACAAAATGGGTTAATTATCTTGCCTTTACTTTATGTTTTTGCTTCTTTTCCTGTAGTGTCTCGGATCGTAATTGTATCCATTTCTGATCATTGCCTTCACTTCTATTTTAAATGTCTGAGCCATTTCTAGATATATAGCAGATTACAGTCCATCCTGTATTAAGCCAGCCCATAAGGGATAATCAAAATTTGCTTTCTTAAGGGGAATGGGAACGACTGGCAGATTTTTCCAACATTTTTCAAGGGGGTCAACTTTCAGAACATCTTGTATCCCTGTCCCACTGAAAAAGGGGTCTACTCTTGAAGGAAAGAATTTGCTCCTCAGGAGCAAATTCTTTCTTTAAAGAAATGGACCCTACTGACATGGGAGACAAAAATACTTTTGCAGAAGTTGGCTCCCTTGAAGGTGTATTCATTCCCCTTAATACAGGTGGATTTTAATGAATTTTCCTTTTTACAGGAACCAAATACATGCTTGCTTAAGACAGGTGCTTGCTTAATACAGGTGGATTTTAATGAATTTTCCTTTTTACAGGAACCAAATACATGCTTGCTTAAGACAGGTGCTTGCTTAATACAGGTGGATTTTAATGCATTTTCCTTTTTACAGGAACTAAATACATGCTTGCTTAAGACAGGTGCTTGGTTAATACAGGTGGATTTTAATGAATTTTCCTTTTTTCAGGAACCAAATAGATGCTTGCTTTAGACAGGTACTTGCTTAATACAGATGGATTTTAATGCATTTTCCGTTTTCAGGAACCAAACACATGCTTGCTTAAAACAGGTGCTTGCTTAATACAGGTGGATTTTAGTGCATTTTTCTTTTTTCAGGAACCAAATACATGCTTCATATAAGAGAGGTGCTTGCTTAATACAGATGGATTTTAATGCATTATCCTTTTTCGGGAACCAAATATATGTTTGCTTAAGACAGGTTGCTTATTAGAGGGGGCCACTAAGACAGGTTTTACAGTAAAATGGTATCACCAAAACTGGGATCAAAGGGAAAGTGCAAGACTTACATGAGGTACTCCCAAAGTCCTCTGGTACACGGCCATCTCTGGGTGACTGCTTCTCTACTGACTTTGTCATGTCGGAAAGTAAGTTGTCGAACCGTGCTTTGAATTTGGCCTCCTCTGTTCTTTTGGTGTTATCAAATGCTTCACGATAAATATCTACAAAACAACGAGGGAAAACAATTTATTTTTTTTTACTTGAAAAATTATTTCAGACTGGAAACCCCTAAACAGGTACTGTGGCAAACAGTGCAGGCCCAGATCAGAACGCGGCGTCTGATCAGGACCTTCACTGTTTGCTAAAAGTTTAGCCATTTTCCAAATAAATTTTGATGAAAACACAACCTGACACCCCTAAATGTTGAAATGCCCCCCCCCCCCAATTTATTTAAGGCTGAAGCTTCCATTTGGTACAAAAAGGGTCAAGAGACAATTTCGCCACATATAAAAATCATATGAAAGCATTGGCTGTCATGATGGCGATCCTATTATCCAGTAGTGCTCTGGCCTCGGTTGCCATTATGGTAAAACATCTGTGTGGCATTGAGCAATCTGTCATTTCTCCAAAACAGTAATATTTCTGATTAAAGTTTTTCATATTTTTCTTATTTTTAACTCCACAGATAGGTTGTGGGTGATCATTAGAACCGCCTCATTGAGACAGTTCTAATGAATACCCACAAAACATCATATCTGCTGTGTTTGTTTGATTTGAGGTTTAACATCCCCATCAACACTGTAAAGGTCATTTTGGAGAAATTGAATCCAACTTTGTGGGACTTTTACCTGACATTAAGATGAAATGACATCTCAAGCCCTGTTGCCCAATGAAACCAATAGGGTTTATAAGCATGGACGGTCCGACACTCACACCACTTTGCCTGGGCAGGCTTAGATCCTTTAAGGCTTAAAGCGGTTTACCAGTACTTGTGTGTGGGTCAGATTCAGCTCTGCGTGGAAGCAGCATGCAGCCGATATATTTCTTCAAGCCCCAATGAGCGGGGGCCACCTATCTACTATGTCTTGGAGCTGAAATATAATAGAAAAATAATTGATATACCCCTGTTAACCCCAATTTTCTCTATATAAAGTGGGGTTTAGGGGATGTACATTACACAGACTTGTTGACATGATATGGTTGCTCAGATGGATGATAGGTAAACTGAAGCTCAGGAGACAGGTAGCGAGATACCTGCCAGGGACCAGTTGTTCAAAAGTGACCATGTTGTTAGTAAATGAATTGTTAAAACTTTGATCATTCAATAAGGCAATTATAGCTATATTTTTACTGAAAAAAAATGTGAGCAGCTTTTGCAAATGCAAAAGCTGCTCTCATTTTTTTTTTTCAGAAAAAATTAGCACTATATTAGATATCGTTCTTGCTAGATCAGAGGTGGTAATCAGGGGAACTAGATCGAAAATGAGTAAATGGAAATTTTTCACCATTTTTTCTTTGTAAACTATTTATAAAAAAAATCCCGCAATGCAGTGCCACATAGAAATGATTTAACTTTGTACCCCGCTAAAATTTGCCATTTAAATTGGCAGTGCTGGAGTATGAATGAAAGTAAACTTTTTATCACGGACCTGAAAAATTGTCAATTTATGTCAACACAGAGATTTTGGCCGACGTTTTTTTCATTTTCCGTCAAAAGTACGCCCTTCACACCCCCAGAAGTAACATTTCTAGTGAAATGAAACATGGAATGTTCGAAATAAGCAAAATATTTTGGCCGTGATTACGTAACTTGCCACTTATGTCGAAATTACTGTCCTAGCTAGTCTTCTCGACAAAGAGCTAGTTCACATCGACATGGAAACATCCATCAAATGACTGGGGCCTGATTCGATGTCTTTCTATTGTCCCACCCAGTTTATCCAACTGGTTTCTTCCTGGTGATGGAGCTAGCTCGAGAGTTCCCGGATGTGTCGAGGGAACAAATTTCCATTGACTCATTTTCGAGCTAGTTCCCCTGATTACCACCAGCGTAGATCAGTTAACAAGTTAACCACTAAAGAGCTCATTGAGCTAATGATGCTTTGAACAACTAGCCCCTGGAAGTAGCAGGCTACATGCCTTGTTGGCAACATTCTATTGTGAAGACTGACCATGAAATCTTTTCTACGGTCATTCTCCGCTTTCCGCTGATTCACAAAGGACAGATGGAATGTACAATGTACTGGCTTATAACCACTTATATGTAAGCCCGTCCAGGAAAGTGTAGCTGAGTACAACAGATTGACTTGATATGACCTAAAAAGTGTTGACTAGGTCCTTAAAACTAAACAGACAAACAAACTAAACAAATTTATCATAAAAATCCTTTGAAATTAATGTTATTTTTTTCACAAGGGGGAGAACTCCACTTGCCTTATTACATAGTCTAAAACCATCTACCAGTAATATGGACATGTATTCTAAATATCTATTGCAAAATATACTAATGTTTTGCTGAAAAAAATTACATCAAAACTGCCAGTAAATCTACATTTAACTGGAAAGTTTACACAAACTGACTGGCTCGATACAACCTAAATAGTGTTGACTGGGTAGTTTAACCTCATTACAAACAAATAAAATGTTAGAATTGCCTCTTCAAGGCTGTTCGAACAATTAAGCACCCAAAACACATTTCTTTTATAACCTGTGTTTTGGGTATTTGTTATTATTGCCTCACTGAGGCTATTCTAACAAGCACACACAGCATGTTTTTATAAACTTTGTTGTGGGAACTTGTTAGACTCCCCTCATCAAGGCAATTCTATAGTTTGACAACGACCTTTGAGAGTTCAACGGTCAAGGGTGATAAGACTATTCCATGTTTTAGGGGAAGCAGGTTTCGGATTTCTTTTTTCACAGGATTTTAAAATTATAAATAAGTTTTTTGATAATGCCATTATGTAGAATTCGTGGCCAAGCGGTTAGTATGATGCAGTACGATCCTCAGTAAAACTATATCGCCCAATATAAAATCCCAACTGAAGGCGATTTACCTAAACCGAGGACTAGTCCAAAATTAAAAGCGCATTCACGTCTCACTGCGTTTTGAAAGACTATAACAAGCACCCAAAACACATGTTTTTACAACCTATTCTGTGGGTACATGTTAGAATCGCATCATCAAGGCCATTTTAACAAGCACCCACAGCATGTTTCAATAACTTATTTTGTGGGTATTTGTTAGAATTGCATAACCTATGTTGCAGGAACTGTTAAAAATCGCCTCTTTGAAGCTTTTCTAACAAGCACCCACACGATATTTTTATGACCTATGTTGTGGGTATGTGTTAGAACTTCCTCATCAAGGCTGTTCTAACAAGTACCTACAACATGTTTTTATAACCTATGTTGTGGGTACTTGTTAGAATCGCCTCATCGAGGCGATTCTAACAAGCACCCACAACAGGTTTTTATGAAGAAATAACTAATTTTACTCAGTGCTCCCTTTTGTCTGAAACTTCTAACATAATTATCTTTCTTTCCTTATTCATTATCAATTACTTACACTAATTGACACTCATGCATGTACATTTCACTTTGACTGACAGTTGACATGATAATTAACTGTTCTCTTGCTGAATATTCATTTTAGCCACACCCATTTCTGACTTTGAACCAATCAAATTATTTGATGCAATTTATTCCTACAAATTCATAAATTGAATGTCAAACAGTGTAGATCCTGATCAGATGGCTTCTTCAGAAGCCATCTGATCTGGATCTACACTGTTAGCAAAGATAGGGGTTGTCTTGAACAGCAAGATAAGAGTTAATGGGGTCTACTAATAATTTCAGAGAGATATAACCAAACATGGGCATTTCAAAACTGACACAAAGAAGCCTCGAAGCCTCCATGTTGTAGTGGTTATGCTACTCGCCTCATAAACAAGGGGTCATGGGTTCAATCTCGGGCTTCTCCAGACTTTTGGATGAGTCTTTAAACCAAGGTCCCATCTCCGTATGACCTTAGCTGTTGTTGGGACGTAAAACTTGAATGCACACACACTAACTGAAACACCGATATGCATAAATGCAGTAGGCAATCTAAAACACTTAATGTATCAAATAAAATGATCGGCTTGAAATCATCATCATCATCAACGGATTTTTTATTAACGTGCAGGTACAGGGGCAACGTCCACATAAGTGGGCCCCCTTCCAGGTAGCTGGCTTGCTGCACGCATGGCAGACCTTACACCAGATCTCCAGGCTTGTATATCATGAGGATGGATAGCAGAGAGCTTCCATTCTCTGCAATCTCTTTCTGTTAGCTGCTTCCAGGTCATCTTGGGCCTTCCAGGCCCCCACTTTCCACCTACCTGTATGTCACAGGCAGTCTTGACTGCACTGTTGGAGCGTTCCACATGTCCATACCAGCGAAGCCTTCTCTCTTTCAGGATGAGGTCCAGGTCCTCAATGCCAGAAATAAGTAAAATAATCTTGAAAGGGCCATAAAACTTAAAACTTATAGTGAGCCAATTGTCAATCAGGTGGGCGAAAACTGGAGTACCTGCAGAAAAAAAAACCTGACCTTCCGTTGCAGAACTTGGCGTCTCGCATATGATCCAAGCCAGGCTCAAACCCACAGCAGTTAGAGACCTAATGATAAAGAGTCTTAGCATCTTGCTCACTAGGCCTTGGAGGCATGTCAATAAAATGAGTGATAAATTCTGATATAGGATTATCGTAAAAATCCTAAAAATTCGGACAGCCTGAGGACTTGCTGTAAATTTTTACCCTTGTCCTGCTGAATATTTATATATGCCACACCCACTAATGATTATCTACCAATCAGATTATACGATGCAAATTATTGCAACAAATTCACAATCTGAATGGCAAACAATGTAGATCCTGATCAGATGGCTTCGTCAGAAGCCATCTGATCTGGATCTTCATTGTTTGGAAAATAAGGCATATCCGGGCTCAGCAGGACAAGGGTTAACAAATTTGTTTCACAATCCAGCAAGGAGTCTAAGAAGTGGAGACAGAAATGGCAAACAGTGTAGACACTGATCAGACTGCTGCTTCAGGACTGTCTGATCAGGGTCTGCACTGCAACTAGAATAGAGCTGCTAGATTTGTAACAGGCAATTACTGCTTTGAAACTGGGAGCATGACTGGAATACTTGGAAAATTAAAATGGGAGTCTCTCAAGAAAAGGAGAAAAGACAGTAGGCTAATCCTTTTATACAAAGGTCTAAAGGGTGCTGCCAGCATTCCAATAGATGACCTTGTTCCCCCAGCTAGACACTGTAGAAATCATCATTCGTTGGCGTTTCAGACCCTTAGTGCAAGAACTGACATTTATAAAGAGTCGTTCTTCCCCAGAACCATTAGACCGATTTGATTATTTCCACAGCTGAAGGTGCTGATGATTGTGTAGCTTAATTTACCTCTTTGGTTAGAGCTAGGGACTAACTTCCCACATCACAGGTCCTGATGTATGAATGTCATTTGACTTGTCACCAGTAACAATTCTGATTATGATTCGGCCTGTCTGTCCTAATACTTAGGATCATTACAGTAGTAAAGTAAAGTTGCTTTGTGGGCAAAAATTAGAGCTAACACCCTTTCTTAAAGTCTGTGTGGGCATGCCTAATTTTGTAGGCTTATGGGGATTGACATAAATATGAACAATTTATGTTTGCATGGGTGATATCAAATTTTATTTTATACTTAGCAGTGAAATCAATGCATATCTGAAACAAATAAAAATGATATCAACCACAAGTGAAATGATATCGTATCATTTCACATGTGACTGATACCATTTATATCATTTCACTGTAGCGTGCCGGAACTACTTTTTGTTTACGTTATGGTCGAAAAAAGGGTTAAATTTCCTTTAATTTACTAAGAATAATAATTCCTTATGTCGTTAGAATATATTTTGATGCTTGAAGACAGAAGAGTGGCATTAAAATTGAATAAACAGGCGCCATATTCATGATATTTGACAACAGCAGCGCTGTGATTTTTGCCGACACACATCTCGGTCACAATTTAAATGCTCCCTCTAAGATTTATTCTTAGCTGTCTTGTTACAAAGGGTCTACAAGGCGTACCAGTTCACTGAATGGCTCAGTAAGAGTTTGTGCAAGGAAACATGGGCTCAAATCAGCGTGTGTTGTGTCTTTTTTTCCAACGCAAAAAACCGCCCGCGACCTATCTATCTATCTTCATATACTGAGTCGGTCAAACTTGGCCATTACCTCAGTTGGGTGGTGCGCTAAATTTAGAAATTTAGCGACCGACTGCTACACATGGAATCGATTCTACAGTGGCTGGATGCATGCCACGTAGAGCTTTCAATAATAAAATGAACTTCAAATAAGCATAACGCATTCAGTAACATACCTTGAAAAGCATTCTTTGAACTAGAAATGCTGAATCCAAAATGGCGATTTGTTTATGCTATGAAACTGACAGTTGTGACGTCATGTAGCCAGGTCAAAATCGTGACGTCACTGCCTCGGGTCGATCAATAATTACCGTAAGTGTCCCAATAAATAATAAAATAAAAAGAACATTAACTTTTTTTCGACGGATACCAAAAATATTTCATCTCGTGTGTTGAAAACATCTGAATTTTCACTCGTGCTTCGCACTCGTGAAAATTATGATGTTTTCAACACACTCGATGAAATATTTTTGGTATCCACCTCAAAAAAGTAAATATCCTCTATTTATTTGACAAAAAGTGCAGTCTTGCTGCAAAAAATAATTTAGACACACCCATTTATATTTCAAGCAATCAACTTATTTGATGTAATTTATTCATTCAAATTTGCAAACTGAATGACAAACAGTGTAGAACCTGATCAGATGGCTTCTTCAGAAGCCATCTGATCTGGATCTACACTGTTTCCAAAGATATGGGTTGTCGTGAACAGCATGATAAGAGTTAAAGTCTGTGTGGGCATGCCTAATTTTGTAGGCTTATGGGGATTGACATAAAAATGTACAATTTATGTTTGCATGGGTGATATCAAATTTTATTTGACAAAAAGTGCAGTCTTGCTGCAAAAATTAATTTAGCCACACCCATTTATATTTCAAGCAATCAAATTACTTGATGTAATGTATTCATTCAAATTTGCAAACTGAATGACAAACAGTGTAGATCCTGATCAGATGGCTTCTTCAGAAGCCATCTGATCTGGATCTACACTGTTTCCAAAGGTCAGGGTTGCCGTGTTTAGTGTGATAAAGTTATAGGAAAGAATTCTGCATATTATTCATATTGTTATAAATAAAATAGAGTTTTATGCCAAGAAAAACTGCCTCTGATAATGAAATCTGTCTATTTCATTGCATACATTTCAAAAATAATATTTGCATACAGGCAAACTGTGTGGACCCTGGCCTGGGCATGCTTATACATAAGCAGTTGTTAACCAGTACAGTGCACAGTCCTGACAGTCCTTTGTCAGAAACTGACAACTGCCCTTCTTGAATCTTTGTTTGAGTTTTACATTCCAACAAAAACTAATATCATATTGAAATGGGGCCTTGATTAAAGGACTTAGCCCAAAGACTGAAGAAGCCCAGACTAAAACTCATTATCCCTAGTTTGTTTGTTTGATTTGAGGTTTAACGTCCCCGTCAACACTGTAAAGGTCATTTTGGAGACATTGCTTCCAATTTTGTGGGACTTTTACCCGACATTGAGATGAAATGGCATCTCAAGCCCTGTTGCCCAATGCAACCAATAGGGTTTATAAGCATGGACGGGCCGACTCGCACCGTTTTGCCTGAGCAGGCTTAGGTCCTCTAAGCGGTTTACCAGTACTCGTGTGCGGTCGGTTTCAGCTCTGCTTGGAAGCATCATGCAGCCCATCTATTTCTTCAAGCCCCCGTGGGCGGGGACCTAATTTGTAAAAGGAAGGGAACTAAATAAGCAATTATGGTTTCTTTCTAATCCTACTGTTTTGTAACTTTGTATGTAATATATAGGAGCAGATTTTGGAATTGTTAACGCTCTGCATGCTGGGTATTTTTTGCAGCAGACGACAGTTCGAATTTTTTTTCTAATTTTCCGAGAAAACAGAATTTGACATCTCATGCAAATTGTCTCCATAGGAGACAATTTGCATGAGATATCAAGTCCTGTGTCCTGGGTAAATAAGGAAAATATCAACAATTTGTCGTCTGCTGAATTAGCCTAGAGAGTGGTAAAGGTTAAGCCAGTAGTTAACCCTTGTCATGCTGAATATTCATATATGCCACACCCACTACCGATTATCAACCAATCAGATTACTTGATGCAAATTATTGCAACAAATTCACAATCTGAATGGCAAACAATGTAGATCCTGATCAGATGGCTTCCTCAGAAGCCATCTGATCTGGATCTTCATTGTTTGGAAAATAAGGCATATCCGGGCTCAGCAGGACAAGGGTTAAACTTTCAGGAGAATTACAGCAAGTCCTCAAGGTGTCCAAACTTTTATGTTTTTTGTAAGGTATATTGCCTGTTGGTAAATAACAATGCATGACCGGTATGAAAACAGTAGGAGTATGGGATTGCAGTGAAGTGACTGATGAATTTACGGCATTTTGTTTACTATTTACACTTAAGATGACACTATTTACACCTGAAATGACGTTTCGAACTACTTTTTAAGATCAATCAGATATAAAACACACTAAATACATCTATATAAGTATTTGTAAACAATTATAGGCATTGGTAAAAAGGCTTATTCTGTTTACCCAAGTTTAACAATCTTACTCATAGCAGCAATTCTTTCATAAATTGTGGGCAAAAAAAAGCCAAAAAAAAAACAAAAAAAAACAACAACAGAAAACTTGGAGAAAAATATTGCTCACTTGTACCAGACACAATGTTAGGATTTTGTTTGTAACAGCCCCGTCAACACTATTTAGGCATTTTGTTTTTTTTTGTGGGACTTTTACCCAGCATTGAGATGAAACCCTACCACCCAAAGAAACTGACTCGCACCACAATTCCTGGGCAGGCTTAGATCTTCTAAGCCGTTAACCAGTAGTCAAGTACACTGTTTGCAAAAGGTAGGGGATGTCGTGAATAGCAGGATAAGGCTTAAGCCTTTAACCCTTCAAACACCGAGAAAAACTACATCTGAAAATGTCGTCTGCTTATATTGTCTGCTGAATTTTTTGCAAACTTTTTAAAAATATTTTTGCATACAGGCAAACAGTGTGGGCCCAGATCAGACTGCTCCTACAGGAGCAGTCTGATTGGGGTCCACATTGTTTGCAAAAAAATTACTTTTGTGGTAACCGGCAGTCTGCAAAGCAGACAACAATTTTCGTGATTGGCATTTTATGGGTTAAAACGTCAACAAAGACTGTCTTATGTTTATGTCATCAGCTGTGTTTCTTGAAACTTTTTTTAGGTAACATGCATACAAGCAAACAGTGTGGACCCTTATCAGACTGCTCCTCAGTTTGATCTGGGTCCACACTGTTTGCAGCAATGATTTTGCTGACAAAAAAGCAGACAACAATAGTTGTGATTGACATCCTAAGCGTTAAAACACTTTTAGCCTGAATTACCTCTTTTTTCTTTCTCTTTATTGTCCAATACCTCACCATTCTGTGGGAGTGGGGTGGGTGTGCCCGGCGACCGAGACAAATTTCTGTTGTCAAGCTGGGTAGGTGTCGGTGATTTCTGGTAAACATTGTTGTTGGATGGAGACAGTATAGGTGGGGGGATGAGACCATTGTCCAATTCTGAAAGTAGAAAACATTGAAAAGAATACACCACAATCTCGTTATAACACGGTTCATTATAACACGGTTTGGATCTAACATGGTTTCAAGACGGATCCCAAACTTGTATAAATTATACAGAAAAATGGTCATTTTTCTACATAATCTATATATTTTTTGTTTGGATATAACACGGTTGTTTAACAAACACAGTTTCTGCTATGGACCCCATTAACCCTTATCTTGCTGAATATTCATCTAAGCCACACCCATTTTGTTATATCAACCAATCAAATTACTTGATGTGATTTATTGCTACAAATTCGTAAACTGAATGCCAAACAGTGTAGATCCTGATCAGATGGCTTCTTCAGAAGCCATCTGATCTGGATCTACACTGTTTCCAAAGATAGGGGTTGTCGTGAACAGCAAGATAAGGGTTAATAGTGCTATAAAGTGGTTAGGGTGTATATGAATGCACTCTTTCAGAAGAAAAATAATTCTGGTAAATTTCTCTCCACTATGGTGGTCAGGGCTGACTATATTATCTCCTTGGCCCCTTTTCTACCTTTCCCCTGTGCGTTCCAGGCCATCGGGGCTTGAAGAAATAGATTGAGCTGCACGGTGTTTCCGCGCAGAGCTGAAATTGACCGAACCTGAGTACTAGTAGTAAACCACTCTGTAGGCCTAAGCCTGCCCAGGAAAACTGCTGCAAGTTGGAATACCACTTAAACCCTAGCAGTTTCTTTGGGTGGTAACCCGGAAGGGCTTGAAATGTCATTTAATCTCAATGTCGGGGAAAAGTCCTACAAAATCAGAAAGAAAGTCCCCAAAATGACCTAAATAGTGTTGATGGGGATGTAAAACCTCAACATCAACAAACTAAACCTTTCTTCTATAAACAACTGTCCAAATTTTGAATGTTGTATGTTAGGTTTTAACCCCTATCCTGCTGAATAAATTAATTTAGCCACACCCACTTCTGATTGTCAACCAATCAAATTACTTGACATGGTGTATTCATTCAATTAAAAAACAATGTAGATCCTGATCAGATGGCTTCTTCAGAAGCCATCTGATCAGGATCTACACTGTTTGCAAAGGTAGGGGTTGTCATGTTCAGCAGGACAAGGGTTAACACTAAAACCGCCAATCACAACATTTGCTGACATCAATTTCAAATACATGTATTTCTGTCTCATAATTTTCAGAGAAAATAAGGCTTGACATTTCATGTGAAAAATCTGCCGATTCACAAATAAATCTCAGCCTTTCCAGTGAGTACAAGGCGTCTAAGTAATGTCGCACCAACGCTGATGCAGCGTCATGATAATGTCTCAACGTTGATACGACGTATTTATGTTGTGTGCCCAGTGTGTTATTTTCTCTAAAAAACATTTTAAAAAATTTGATAAAAATGACTGCGATTATCATGACTGGCAGTTTATCCCTTAAGATGTCACAAAAAACTGCATCCAAAAATGTCGTCTGCTTATGAAGTCTGCTGCATATTATTGCAAACTTTTCAAAAAGAATTTGCATACAGGCAAACAGTGTGGACCCTGATCAGACTGCTCCTACAGGAGCAGTCTGATCTGGGTCCACACTTTTTGCAAAAAAAAACAACAAAAAAAACAAAAACTTTTAAAGTTACCAGCAGACGTCAAAGCAGACGACAATTATCATGATTGGCAGTCACAGGGTGTTCACAAATATTTAGAAATGGATGCCACCTTTAGTCCCTTGTCGACATTCTTGTGGTATCCTAGATTTTTCGATTTATTTCTGTCATCTCTGTATTAAAATTAATTCCCACCCTCATATAACATGAGGTCGTATGTCAAACTTTCTTGTTTTCTGATTATCGCTATGACAAGGCTTATCAGCAGACTGATCCCTTAAAAGGTATTAGGCGTCTGCTAAACTTGGTCATATTAAATTCAATATTTTGTCCTGAATTTATCTGATGAGGGGTCAAAAACTTTCAGAAACAAATTTCAACTTTAAACCCTAACCCCTTGCCCTTCTCAATAAATTAATTTAGCCACACCTCAACCAATCAAACTACATGATAAAATGAATTTGTTGAATTTCCAAATTGACATGACAGTTTAGATCTTGATCAGATTGGGTCTCAACATGATGAGACTCAGCCAATCAAATTGCATGGTATAATGTATTTGTTGAGTTTCTCCAAACTGACATGACAGTATTGATCCTGATCAGATGCTATCTGATCAGGATATACACTTTTTGCAAAGGTAGGGGTTGTTGCATTTAGAAGGACATAGGTTAACCCGTAAGATGCCAAGAACCCCCCACCCCCCAATACCAATACAACTTGGATTAAAAAATCAAAAAATATCTTTTATCATTCTCTCTTTCTCCATCTTATAAACTTTCCTCTCACGCTCCAGTTTTCTTTCTTCCTTCCCTGAATTTTCTAAATGACCTCAACTCATATAATAAGGTTATGAATAGAAACTAGACCAATAAAAGTGATACATCCATATATGACCCCGCATAAAAAATGAACCTTCTCATTTTAATCCAAACAAGCCTGATATATATACAATTTCAGCAAAGGTTTCAAATTTTGCCCAGTCAACACTATTTAGGTTTCATGAGGCCATTTTCCTATATAATACTACATATATTTGTTTGTTTTTCTTTGGATTTTAACCCTTATCCCTTGTTTGCAACAATCCCTACCTTCACAAACAGTGTAGATCCAGATCAGATGGCTTCTGAAGAAGCCATCTGATCAGGATCTACACTGTTTGATATTCAGTTTGTGAATTTGTAGGACTAAATTACATTAAGTACTCTGATTGGTTCAAAGTTAGAAAAGGGTGTGGTTAAATTAATTATGTACTGGGATAGGGGTTAACCCTTGTTCTGCTGAGCCCGGATATGCATTTTCTTTGAAACAATGTAGATCCAGATCAGATGGCTTCTGAAGAAGCCATCTGATCAGGATCTACATTGTTTGTCATTCAGATTGTGAATTTTTTGTAATAATTTGCTACAGGTAATCTGATTGGTTGATAATCGGTAGTGGCTGTGGCATATATGAATATTCAGCAGGACAAGGGTTAACAGCTCATGCTATCAGCACTAAGATTTATGTTTCATTCAGTCAGTTAAGTTTAACGGCCCAGTCAACACTATTTAGGTCAATCAAGCTGGTCAGTTTACCTATCTATGCCGTTTAACCATTAACCGTTTGACGCTTATGACCCACAAAGAGGGTTGACGCGTCGTTAAACACGAAATCATCATCATCATCAGTTTACCTATCTACACTTTTCCTTGGCAGGCTTATACATAATTGGTTAGCCAGTACAATACACATTCTTTTGCCAGAATATGCCCCTGCCAATCGGAGCTTGAAGAAATAGATGGGCTGCATGAGGCTTCCACGCAGAGCTGAATCCAACTGCACACAAGTACTGGTAAACTGCTCAGAGGATCTAAGCCTGCCCAGGCAAAGCAGTGCAAGTCGAACCGTCCATGCTTATAAACCCTATTGGTTTCATTGGGCGACAGGGCTTGAGATGTCATTTCATCTTAATGTCAGGTAAAAATCCCACAAAATTGGAAGCAACGTCTCCAAAATGACCTATACAGTGTTGACGGGAATGTTAAACCAAAAATCAAACAAAATCTTCTGCCAGAAACGGACAACTGCCCTTCTTAAATCAGCCGAAGGGAGAGAATGACGGCAGAACAGATTTCAGGAGCAATCTTCAAGAGAGATAGTTGGCCTGGGTGGTAAACGCAGGCATTAATTGGCTTTATATGGGATTTGCTAGGTTTCAAAATATTGTTACTGTTGATCACTATTAGCATTCTTTTGAAAATCTCATCACTATTTGATATCGGGCTTCAACTTAGGCCTAAATACGAATCTTTTTATTAGATTTCAGTTTGGACAAATATAGAATAAGCTACATCCTAGCGTAAATACAGTTAACCCTTAAGCTGCCGAGAAAAACAACATCTGAAAAAGTTGTCTGCATATGCCGTCTGCTGAATCTTATTGCAAACTTTTTTTATAAGTATTTCTGCATTATAGGCAAACAGTGTGGGCACAGATCAGACTGCTCCTACAGGAGCAGTCTGATCTGGGTCCACACTGTTTGCAATAAATTACTTTTAAAGTTACCAGCAGACGTCAATTGTCATGATTGGCATGCTTTGGGTTATATTCTGCCGTTAAAACCTGCTAAAATTACAACTAATTCTCCTTTAACCCATTCTATACTTTGCTATATGTTGTACAAGTCCATTTGTCATTTAAGGGGTGTCAGGCCTATTTTTATTCCATTTTTGACAAAAAATCCTGTTAGCAAATAGTGCAGACCCTGATCTGGGTCTACCCTGTTTGCAAGCTAGTACCCTTTTAGGGGTTTCCCGCCTACAATGGGCTAAGAATCATATTTTTAAGGTTTCAGTTAAAATTTCTTCCTTTTTCTGCACCCAGTGTCCTCTAGACCACCTTTGGGACTGTTCAAAAGTTTTTCGACTGTTCTTAGAAGCCTCCGTGGTGTAATGGTTACGCTACTCGCCTTGTAAACCAGGGGTCACAGGATTGATTCAGGGCTTCTCCAGACTTTCGGATGAGTCTTTAAACCAAGGTCCCTTCTCCTTATGACCTTAGCTGTTGATGGGACGTAAAACTCAACACACATTTGTGACTGTTCAAAAGTGGTCTTTTGAACAGTCTCAAAGGTGGTCTGAATGTATAGCAGTTACATTGTAGTTTTGCAACAAGATCATAATAGTAGAATAGAAGTGAAGGCAATGATCAGGAATCAATACAATTAACCCACAGCTCCCAGCCGTGACACTAAAGGGAAAGAAACACAAACATGAAACAACTAGACTCTAATGGAAACATCGATAGCAGACAGCCAAAAGGACAGTTACTTTCCCACAAAATGGCCAACTGGTGGGGGAGGGGGTGCAGAACAAAAGTCCAAATATTTGTTACAAGTATGGTAAATATCTGAAATGGTAATTTAACAAGATCTGATTCATTATGAAATATTTTGTCAAGTCATAAGATTATTAAAATCTTCAGATACTCGAGAGTATCTTGCATATCAACTTAAAGCATACACAGCTGGACTCAACGAGGTTAAATTAAAACTAAATGGGTCCGCTCTTGATGGAGTTCATCTATCCACGTTTAGCATTCGTTGGAACAAGCATGCATGCACACAGCTACCAACTGAGTTCAAAACTCAGTTTCTGTTTTTGTATGGCTGTATGCAAATAGCGAAGGCACTGGCGAGACTGCGCATACGCACAATCTCATCAGTGCCTTCGCTATTTGCATAGTCATAATAACCCTTCTTGTATCGGCTGACTCAAGTCATTTTTAAATCCCCACTTCCGATAGGGTGGTATGTTTGAGCAAGGATTTGCACTAAATTAATCAAACATGGCCGGTCATGATCTTGACCGAAATGTAAACTTTTTCTATTTGCTCGGATAAATGAGAACACCGTCATATATATGCCTGATATTTAATAATCATTTCAAATCATAATTTTGACAACTGTAATATCATTCTGAATGTCATTTGACAATGAAAATAATGATGTGGACCTTCAAAAACACAATTCAGTTCAGGGGGCTAATCACGCAATCCATTTTTCTCGCTGATTCAAGAAGGGAACTTGTCAGTTTCTAGCAAAAGAATAGGCAATGCACTGGTTAACCCTTAACCTTGTTTGTTTGTTTTGGAATTTAAAGCTCAGTCAACACTATTTAGGTAATTTCGAGCTGGTCAATTTACCTGTCCACACTTTTCCTGGGCAGGCTTATACTTAAGTGGTTAACCAATACAGTGTACATTGTTTCACCAGAAACTGACCCACTGCCATTCTTGTATCAGCGGTAGGGAGAGAATGACCCCAGAAAAGATTTCATGATCAATCTCCATGAGAAAATGTTGCCGACCCCGGAAGGTATCGAATACACGTCCACCTGATCATCAGTCAGACAAACATCCGACTGAGCTACAGAGGTCGGCTAACCCTTATTCTGCTGAACACCATAACCTATATCTTTGTGACAGAGTAAATCCTGATCAGTTGGCTACCAGAGGATCAATCTGACCCAGATCCACACTGCTTTTATCATAAGTAACCAGCAGCAGTAGACTACGATAAAGTGGGTACAGTAGAACTTCAATGGCTCAAACACCGATGGCTCATTTACCATGGCTGAGTCGAACTCGTTCTTGAGCCCCTAGGGAAATCCTCTTCACAAGCAATAGTGGGGGATTATTAAGAAGATTTTAGTCTTTTATCCTGCAAATGTATGCTATGTGTACTCATTAGAATCGCCTCATCGTACACACAGCATACATTTTCATTACAGAACATCAAAAAAATGTTCAAAAGTATCTCGTTATGCCTCCTGTCGGTAACCTTCAGTGGCTCGTACTACCGCTGTCTCGAATAAATTTTCATGGTCCCAAAGTGGTTCGAGCCATCAAAGTTTGACTGTATTTGGTAGCTTTCCTTATCTCTTGTGGGTACTCATTTGAACCCCCTAATTGAGGCGGTTCAAATGAATAGCCATAACAATTACATTTTCCTTGAGAGATTTTGTTTGTTTGATTTGAGGTTTACTGTTTCCTCCAACACTGTATAGGTCACTTAGGAGACGTTGCTTCCAATTTTGTGGGACTTTTACCCGACATTGAGAATGACATCTTAAGCCCTCTCACCCAATGAAACCAATAAGGTTTATAGGCATGGACGCTCAGACTCGCACCACTTTGCCTAGGCAGGCTTAGATCCTCTAAGCGGTATACCACGGTACTCAATTGCAGTCGGTTTCAACTCAGCGTGGAAGCATCATACAGCCCATCTATTTCTTCAAGCCTCGATGGGCGGGGGCCAGAGGAAAACTATCCTTCAATTATCATTAATTACTCCCTTTATCTAGTCTACTGCATCAGATAACAAAGCAGACAACCATTGTTGCGATTGCCATCTCAAGGGTCGAATCAATGCAAACTTGCACCTTTTAAGCAATATTGTCGTTGTAGTATGATATACTTTAGTGCTACTTAACCTGGATTGAAAATTCTTCTTGAAAAATAATTACAGGTTTTATCTGCCTTAAAACCTTACGCTTTGTAAGGTCACATATCCCAGCCTGGTACATATTTTGATGCTCCACTTGCGGAGATAAAAAACGATTCATTTTGGCAGATAAAAAACGATTCATCAGTGCTTGTAATAGTATTGACGAAAATTCAGCCGATTCATCCTTCCCATACACAGGGATGAAAAATGTTTTTAAAGAATGGTCCAATTCATACGGTAATGATCCTGAGTACCTAAGCAAACAGCGTAGATCCAGATCAGACTGCTCCTGAAGGAGCAGTCTGATCAGGGTCTACACTATTTGCCGTTCAATCTGCACCTTTTGGACTCTTTGCTGGATCATGAAACAAATTTGTTAAAATTTTAGGAGAATTGCAGCAACTCCTCAAGCTGCCTGAATTTTAATGTTTTTTTTTTGTTTTTTTTTTTACAATTTAATTCTTCAAGTGCTAAAGAAAATTCTTGAGCAGATGACAACATATTTTTTTTCTTATTTCTCTGAGAAAAAAGGCTTGACATTTCTCAGACTCGCAGTCGATTCAAATATGACGTCTGCCAGATGTGATAAGTTTGAGCTACTGTACAGTCCAACCTGTGTCAAGCAAGCACCTCAGGGATAATAAAAATATGCTTGCTTAAGACAGGTACTTGCTTGATACAGGTGAATTTTAATACATTTGCCTTTTTGGGGAACTAAATGCCCACTTGCTTAAGACAGGTTGCTTGCTTAATAGAGGTGGCCACTAAGACAGGTTTGACTGTATTTACCGTAAATATTCGGACACCTCAACTCCTTACCATACTTGTTCTAAAATTTGAACAAGTACAATTTACTACCCATGTTGTGTCTTAAGATGGCTGATTGAGTGGCAAACAGCGTAGACTCTGATGAGATGCTGCAGAATGCATCTGGGTCTGCACTGTTTGCTCAGGTCTGTCTGTCCGAATACCATCAAGAAAACACACCTATATAAATCTGACCCCCTTGAACCCCACTTTTATATAGTAAATTATTTCTGCCCCACAATCTATGTTTTGAGCAGAAATAAGAAAATAATAGAAATTTTTCATCCGAAAATTTTCATTTTTCGGTGGTAAAATTTACAATATATTTGTATAGGCGTGTTTTCGTAATGATATGGTAAATACGGTTTTGTTTGTTTGTTTGAATTGAGGTTTAGTGTCCCTGTCATCATTTTTTAGGTTATTTTGGAGATGTTGCTTCCAATTTTGTGAGACTTTTACCCAACGTTGTGATGAAATGACATCTCAAGCCCTGTGGCCCAATGAAACCAATAGGGCTTATATGCATTGGACAGTCTGACTAATACCACTTTGCCTTGGTAGGCTTGGTCCTTCTAAGTTGTTTACCAGTACTCCTGTGCGGTCAGTTTCCGCTATGCTTGGAAGCATCAGCATGCAGCCAAATCTATTTCTCCAAGCCCAAATATGGTAGAAGTATTTTTTCATAAATGATAATCCTTGAAGCACCACATAGATTTTAGAGCAGACAGAAATTTTATTTTATATTTCTTTAATCCATTCAGTAACGGAAACCCCTAAAGGGGTACATTGGCAAACAGTGCAGGCCCAGATCAGACGCCGCAGGACGCGGCGTCTGATCAGGGCCTCCACTGTTTGCAAAAAGTTAAGCCATTTTCCAAACAAGTTTTGAAGAAAACACACCCTGTCACCCCTAAATTTGAAATGGGCCCCTGCTATATATAAGGTGGAAGATTCCATTTGGTACAAAAAGGGTTATAATAGGGCTTGGCATTAAGAAAACAGAGTTTGGTATCTGCCAAGCAAGATGATTCATAATTATGTAATGTCATTGATTATTTTATCTAAAAATAAGACTTTTTTTTTTTAAATTCCATCTGCTGGAACCTGGACATGGATTAACCCTAATAACGCTGAGGAAATCTACATCTGAAAATGTCTTCTGCTTATGTCGTCAGCTGAATTTTTTAAAATATTTTTGCATACAGGCAAACAGTGTGGGCCCAGATCAGACTGCTCCTACAGGAGCAGTCTGATCTGGGTCCACACTGTTTGCAAAAACGACTTTAAAGTAACGAGCAGATGACAAAGCAGATGACAATTGTTGTGATTGGCATTTTATTGGTTAATATTATGTTGAGTTACATTTCAACTTTATGATTGTCACGATGGGGTAGCCATATTGGACTAAATAAGGTGAACAGTTCAGTTTATTTCTTGAGGTTAAAAAGGTAAAAAACAGCATGTCATGAATATAATTATGAATTGAAACTGTCAACAGTTTATATTTCATTGAGATTTACGTGGAACGTTCTTCAAAGGTGGATAAAAGTCCAACACACCCCCAACCACCCCCTGGTGGCTAATTTTGTTTGTTTGATTTGAAGCTTAATGTCCCCTTCAACACTGTAAAGGTCATTTTGGAGATGTCGCTTCCAATTTTGTGGGACTTTTACCCGACATTGAAATGAAATGACATCTCTAGCCCTGCCGCCCAATGAAACCAGAAGGGTTTGTAAGCATGGATGGGCCATCTTGCACCACATTGCCTGGACAGGCTTAGATCCTCTAAGCGGTTTACGGGTACTCATGTGCGGTCCGTTTCAGCTCTGCGTGGAAGCATCATGCAGCCCATCTATTTCTTCAAACCCCGGATCAAAATTCACTTCATGATCAACATTTTAATGAAACAGAACCACAGTAATTTTTAAAACAGACATCAATTTTAATTTTTAAATCATTTTTGGGGATATTTTTTTTGTTTGATTTGAGGTTTAACGTCCCAATTTTGTGGGACTTTTACTGGACATTGAGATGAAATGACATTTCAAGCCCTGAAGCCCAATGAAACCAATAGAGTTTATAGGCATTGGGCAAGCTAATAGATCTTCTCAGTGGCTCTGCATCATAATGCAGCCCATCTGGTAAGGCCTGAGATAATGTGTGAAATGTCTGCCTAACATTGGATGTGAATTTGAGTCATCCGTCCAGCAGACAATTCACATGAAATGTCAAGCCTTATTTTCTCTGAAAAATGGGTAAAAAATATTTTAAGCTGGCCAGAAAAACTACATCTGAAAATGTCGTCTGCTTATGTCGTCTGCTGAATCTTCTTGCTAACTTTTCAGAAATATTCTTACACACAGGCAAACAGTGTGGATCCAGATCAGACTGCTTGCAAAAAATGCCTTTTAAGATAACCAGCAGATGGCAAAGCAGACGACAATTGTCGTGATTGGCATTTTATGTGTTAAAATTGTGGAAATGTCGTAATTGGTAGTCTAAGGGTTAATGAACCTGCGATTCTGTTTGACTGACCCAGCAAACTTCACTCACAACACATGAATTTTTGTTCGCAAACACCAAATTAAACTACTTAAATTGCAGAAACATCAAAGGCTTACAGGGTGATGACAGTTACGAGAGATAAACATTATCCGGTTCAATCTTGACGCGGCATGGGGTCCCATAGACATTATCACCGAATTACGCTTGACTGATAGCTGGCAAATAGCGTAATTTGAATCAAAATATTTACACAGAAAACAATGTGGGCTCATTGTACTAAGATACACATAGATTTTTTAGGGCTTTACGGTGGATACCAAACATGTTTTGCACCATATTATCATGTTAACAAGTGTGTGCAATGAACACCGCTTTAAACTCCACTTTATGTAGAGAAAAAACTGAGGTTTACATGGGTATTTGTTTGTTTGATTTGAGGTTTAACATCCCTGTCAACACTGTAAAGGTCATTTTGGAGACGTTGCTTCCAATTTTGTGGGACTTTTACCCAACACTGAGATGAAATGACTTCTCAAGCCCTGCTGCCCAATGAAACCAATAGGGTTTATAAGCATGGAAGGGCCGACTCGCACAGCTTTGCCTGGGCAGGCTTAGATCTTCTAAGCGGTTTACCAGTAATTGTGTGCGGGTCGGTTTCAGCTCTGCGTGGAAGCATCATGCTGCCCATATATGTCTTCAAGCCCCGATGGGTGGGGCCGTTTACATAGGTATACAATATTTTTCTCATTTCTGCCCTAACACATACATTGTGGGTACTCATTAGAAATGCCTCAATGAGATAGTTCTAACAAGCACCAACAACCTATGTTTGGAGTATTTTGTTTGTTTGAGTTGAGGTCGCTGTCATTTGGTACAAAAAGGGTTAATGGTCAGCTCGAAATAAGTGAATTAATATTGAGAGTGCCGTAAAAAAAGGAAAGAAAGAGTACAGTCTCTTGCTAGAAAACTGAATAATCAAGAGGGGAGAATGATGGTAGAATCAATGATGTGACAGCTCCATGACTGGCTGTGGTATAGCACAACAACTTTTCAACACAGTTTTTGGGAGGACGACCAGAGCTAAACCACGATTGAGCCCCGCCAAGCGAATTGTGTCTTCGAGCATTCCGTCATGACAAATTTTTACTGCGCATGCCCAGCCATTCAGAGGGGCCAGGGATATGGCTTTCTGTCTGAGGTTCCTCTTGATTCACTGCTTTTATGAGCGAGCAGCTAAGGTTCTGGCGAGACTGTGCAGATGCGCAGGCTCGCCTTAACCTTCGCTGCTCGCATAGGCGATAAGTACCAAAATCGCTTGACGGGGCCCAATTAATCCTGACTATCATCTCATATAACTGATTGAATTACTGATCGGAACACTGAGCAAAAAAAAAAGAGAAGTTTGACACAAATGTATGTACGTGCCACAATTTTAAATCATCACCGAGATAAAAGAGAGACAGGTATCTGATCATGGGCCAGTTGGTAATCAGCATGTGCTTTATTAAAGAGACATATTTCGATGACAAAACAATTTTTCATGAACAAAGGAAAGATCGGCTCATCTTCGATACTTCTTTATTATTAGAGCATGGAAACTATACTGACAGCCCAACTATAATCAACAATATTTTAGTATATTACAATGAGGACGAAATTTTAACCGTTTCTGGGTCCATTAGTTGTCAATCCATCCAAAGTTACTAAGCACAGAAGCTTTTCAATGCTGAAGTCCACATGACTATCGCTGCCTTGTCAGAAATCCAGGTACAGTCATTTATATAAATACTGTATTCCTCCCATTTAGCACCCCTGCTCCTAATTTGTTTCTTTTGGCGTTTTCGGCCCAGTCAACACTATGTAGCTCATTTTTGAGCCGGTCAGTTTACTTATCCACACTTTTCCTGGGCAGGCTTATACGAAAGCGGTTAACCAGTATAGTGCACATTCTTTCGCCAGAAACTGACAACTGCCCTTCTTGAATCAGCGGGAGAGAATGACAGTAGAAAACATTTCATGATCAATCTCCACGAAAGAATGTTGCCGACCCCGGCAGGTATCGAAACTGCGTCCTCCTGATCACCAGTCAGACGCGCATCCGACTGAGCTACTGAGGCTGGCCCCATGCTCCTAAATGCTGCTGTTAAGTCATTGTCGTCTGCTGAATTTCTTGCAAACTTTTCAAACCTATATTTGCACACAGGCAAAACAGTGTGGATCCTGATCAGACTGCTCCTGTTCAGGAAATTACTTTCAAAATTTCCGGCAGACAACAATAGCAGACGTCAATAGTTGTGATTGGCATCGTATGGATTAACCCTTAAGATGCCGAGAAAAACTACATCTGAAAATGTCGTCTGCTTATGACATCTGCTGAATTTTTTTGCAAATGTTTTAAAAAAATATTTTTGCATGCAGGCAAACAGTGAGGACCCAAATCAGACTGCTCCTAGAGGAGGGGGGGGAGTTTGGTTTTACAGCCCTTTCAAGACTATTTCACTCATATCGAGCCGATCGTTAATCAGAGTTGGGCGAAAACCGGAGTACCCGGAGAAAAAACACCTGACCTTCCGTTGCAGAACTTGGCGTCTCACATGTGACCCGAGCGAGGCTTGCTCCTAGAGGAGCAGTCTGATTTGGGTCCACACTGTTTGCAAATTTGACTTTTAAAGTAACCAGCAGACGACAAAGCAGACGACAATAGTCGTGATTGGAATCTTATGGGCTAAGTAGGGAAAGGATTTCTTGGGGTGCTCCATCAGTTTCTGATAAATAATCATGTCATAAATTTAAAGAGGACCAATTCTGAAAGGTCCATAGCCATCCCTGCCCTCCACCTCCACACACATCAACATCACAATCTGTGAGTTGAATACAATTGTGTTATTTTTAGTCAAACGTTTTAACCAATCTGCCACCGTTTCATCTCCACTGTAACCTATAAACTGTCAGTAAGTAAGCTTAGTCCTAACACCAAAAAGCGTGAAAAAGACGATTTACAAGATTGTCTGAGATTTTACATTAAATACCTTACATAACGACACATGGCTTAACAAAACCCTTAAATTCCAAATGTAAACATAAGAAATATACCAATTCAATACAAAAAGGAAGATTTAGTCTTTGAATACCTGAGATATTACACCTAAATATTAAAAATAGACCAAAATAACAAAATATTAAACACTTGTTGATACATGTGTTTTTATACAAGATTTATGTAACAAATTCATGGGCCTCATAAATACTGGAATCAAAGCACTGAGAGTACTGGTGGGTCGATTGTCTCTGGGTGTAGTTAGGAAAATGGGCCTGAGCGTGGACTGTTTCCGAGCGTTTAACCCTTAAACCTTTTTACTGAAAGCAAACCATGATCAGACGCTGCGTTTTTGGGTGCCAGACCCTTAAATTACTATACTTTAAGCAAACAGTGAAGACCCTGATCAGATGCCGCATTCTGCGGCGTCTGATCTGGGTCTACACTGTTTGCCTAGCCCAACCAATGATTCCAGTCCAGATTTTACAGTTAACCTTTTACGTAAACACGCTGACCTCACTGCGATAAAATTCTATAAATAATCTGCATGGATTCCTACAAATCAGTGATAGTCACGTGGACTCCAGCACAAAGAGAGGTTTTGTCCTTTATACCTTTGGGTTGATTGATAAACAATCGACCCCAAAATTAACCCATTTACATGTACAGTAAAACCACCTAAAATTAAGACTAATTCTGCAATAAATAGCTTATTTAGTAGGTTGCAGTTATTCTTTCTTTGTGTTTTCTGCATTCAGTGTCCTCTGGTCAGAGACCACCTTTTGGGACTGTTCAAAAGTGGTCTTAAAGACCACTTTTGAACAGTCCCAAAGGTGCTCTTAATATAGAAATTTTACTGTAATTTCAGCTTTACTTCAGGTCAACAAGTCCTTGAATTGAAGACCACCTCTAAACCCACTTTGTCTGGAGAAAGTTGGGGTTTATAATCTTGGGGTTATGCCTTATTTTCCTTGATTTTACTCAAGGATATAGACTGTGGGTACTCGTTAGAACCGCCTCATTGAGGCTGTTCTAACCAGCACTTACAATCTATATTTGGACTTGTTATAAGAAAAATATGAAACGTTTTTATCTGAAAAATGTAAGTTTAAGAGATAAGATGCAAATTTTAGCACACCGATGACAATTCCAAAACAATTCCACAACATTAATCCTTCAAGTGCTACTCACAATCCGATTTTTTTTTTCTGAGAAAATAAGAAACTGGTCATCCCATTGTTTCCAGTATGTCACCTAACCACACTTTTCTTGGGCAGCCTAGCTTATAGTCAGAAGCCATTAGCCAGTACAGTCTTCATGCAAATTTGACAAGTACCCTTCTTGACTCAGCTGAAGGGACTAGGAATGACTGTAGAAAAGTTTCATGATCAACATCCCTGATTTGTTTGTTTGATTGGAGGTTTAACGTCCAATTGTGCTTCCAATTTTGTGGCACTTTTACCCGACACTGAGATGAAATAACATCTCAAGCACTGCAGCCCAATGAAACCAGTAAGGTTTATAAGCATGGTCGGTCTGACACTCGCACCGCTTTGCCTGGGCAGGCTTAGTGCCTCTAAGCGGTTTACCAGTGCTCGTGTGCGGGTCAGTTTCAGCTCTGCATGGAAGCACTGAAAGAATGTTACTGACCCTGGTAAATATTAACCCTTGTCCTGCTGAATATTCATATATGCCACACCCACTACCAATTATCAACCAATCAGATTACCTGTAGCAAATTATTACAACAAAATCACAATCTGACTGACAAACAATGTAGATCCTGATCAGATGGCTTCTTCAGAAGCCATCTGATCTGGATCTACAATGTTTCAAAGAAAAGGCATATCCGGGCTCAGCAGAACAAGGGTAAAACCCACAACCTTAATCAAATGTGCTTTAAACCGTTACCACTCTCATAGCTAAGTGAGTGAGTGTTTGAGCTTTACGTCCCACCAACAGCTAAGGTCATACGGAGATGGGACCTTGGTTTAAAGATTCATCCGAAAGTCTGGAGAAGCCCGGGATACTCTCATGGCTAATTCAGCAGACGACAAAATGTTGATATTTTTCTTATTTTTCCCAGCAAACAGGACTTGACATTGTATGCAAATTGTCTCCTTCGGAGACAATTTGCATGCGATGTCAAATCCTCTTTTATGGGAAAAATAGAAAAAATAATTCAAAATGTTGGCTGCTGCAAAGAATACCTAGAATGCAGAGCGTTAATAGATTGAACTACCAAGGCCAGCAGTTATTTTCAATACAGTCAACCCTCTTTATACCGACATTCATTACGAAGACAAAACTTACTATAACGACAGTATCAATGGAATGAATCCTTAGCCTGGGTTCTGATCGGGGTGGCCTTACCTGGGGTCGGACACTCTCAGACCGTAGTCCATAGTCGTGAAAGAGTCATGTAATCTCGTACTCAAAGAAACAAAATGTTTAACATTTGTTTCTTGGAGTAATAAAGGTAGAAGGCCCTTTACCCTTGTCCTGCTGAATATTTATATATGCAACACCCACTACCCATTATCAACCAACCAGATTACTTGATGCAAATTATTGCAACAGATTCACAATCTGAATGGCAAACAATGTACATGTAGATTCTGATCAGATGGCTTCATCCGAAGCCATCTGATCTGGATCTTCATTGTTTGGAAAATAAGGCATATCCGGGCTCAGCAGGACAAGGGTTAACCCTTTTTGTACCAAATGGAATCTTCCTCCTTATATATAGCCATTACAGTCCATTTCAAAATTTAGGGGTGTCAGGTTGTGTTTTCTTCAAAATTTGTTAGGAAAATGGCTGAACTTTTTGCAAACAGTGTAGGCCCTGATCAGACGCTGCGTTCTGTGGCGTCTGATCTGGGCCTGCACTGTTTGCCAGGGTACCCGTTTTGGGGGTTTCTGGTACTAAATGGGTTAATTACCTGCCATACTTGGCAGGCTAATCAGTACAATCCACACTCTTTCACCAGAAACTGTCAACTGCCCTTCTTGAATCAGCAGAAAAACTGTATGCCTGTATGGATATGACTCATGGAACAATAGACTTGGTCGATGGCAAAGGCAGAGAAAATGAAGACATTTTCCTATCCATTCTTTTCCTGGGTAGGCTTATATGGAAGCTGTTAACTAGTCCAGTGCACGTTCTTTCACTAAAAACTGACAACTGCCCTTCTTGAATCAGCAGAAAACTGTATTCCTGTATGGATATGGCTCACGGAACAATAGACTTGGTCGATAGCAAAGGCAGAGAAAATGAAGACATTTTCCTATCCATTGTTTTCCTGGGTAGGCTTATATGGAAGCTGTTAACCAGTACAGTGCACGTTCTTTCACTAAAAACTGACAACTGCCCTTCTTGAATCAGTGGAAAATCCACAGCAAAGGTAGAGAAAATGAATACATTTACCAGAGGATGTCACTTTGACCTTGTCAAATACCAAAGTTCAGGTTAATTAATCGGCAACAAACAGGTGTGTGGGACCAACATGCCGGCAAATGACATAAACTGACAGGAAACAGATCATTAAAGGTCATAAAAACCTAGCAGACCTTTTGAAGATAATGGCATGAAAATATTGATTATTATTATTGACAGACCACCAACACACTCATAATATATTGTTGACATAATGAGCCCTTGTCACAAACAAGAGGGCCCACAGGGCCCTGGTTCGCTCACCTGTGTGACACTGTCTCATGTACATTCTATTTTAGCTATGGTTGCCATCTTGTTCATCAGCAGAGTGATTTTAGCTTATTTGGTAGGGAGTAACCTAGGCAACATTCCTGTTAAGTTTGAATCAAATTGTCCTTAGGGTTTAGGAGGGGTTCACGTTTGAATCAGATTTACAATATTTTTAGCTCCGGTGGCCATTTTTTCTTCAGAGCGGGATTGTTTTAGCCTTTTTGGTAGAGGGTCATCTAAGCAACATTACTTCAAAGTTTGAATGAAATTGGCCCAAGGGTACAGAAGGAATTATCGTTTGAAGAATTTTTTTATTTTTAGCTCTGGAAGCCATCTTGTTCATTGGAGTGGAATGAGTATTAACTATTTTGGTAGGGAGTCACCTAGGCAACATTCCTGTGAAGTTTTAAATCCACTTGGCCCAAAGGTTTAGAAGGAGTTAACATTTGAAGCAAATTTACAATGTTTTCTATTTTGAGCTCTTGTGACCATTTGTTAATCGTTATGCTATTTTCCTAGAGGGTCATCTACACAACATTCCAATGAAGTTTAGAAGCCTTCATGGTGAAGTGGTCATGCTACTTGCCTTGTTAACCAGGGTAGCAGGATCGATGTCAGGCTTCTCCAGACTTTCAGATTGGTCTTTAAACAGAGGTCCCATAACTGTATGACCTTAGCTGTTGGTGAATCTTCAAACTCGAACACTCACTCCTATGAAGGAACCTATATGCCAAATATGAAGGCTGTATCTTAAATGCTCCAAAAGTTATGACAAAGTAGGTCAAAGGTCAAGTTCATGGCCCAAAAGTTTTGAATGGTTGAGAAAACCTTGTCACAAGGAACATACATGCCAAATATGAAGGCTCTATCTCATATGGTTCAAAAGTTATGATAAAGTAGGTCACAGGTCAACGTCACAGGTCAAATCTTTATATGAGTGGAAAGCCCTTGTCACAAGGAACCTATATGCTAAATATGAAGGCTCTATCTCAAACAGTTCAAACGTTATGACAAAATAACCTACTGATCTACTTTTTGATTTGACATGACCCTTATTCGAACTTAACTGAGATATTGTCCAAATGATCATTCTGAGCAAGTTTTATGATGATTTGACTAAAACTGTGGCCTCTAGAGTGTTCAAAACTTTTTTTCTATGATTTGACCTGCTGACCTACTTTGTGACCCAACAAGACCCATATTCAAACTTGACCCAGATATTGTCAAGATGATCATTCTGAGCAAGTTTGATGATGATCAGACCAAAACTGGGGTCTCTAGTGTGTGCACAATGTTTTTCAACAATCTGACCTACTTACTGGCCAGATATGACCCATATTCGAAATTAATTGAGATATTGTCAAATGATCATTTTTAGCAAGTTTGATGATGATCAGACCAAAACTGTGGCCTCTAGTGTGTTCAGAGGGTTTTTCTATGATTTTATCTACTGACCTACTTTTTGGACCGACATGACCCATATTCAAACTTGACTCAGATATTGTCAAGATGATCTTTCTTGGCATGTTTGATGATGATCCAACCTAATCTGTGGCTTCTAGTTTGTTCACAAGGTTTTTATATGATTTGACCTACTGACCTACTTTTTGACCTGAAATTACTCATATTTGAGGAACATATATGCTAAATATGAAGGCTCTATCTCAAACAGTTCAAACGTTATGACAAAATAACCTACTGATCTACTTTTTGATTTGACATGACCCTTATTCGAAGTTAACTGAGATATTGTCCAAATGATCATTCTGAGCAAGTTTTATGATGATTTGACTAAAACTGTGGCCTCTAGAGTGTTCAAAACTTTTTTTCTATGATTTGACCTGCTGACCTACTTTTTGACCCAACAAGACCCATATTCAAACTTGACCCAGATATTGTCAAGATGATCATTCTGAGCAAGTTTGATGATGATCTGACCAAAACTGGGGTCTCTAGTGTGTGCACAATGTTTTTCAACAATCTGACCTACATGTACTTACTGGCCAGATATGACCCATATTTGAAATTAATTGAGATATTGTCAAATGATCATTTTTAGCAAGTTTGATGATGATCAGACCAAAACTGTGGCCTCTAGTGTGTTCAGAGGGTTTTTCTATAATTTTATCTACTGACCTACTTTTTGGACCGACATGACCCATATTCAAACTTGACTCAGATATTGTCAAGATGATCTTTCTGGGCATGTTTGATGATGATCCAACCTAATCTGTGGCTTCTAGTTTGTTCACAAGGTTTTTATATGATTTGACCTACTGACCTACTTTTTTACCTGAAATTACTCATATTTGAACTTGACCGAGAAATTGTCAAGACTATCATTCTGAGCAAGTTTGATGATGATTGGACCGAAAATGTGGCCTCTAGTGTGTTCACAAGGTTTTTCTCTGATTTGACCTATTGACCTACTTTCTGACCTGCCATGACCCATATTCGAACGTGACTAAGATATTATCAAGATGATCATTCTGAGCAAGTTTGATGATGATCGGACCAGAAATGTGGCCTCTAGTGTGTACACAAGGTTTTTCTCTGATTTGAACTACTGACCTACTTTTTGAACCGACATGACCCATATTCAACCTTGACTCAGATAATGTCAAGATGATCATTCTGGGCAAGTTTGATGATGATTGGACCAAAACTGTGGCCTCTAGTGTGTTCACAAGGTTTTTCTGTGATTTGACCTACTGACCTACTTTTTGAACCGACATGACCCATATTCAAATGTGACCAAGATATTATCAAGATGATCATTCTGAGCAAGTTTAATGATGATTGGACATAAATTGTGGCCTCTAGTGTGTTCAGAAGGTTTTTCTATGATTTGACCTACTGACCTACTTTTTGACCCGACAACACCCATATTCAAACTTGACTGAGATATTGTCAAGATGATTATTCTGGGCTAGTTTGATGATGATCGGACCAAAACTGTGGCCTCTAGTGTCTTCACAAGGTTTTTTTTTCTGATTTGACCTACTGACCTACTTTTTGACCCAACATGACCCATATTCGAACTTGACCGAGATATTTTGTGGTGGTACAAAATGTGTGCAAGTTTAGTTAAAATCAAATGATAAATGAAACAGCTATCATGCAGACAAGACCAAAAAAGGCAATTTTTGCCCTTTCAGGGGCCGTAACTCCGCAACACATGATGGGATATGGCTGGGTCAAGAAAGGAACCCAGATCTCATGGTGGTACAAGTTGTGTGCAAGTCTGGTTAAAATCAAATCATAAATGAAGATGCTATCGTGCAGACAAGACCAAAATAGGCAATTTTTGCCCTTTCAGGGGCTGTAACTCCGTAACATATGATGGGATATGGCTGGTTCAAGAAAGGAACCCAGATCTCCTGGTGGTACAAGTTGTGTGCAAGTCTGGTTAAAATCAAATCATAAATGAAGATGCTATCGTGCGGACAAGACCAAAAAAGGCAATTTTTGCCGTTTCAGGGGCCGTAACTCCGTAACACATGATGGGATATGGCTGGTTCAAGAAAGGAACCTAGATCACATGGTGGTACAAGTTGTGTGCAAGTCTGGTTAAAATTAAATCATAAATGAAGATGCTATCGTGCAGACAAGACCAAAATAGGCAATTTTTGCCCTTTCAGGGGCCGTAACTCCGTAACACATGATGGGATATGGCCGGTTCAAGAAAGGAACCCAGACCTCATGGTGGTACAAGTTGTGTGCAAGTCTGGTTAAAATCAAATCATAAATGAAGATGCTATCGTGCGGACAAGACCCAAATAGGCAATTTTTGCCCTTTCAGGGGCCGTAACTCCGTAACACATGATGGGATATGGCTGGTTCAAGAAAGGAACCTAGACATCATGGTGGTACAAGTTGTGTGCAAGTCTGTTTAAAATCAAATCATAAATGAAGATGCTATCGTGCGGACAAGAAATTGTTTACGCACGCACGGACGCACGGACGCACGCACGCACGCACGCACGGACGACGGACGACGGACAAAATGTGATCACAAAAGCTCACCTTGTCACTACGTGACAGGTGAGCTAAAAATGGGTCTTGGCTGGGTCCTCGGACAGTCAAAATGACAGACTAGTAACTGTTGTTGTTTGTTGGGTTTACATCCCCCTCCCCCCCCCCCTTCAACACTATTGATTTGTTTGTTTGATTTCAAGTTTAATGTCCCCATCAACACTGTAAAGGTCATTTTGGAGACGTTGCTTCCAATTTTGTGATTGTTGTTTGATTTGAGGTTTTAATGTCCCCATCAGCACTGTATAGGTCATTTTGGAGATACTGCTTCCAATTTTGTGGGACTACTACCTGACATTGAGATGAAATGACATCTCAAGCCCTTGCGCCCAATGAAACCAATAGGGTTTATAAGCATGGACGGGCCGACTCGCACCGCATCGCCTGGGCAGGCTTAGAAATCCTCTAAGCGGTTTACCAGTACTTGTGTGCGGGTTGGTTCAGCTCTGTGTGGAAGCATCATGCAGCCAATCTATTTCTTCAAGCCCAGTTGGGTGGGGGCTAGCAACACGGGTACTGAAGTGAGTCTGGAGCAGTTAAATGCTTTTGATTCCGTGGGACTTTTACCCGACACTGAGATGAAATGACATCTCAAGCCCTATCATTTAAAGAAACCGTTAGGGTGAAAGGGACAGTCC
Organism: Lucinisca nassula; assembly: GCA_963580285.1. Taxonomy (NCBI): domain Eukaryota; kingdom Metazoa; phylum Mollusca; class Bivalvia; order Lucinida; family Lucinidae; genus Lucinisca; species Lucinisca nassula. The sequence goes on from OY757026.1 coordinate 9,329,053, forward strand.
GACTCACATCACTTTTACCCGACACTGAGATGAAATGACATGTCAAGCCCTATCATTCAAAGAAACCGTTAGGGTGAAAGGGACAGTCTGACTCACATCATGGTTTAGACCTTCTAAACAGTTTACCATCAAGCATGCTAAAGTTCGGTCGGTTTCAGCTCCAGGTAGAAGCAACATGCAGCCCATTCTATTTCTCCAAGCACAAGCAAAAGCTACCCATATTATTAACCCAAGTAAAATTTGTCCTCCTGAGCCCGGATATGCCTTAGCTTTCAAAAAACAATGTAGATCCAGATCAGATGGCTTCTAAAGAAGCCATCTGATCAGGATCTACATCGTTTGTCATTCAGATTGTATATTTGTTGCAATACTTTGCATCAAAAAATCTGATTGGTTGATAATCAGTAGTGGGCGTGGCAGATTTAAATATTCAGCAGGTCAAGGGTTAACCCTTATCTTGCTGTTCACAACAACCCTATCTTTGCAAACAGTGAAGATCCAGATCAGATGGCTTCTGAAGAAGCCATCTGATCAGGATCTACACTGTTTGGCATTCAGTTTATGAATTTGTAGTAATAAATTACATCAAGTAATTTGATTGGTTGATAGACAGAAATGGGTGTGGCTAAAATGAATATTCAGCAGGAGAAGGGTTAAGGAAAAATATGATCATCTCTATCTACGTTTAAATGGTACATTAACTAAGAATCAGTTTTAACAACTTAACATCGGTCAGTGTCCTCTCGCTTCACACTCGTGATTTCAGCTACATTACAACTGATCTCCAAACAGTGATATACAATGTAACACTCAATAAATCACTGATAGAGCTCATTTTTTCTTTAATCTACCAGTGATGTTATGAAACTGCGGCTTTTTTGCATGACACTCTTCCGCCCTGAGATATAACAGAAAAAAATCACATTTCAGAATAAATCGCATTTCTTAGGCCCATGCGCATCGGGGCTTGAAGAAATAGATGGGCTGCTTGATGCTTACACACAGAGCTGAAACCAACTGCACACGTGTACTGGTAAACTGGTTTGAGTATCTAAGCCTGCCCACGCAAAGCGGTGTGAATTGGACCGTCCATGCTTATAAACGCTATTAGTTTCATTGGGCAACAGGGCTTGAGATGTCATTTCATCTCAATGTCAGGTAAAAGTCCCACAAAATTGGAAGCAATGTCTCCAAAATGACCTATACAGTGCTGATGGGGACGTTAAACCTCAAATCAAACAAATAAAACATACTTCTTAATATTTCACTTTTCTAACAATTCAAACCCAGTATGGCAAATAGTCTCTTTAGGGGCCGTCTCATCTGGATCAACACTGTTTGCGTAGTTATCTGTACCCATCTACAGGGTCACAAGGGTTAAACTACAGAACAGTGCATTGCCACATAAAAAGTCCAAGGTACATATTTTTTTTGACTGACATTATCATGTCTGTCTGAATATGATTTCAAGAATGATATTTGCAGGGATTCAATTACCAATCTCCGCAGACAAAGGAACTGTCAACAATTCTGGCTTTTATCAATCGGAGAAAAAACTTAAAACCCTGAAAGCATAAATCCTTTTGTTTTAATTCAATTTTCTATAGATTTCAAAATGATAGAATTTTTCAAAACTTACACCCCACCTAGAACCTTTACAAGTGAAATATTTTCAATCTTTTCAACCATTTGGGCACTGCAGAAAATTCTATAGAGGACAGCATTCTAATTTATTTTTCATCATTTTCAGGAAAAATAACAAGACCAAAAACGTTTTTAATGTCGAATATAGCACTATACTAACATAAAACCTGTAGAGGTTTTATCTCAACTGATTTTGAGACTGCTGCACATGTGAAACACAAACCCGTTCTCGAGCTGAGATCATTTTTGTTTTCTTTTAAGTAGGTCACAGGTTATGGTTAAAGTCTCAGGTCAAATTTTTTTTGTATGAGTGTGAAGCCTTTATCGTAAGGAACCTGCACGCCAATATGAAGACTCTATCTCAAATGGTTCAAAAGTTATGATAAAGTAGGTCACAGATCAAGGTTAAGGTCACATTTCAATTTTTTTGTATGAGAGGGAAGATCTTGTCACAAGGAACCTACATGCCAAATATGAAGACTCTATCTCAAATGGTTAAAAAGTTATGATGAAGTAGGTCACAGGTAAAGGTCAAGGTCACAGGTCAAAATCTTTGGAATAGTGGGAAGATCTTGTCACAAGGAACCCACATGCCAAAAACAGGTCAAGGTCAAGGTCAAAACATGAAAGGGAGGAACCCATGTCAAGTATGAAGGCTCTAATCTCAAACAGTTCAAAAGTTATGACCAATGTTAATTTTTTCTTTAGAGTAGTCTCAGATCAAGGTCAAGGTCACAGGTCAAAATTGTATGAGTGGGAAGCCCTTGTCACAAGGAACTTACATGCCAAATATGAAGGCTCCATCCCAGTTGGTTCAGAAGTGAAAGCTGTCCATCCTACAAACCAACAAACAAATAGACGACAAAAAAAATATATCCTCGCTATTGCTACTGGGGACACAAAAATCAACCATTACAGCAGCGACCAGACTACATTCCATGTAAAAATTGTCATCTCAAGACAACAATCTGGTCTTCTGGTTATCCCTGTATTTCTACTGAAGGCGAGTCCTCTATCCAATCATCTGATTGGTTCATTAGAAAAGTGTTGTCCAATCAAAATCTGTCTACAAGAAAGCTTGGTGTCCAATAATTCAGGCTGTGCAATTTGGTTTCTTTGCACTATATAGGCGGACCACATTCTGAACTGTTCAAAAGTGGTCTTTTACGACCACTTTTGAACAGTCCCAAATGTGGTCTCTTACTAGAGGACACTGGGTGTAGAAAACACAAAGAAAGAAATACTGAAACTTTTTATGTGAATTTTACATCACGAAAACATGCCAATACAAATGCTTTGTAAACTTTACCGCTGAAACACAAAAATTTTATGTTGAAAAATTGTGATATTTTTCTTATCTTTTTTAGAGCAGAAATAAGTAAAATAAGTTTACCCATGTAAACCCTTGTTTTACTATGTAAAAGTGGGGTTCAAGGGGGTAAATATTATAAAGGCATGTTTTTGTGATGAAATATGTTTAAAAGAAGTAGTATGAGGTTTCGCTTGTCTGAATAATAAATAGTGGAATTTCACTGAATTGAAAGGACCATGAACCAGGCTGTAAAATGTACTAAAAAATTTTAAGGCTATCCACAGTCACAATTTTTTTGCGGCCATTGCTCCGAATTTGTAATGATATACATTTGATAAGTACTAAAATACTAATGTTTTGGGGTTGAATTTCGGGTTATGGCTTCGGCCATTGATCAAACTTTGACAGTGTCCTGATGAGGGCGATATTGTCAATTTTACATAAAAATCAGCTTTATTAATAATTTACATATTTATAATTAAATGTATATAAAAATGTTATTTAGCCTTTACCGCAAAACATGACACCAAGGACATTAATCAGGCTGTCAACCGTTTCTTTTATAGCTTATGTTTGTTTAACCTTTTTGTACCAAATGGAATCTTCCTCCTTATATATAGCAGTAGTCCATTTTACAAATTTAGGGAATGTCAGGTTGTGTTTTCTTCCAAATTGATTTGGAAAATGACTTTAAGCAAACAGTGGAGGCCCTGATCAGACACCACGTTCTGCGGCGTCTGATCTGGGCCTGCACTGTTTGCCCTGGTATCCGTTTTGGGGTTTCCAGTACTAAATGGGTTAATGACCTACCATGATGATCAAAAGTATTTGGACAGATGGGCCTAAGCAAACAGTGTGGACCCAGATCAGACTGCTCCTGAAGGAGCAGTCTGATCAGGGTCTACACTGTTTGTCATTCCATCTGCACCTTTTGGACTCCAAACAAACTTGCTAAAATTACAGGAGAATTACAGCCAGTCCTCAAGGTGTCCAATTTTTTAGGGTTTTTTATGGCAACATTTTAGACTACTCTTTCAAGTAACGGGTACAATTTATCATGAAAACATCTGATCTGTTTTCCATGCTTTCGAAAGCCCCCACCCAAAGGGGCTTGAAGAAATATATGGGCTGCATGATGCTTCCACGCAGAGCTGAATCTGGCCCGCACACTAGTACTGGTAAACCGCTTAGAGGATCTAAGCCTGTCCAGGAACCGCGGTGCGAGGCGGACCGTCCATGCTAATAAACCCTATTGGTTTGATTGGGCGACAGGGCTTGAGATGTCATTTCATCTCAATGTCGGGTAAAAGTCCCACAAAATTGGAAGCAACGTCTCCAAAATGACCTTTACAGTGTTGACGGGGACGTTAAACCTCAAATCAAACAAACAAATCAAGTAATGGGTACAATTTATCATGAAAACATCTGATCTGTTTTCTATGCTTTCGTTCAATGTTCCAACAAAGTTCATGCGCCCTCGCAGAAATTGAATGGGTTGCATGATGTGCTTCCATGAAAAGCTGAAAATAACCAAACAGGAGTACAGGTAAACTGCTCAGAAGGCCTAAGCCTGCCAAGGAAAAGTGGTGCAAGTCAGTGAGTGAGTGTTTCAGTTTTACATCCCACCAACAGCTATGGTCATACGGAGACGGGACCTCTGTTTAAAGACTCATCCGAAAGTCTGGAGAAGCCCGGGATCGATCCTGCGACCCCTGATTTACAAGGCGAGTAGCGTAACCACTACACCACGGAGGCTTCTGGTGCGAGTCAGACTGTCCCTTAAGGCCTAGAGGTTTATTTGGGCAGCAGGGCTTGAGATTTCATTTCATCTCATTGTCATGTAAAAGCACCGTCACCAAAATGATCTAAATAGTGTTGATAGGGAAATTATACCTCTACACATAAAATCGTTATTGAGAGACTAATGAAAGCAGCTACTGGCAACATTACTGCAATGGTTCTAAGTATTGGGACAGATAGGTCTAAGCAAACAGTGCAGACCCAGATCAGACTGCTCCTGAAGGAGCAGTCTGATCAGGGTCTACACTGTTTGCCATTCTGTCTGCGCCTTTTGGACTCCTAGCTGAATCATGGAACACATCTGATAGAATTTTAGGGGAATAACAGCAAGTCCTCAAGGTGTCCAAAATTTAAGGATTTTAACGGTCAATCCTGTCATTGTTCAAGGAGGGGCTTCTGTATTAGACAGAGAAGACTGTAACCCGACCGACCTTTTTGGGGGCATTTTTGAGGTCACGACATTTGACAAGCATATACTTGTGAGTCAACAAAACTTGATCTATAACATAGACACTTAAGTCTGTTATTAATGCAACAGTACATGGGCTTTTTTTTTTTTTTTTGGTTTTGGTTTTATGGCCCTTTCAAGATTATTTCACTCATATCGAGCCGATCGTTAATCAAAGGTGGGCGAAAACCGGAGTACCCAGAGAAAAACCACCTGACCTTCCGTTGCAGAACTTGGCGTCTCACATGTGACCCAAGCGAGGCTCGAACCACAGTGGTGAGAGACCTAATGATCCAGAGTCAGCGCTCTTAACCACTAGGCCACGGAGGCCCGTTACAGTACATGGGCTTAATAGCATGTTTGTTAGTGTTGAGGTTTTTCATCCCCATCAACACTATCTAGGTCATTTTGGAGAAATTTCTACCGATAAAGGAAAATGACATCTCAAGCTGTACCGCCCAAAGAAACTGCTTGGGTTTATGCGACTGTTCAGCTTGCACCAATTTGCCAGGGCAGGCTTAGACCTTTTAAGCCGTATACCAGGACTCAAAAGTTTGGTCAGTTTCAGCTCTGTGCAGAAGCATCACGCAGCTCAATCTATATCTCCAAGCCCAAAATGGGCGATGGGGCAAATCAATATCATGTACATAGCAGAATTTCACAAGAGTTTCTAAACATCATTCCCACAATTGGGAGTATCTGTGGGGCTTCCAAGAACAAGACAAAATGATCAGAAGAAAGTCCCATAAAATTCACCTGCAAAAAATTAGGCATAGGTTCTGGCTGTGGTTTTACTGCCAAATGGGAGGTCTGATCAGGGTCTCTGCTGTTTGTATGTGAAGAGGAAAGAGGTTACAAAACATTTTTGTACTCAACTGAATTGAGCATAAATTCTGTCCTGTTCATACATATTAAAATGCCAACAAATGTTGGCATTTTAATATTTGTGAGCAGGACAAGTAGCATGGTTCTGTTTATGCATTAAAGTAAGCAGTACAAATTTCATGCTCAATTCATACTCAACTGAGTTGAGCATCAAAATTTTTTTCATAACCTCTGTATGAGGCTCATCAATTGTCTCAAAAATTAAAATTCATGTAATATTAACCCATATGATGCCAATCACAACAATTGTCATCTGCCTGTTACTTTGAAACTCATTTTTTGCAAACAGTGCGTACTCAGATCAGACTGCTCCTCTAGGAGCAGTCTGATCTGAGTCCCCACTGTTTGAATGTATGCAAAAATATTTCAAAACAAGAGGCCCATGGGCCACTATGCTCACCAGAGCTCAGGTGGGCACTGCCAAATTGCAGCCATGTATTTTAACATGATGTCATTTTAATCTGCCAAATGAACCCCCATATCCAAATGAGCATCCATGTGGACTCAGTATATGAAACATTAGGCCTTTTATGAAGTAGAGGGGGTAGGGCATGGACCCAATGGAGCCCTGGTTGGTATCACTAAATGTGTCTTATCACAAAGAACAAGAATATATATGGTTTAGCAGTGGGGATCTGCATGGCTGGAGATATAAGTGGAGGGGTTGGAGCATGCCCTGTCGTTCCCAGGAAAGCCCAAGATTGTTGTCCCTAAATGTGTCTCATCATAAGGACCAAGTATATATATGGTTTAGTGGAGGGAATCTGAACGGTTTCCAAGATATCCTTTCATGAAGTGGAAAGGAGAGGACTGGCCCCTGCGGACACCCCTACAGTAGGTGTGCTAATAATAAGGAACAAGAACATATATGAATATGGGGTGGGGATTTAATGGTTTCTGAAATATATGGCCTTTTATGAAGTGGAAGGGCGGGGCACATTGCCTCAGCACAAAGAGACCCCCAAGTTGGTGTGACTGAATGAGTCTTATCATAAGGAACAAGAATATATATGGTTTAGGGGTGGGGATCTGAACTATTTCTGAGATATGTGGCTTTTAATGAAGTCAAGCCGTGGAGCAAGGCCAGGGCATGCCCCGGGGACTCACAAGCTGGTGTCAATGAATGTGCCTTATCATAAGGAAGATGAATATATATGGTTTAGGGGTGGGGCTCTGAACAGTTTCTGAGATATAAGGCCTTTTGTGAAGTGCAGGGGTGGGGCAAGGCCCAGGGAGACCCCCAGGTTGGTGTCAATGAAAGAGTCTTATCATAAGGTACAAGAATATATATGGTTTAGGGGTGGGGATCAGTAAGGTTTCCGAGATATTGTGATATTATGAAATGGAGGGGGTGGGGCATGGCCCCAGCACATCCCTGGAGACCCCCAGGTTGGTGTCACTGAATGTGTCTCATCATAATGAACAAGAACATATATGGTTTAGGGGTGGGGATCTGAACAGTTTCTGAGATATATGGCCTTTTGTGAAGTGAAGGGGTGGGGCATGGCTCCGGCGCACCCCGGAAGACCCCCAATTTGGGGTCAATGAATGCGTCTTATCATAAGGAGCAAGAATATATATGGTTTAGGGGTGGGGATCTGTAAGGTTTCCGAGATATTGGGCCTTTTATGAAATGGAGGGGCGGGACATGGCCCCGGCGCATCCCGGGGACCCCCAGTTTGATGTCACTGAATGCGTCTTATCATAAGGAACAAGAGTATATAGGGTTCAGGGGTGGGGATCTGAATGGTTTCCGAGATATTGGGCCTTTTATGAAGTGGAGGGGGTGGGGCATGGCCTCGGCACATCCCGGAGGACCTCCAGGTTGGTGTCACTGAATGCGTCTTATCAATAGGAACAAGAATATATATGGTTTAGGGGTGGGGATCTGTAAGGTTTCTGAGATATAAATCATTTTATGAAGTACTGGGGGCGGGGCATGGCCCCGGCACAACCTACTGGACCCCCAGGCTGACATAACAGCATATGGCTGAGAGAAGTTTACTAAAGGAACATTTCTATGAAAGTTTTGTCAAAATATCTGCAAAGGCTTTGTAGTTAATGCCATTTTTCAATTTTTCCCATTATAAGTCTATGGAAAATCTAAGTTGCCATAGCAACCAAACTAAAGAGCCGAAGTTCATAAAAAACACAAAACCTGTAAAGGCAAATATGGTGAATATTTCCATAAACTTTCAGCCTCATAGAGCATACGGTTTCTGAGGAGATGATTTTTAAGTATTTTTTTTCTATTTTTTGCATTTTGGTTTCCATGGCAACCATTAAAATTGAGCAGTAGGCCTAAAATCATATGGTAGATACTAGATTGCTTAAGGAACATTTCTATGAAAGTTTTGTTCCAATATCTGCAAAGGCTTGGCAGTTAATGCCATTTTTCAATTTTCCCCATTATAAGTCTATGGGAGCTATAAGTTGCTATAGCAACCAAACTAATGGGCCAATTTTCATAAAAAACACAAACTTTCAATCCCCCAGCCCAAGGATGCTACAGATGAAATTTGGACTCAATCGGCCCAGTGGCTTCAGAGGAGATGTCGTTTGAAAGTGTTGACGACGACGCAGACGACGACGACGACGACGACGACGCCGCCGACGACGACGGACAAATGCCTATCCTATAAGCTCCCCCGGAGCCTTCGGCTCTGGTGAGCTAAAAAGTTTCAAGAAGGGTCAGCAGACGACATAAGCAGACGACATTTTCTTGTTAATTTAAAAACAGTTTCAAAAACATTACTATACTTAGTCATGCAATATAATTAGTGAGGTGTCTTGTATTTTGCCCCTGGTCTATGACCTGTCATGTCCGCTAATTACCGGGAGGATGTCCCGCCCGGAGGCTGTTCTTGTTATCAAGCAGACGATCTGTATAAACATGGAGAAACATGATACAGAACAGTGTTAAATTTATACACTCCATGTGTTTAACATCATTTCGCTTATTTTGCCAAATTTTTCACTTCCTTTTGTAAACTTGTCACCATTTTTTGTTCTGATTTAAGGGGAATTAATACACCTTCAGGGGAGACAACTCTTTCAAAAGTATTTTACCAGTCCTAATTTTACCCTTATCCTGCTGAATAATTAAATAAGCCACACCCATTTCTGACAATCAGCCAATTAGATTACATGATATCATGTTTTGATTTAAATTCACAAATTGAATGACAAACAGTGTAGATCAGGATCAGATGGCTTCTGAAGAAGCCATCTGATCTGGATCTACACTGTTTGCAAAGGTAGGGATTGCCACAAACAATTGTACACCACAACCCCTACCTTTGCAAATTGTAGATCCTGATCAGATGACTTTGTAAATTTGCAGGAATAAAGTGCATCAAGCACTTCAATGGCTTTACAGTCTGAAACAGGGGTGGAATATTAATTTATTTAGCAGGACAATGTTTTGTTTGATTTGAGGTTTAACGTCCTCGTCAACACTGTAAAGGTCATTTTGGAGACGTTTTTCCAATTTTGTGGGACTTTTACCCGACATTGAGATGAAATGACATCTCAAGCCCTGTCGCCCAATGAAACCAATAGGGTTTATTAGCATGGACAGTCCGCCTCGCACGGCGGTTCCTGGACAGGCTTAGATCCTCTAAGCAGTTAACCAGTACTAGTGTGCTGGCCGGATTCAGCTCTGCGTGGAAGCATCGTGCAGCCCATATATTTCTTCAAGCCCCTTTGGGCGGGGGCGGCTTAGCAGGACAAAGGTTGATAAACAGTACACAAAACAAACTCAGTATTTTAAATGTGTCTGAATTGAGGTTTAACATCCCCATCAACACTATTTAGATCAGTTTGGAGATGTTGCTTCCTATTATGTGGGTTTTTAGCCCGACACTGAGATGAAATGACCTCACAAGCCTTGCCGCACAATGAAACCAATAGGGCATTTTACTATATATTCTATATATTTTTGAGACATTGTAACTTGGGACCTGTTTAAATTCTAATGCATAAAGCAAACACTAGGTTCCCTAATGTTGAAGAAATAGATGGGCTGCATGATGCTTCCAGGCAGAGCTGAAACCGACCGCACACAAGTACTGGTAAACAGCTCAGAGGATCTAAGCCTGCCCAGGCAAATTGGTGCGAATCTATGCTTATAAACCCATTTGTTTTCATTGGGCTACAGGGCTTGAGATGTCATTACGTCTAAATGTCGGGTAAAAGTGCCACAAAATTGGAAGCAACGTCTCCAAAATGACCTATAGTGTTGAAAGGGAGTGTTAAACCTCAAATCAAACAAACAAAAACCTAGCATTTAAAAGTTGGTAATTTCCGTATAAGCCCATCACGTGAACAAGTCCGTGAAAGGAAGACCCCCCCTAAACCCCACTTTATATAAGGAAAACTGGGGTGTACGGGGGTATTCATTATTTTTCTTATTTCTGCTCCAAGATATAGGTTGTGGGTACTCGTTAGAACCTGAGTTTTCGTAATGCCTATACAATGTCCTGTAAGATTTAATTGTTAAGAAAAGACGAAAGTTTGATCAGATCAAAAGACAGCCGTACAAATTACTAAGGACAGCTAGTGATTATCTGACATCACATCCTCTATGTCAAGAGGTTGGTGGGTGTGAATAACTTCCTGTCTACGGCAAGACAGGTCTTTATGTTGATGACCTCTCCCACATACCTGTACAGGTGTGTCCCCACCCTGCGATGAAATCACCTGAAACATATAGTCTTGCTCTGACAGGTCAGCCATCAAAATAGAATAACAATATCTTGCGGTATCAAACTGACATCACTCGTGTAACAGTTTAATCTTGCACACCCTCACCCACATGGAGGCAAGCTGTTTAGAAGGCAAGAAAGACTCAGACATCAGTATCGCAGATGTTGGGTGCATTATTGAGCTACCGGGTCTCAATTTTTTTTTCTAGTTTTTATCTTCAATGCATACTCCTTTGTCATGTGTACACTTTTGGAGCCAAATACAGCTTCAGAACTTTGTGAAAATGGTCATTTTTATTCGTGTTTACCCTTAGATCTGAACATGTGTTCGGAATTTCTTTTCTAAAAATAAAATCTGTCACTTTACACATTCATCGCGACAGTATCGTCTCTGAGTGTCGTTACTTATGGAATGGTATTCAGCGTCATATTTTTTCCGATTAAGGCAAAGCCTAAGCAGACAAGGCCAAAAATGAACATCGCTTAACGTCATATATGGAGATTCTATTTTTGTCACGAACTAAAAATAGATCTAACTAGTGTTCGAAACCTAGTTAGGGAATCCCTCTCAAACTCGTTTACCTGTCATCATAACTGTTCATATTTTTGCATAAAATGCATTCATTTGTATTGTTTTAAAGAAAAATACCGGCTATATGTATTTTTTTTGGAAGCATTTTTTCAGGATAGCTCAATAATGCACCTTTAACCCTTCAAACTATGCGGTAGACAGCAATATACTTTTTTTTTTAACCCTTGACCTGCTGAATATTTAAAATATGCCACAGCCACTACTGATTATCAACCAATCAGATTACTTGATGCAAATTATTGCAACAAATTCAAAATCCGAATAGCAAACAATGTAGATCCTGATCAGATGGCTTCGTCAGAAGCCATCTGATCCGGATCTACATTGTTTGAAAGATAAGGCATATCCGGGATCAGCAGGACAAGGGTTAATTTTTCAGAGAGGAAAAGGCTTGAATTGACATTACATCTCAATCATCTGCAGATAGTCCTGAAAATTCAGACACCTTGAGAACTTGCTGTAATTCTCCTAAAATTTTTACAATTTACAAATTGGTTCATGATCCAGCACCGCCCTGCCCATTGGGGCTTGAAGAAATAGATGGGCTGCATGATGCTTCCACGCAGAGCTGAAACCAAACGTACATGATTACTGGTAAACTGCTGAGAGGATCTAAGCCTGCCCAGGCAAAGTGGTGTGAGTCGGCCCGTCCATGCTTATAAACTCTCTTGGTTTCATTGGGCGCCAGTGCTTGAGAAGTCATTTCATCTTAATGTTGGGTAAAAATCCCACAAAATTGGAAGCAACGCCTCCAAAATGACCTATACAGTGTTGACAGGGAGGTTAAACCTCAAATCAAACAAACAAACATGATCCAGCAAGGAATCCAAAAATTGCAGACAGAAAGGCAAACAGTGGAGACCCTCATCAGACTGCTCCTTCAGGAACAGTCTGATCTGGGTCTGCACCATTTGCTTAGACCTGTCTGTCCCAATACTTAGCCCTTCTCTTGCTGAATATTCATTGTAGCCACACCAATCTCTAACTTTGAACCAATCAGATTACTTGATGTATTTTATTCCTACAAATTCATAAACTGAATGTCAAACAGTGTAGATCCTGATCAGACGGCTTCTTTAGAAGCCATCTGATCTGGATCTACACTGTTTCCAAAGATATGGGTTGTCGTGAACAGCAAGATAAGGGTTAGAATCATCATGGTAGGATCACCATGGCACTAAGCATACTTTGGGCAGGATTAGTCATTTTAATCCTTGACAACCCCCATCTTTGCAAACAGTGTAATCGGGATCTACACTGTTTGACATTTAGTTCGTGAATTTGTAGGAATAAATTTCATCAAGTAATCTGATTGGCTAAAAGTCAGGAATGAATGTGGCAAAATCAATTCATTCAGCAAGGAAAGGGAACACGGTAACCAATATCTGCAATAGCCCTTCTTGAATCAGTGAAAGCTAGCGAGATTTCATGATCAATCTCCAAATGGGCATCCGTGACCTATTGGTTAGAGCACTGACTCTTAATCATTAGGTCTCTCACCGCTGTGGTTCGCGCCAGACTCAGGTCACATGAGAGACGCCAATTTCTGCAAAAGAATGTCAGGTGGTTTTTCTCTGGTACCGGTACTCCGACCTCCGATTAACGATTGGCTCGAAATAAGTGAAATAATCTTGACACTGTAAACCCCTAAACACCCCCCCCACCACCCCCCCCCCCAAAAAAAAATCTCCATGTAAAAGTGTTGCAGAACCACCCCTGGGAATTGAACCTGGTTGTTAGTCAGATTTACATCAGACAGAACCACCAGGCCAACTGAAGATATTTCCTTCTCTTTTCACAAACATATTTTTTTCAGGTGAAATTATTTTATGGCACAAAAGACCAGACTCGTTTGATTTAATCACTTAAGGTACACCAAATTCTACTTAATCAAAGAGCACCACCTTATCAAGTTACCTTATTTGGGAAATATGAGAAACCTAGTATTGTAATGTAGTCAAAATTTCAATGAAATGGCCAATTAAAAATGGTTTTATTTCATTTAATTATTTAATTACCAGTCTAACAACACAAAAAGACGGATATAACTTAACTTGCCAATTATTCCAAATTCCACCGAGGTGTCCTATAAGTTTCAAATATTTTTAGAAAACCCGAGGGTGGTCTGTAGAATGTGTTAACGGTGATATTACATGTAATCTACTTCTCCCCAAATTTCAGCTTTAACATTATTTAAAGCCCCCGCCCATAGGGGCTTGAAGAAATATATGGGCTGCATGATGCTTCCACGCAGAGCTGAATCCGGCCCCCACACTAGTACTGGTAAACCGCTTAAATGATCTAAGCCTGTCCAGGAACCGCGGTGCGAGGCGGACCGTCCATGCTAATAAACCCTATTGGTTTCATTGGGCGACAGGGCTTGAGATGTCATTTCATCTCAATGTCGGGTGAAAGTCTCACAAAATTGGAAACAACGTCTCCAAAATGACCTTTACAGTGTTGACTGGGACGTTAAACCTCAAATCAAACAAACAAAAAAACATTATTTAATTGAACTACCGTTAGGACTAAAACACACAAACATAAGATCCTCTTTGTTGATTAGAGGTTTAACTTCCCAGTCAACACTATTTAGATCTTTTGGAGACGTTGCTTCCGTTTTTGGGGGACTTTTGCCCAACATTGAGATGAAATGACATCTCAATCCCTGCTGCCCAATGAAACCAATAGTGTTTATATGCATGGACTGTCTGACTTGCAACACTTTGCCTGGGCAGGCTTAGACATTCTAAGCGGTTTACCAGTACTTGTGTGCAGTCTGTTTCAGCTCTGCATGGAAGCACCAAGCAGCCCAATCTATTTCTCCAAGCTTTGTTTGTATTGTTTGCATTGGAGTTTAACGGCCCAGTCAACACTATTTTAGGTCATTTTTGAGCCGGTCAGTTTACCTTTCCACATTTTTCCTGGACAGGCTTATACGTAAGCAGTTAACCAGTACAGTGCACATTCTTTGGCCAGAAACTGACAACTGCCATTCTTGAATTAGCGGAAGGGAGAGAAATACCGTAGAAAAGATTTCATGATCAATCTCCACGAAAGAATGTTGCCGATCCTGGCAGGTATCGAACCAGTGTCCTCCTGATCACCAGTCAGACGCGCATCCGACTGAGCTACTGAGGCTGTCATTTCTCCAAGCCCCAATGGGCAGGGGCCACCTCTTCGATTGGATGAAAATTTGTGTATAGATTGTGGGTGATGGTTAGAGAGGAAAAACTAGTTATGTAATTAAAGACAATCGACGTATCAGATACACAGTTCGCAGCTCGTCAGCTTATGTCAACAGACAGCTGTTAGATTATCGATATAGACGTTTTAGACTGCTGTTCTTGTTCTGATCAATATCACCGTGAGCAATTCGGTGAAGTTTTCCAGCTAAAACGAAATCGTAATATCCTATAAAATGCCAATCATGACAATTTTCGTCTGCTTTGCTGTCTGCTGGTTGCCTTATAAACAGTGTGGGCCCAGAACAGACTGCTCCTGTAGGAGCAGTCTGTTCTGGGCCCACACTGTTTGCCTGTATGCAAAATATTGTATTTTAAAAAAGTTGCAAAAAAAATTCAGCAGACGACATTTTCAGATGTAGTTTTTTTTTGGCGTCTTAAGGAATAAACCAGTTCTAACGAGTACCCATAATCTGATAAAAAAATTAATGTACCGTAATGATGATCCCAAGTATTGGGACAGATGGGCCTTAGCAAACAGTGCAGACCCAGATCAGACTGCTCCTTCAGAATCCGGGTCTACACTGTTTGCCATTCCATCTGCACCTTTTGGACTCCTTGCTGGATTGTGAAACATTTTTTTCAAACTTAGGAGAATTACAGCAAGTCTTCAAGGTGACAAATTTTTAGGATCTTTACAGCATATAGTAAAATTCCTATATTAAGACCACCTTTGGGACTGTTCAAAAGTGGTCTTAAAGACCACTTTTGAACAGTCCCAAAGATGGTCCCTGACCACAGAACACTGTGGCCAGAAAACACCAAGGTAGATTAAGTGCACCCAAAAAAAGCTTTTAAAAGCAAAATTAGTCCTAATTTTATGTGGGTCTTAATAGCGGAATTTCACTGTACATGTATACGATTTTGATTTGAAGTTTAATGTCCCCGTCAACACTGTTTAAGTCATTCTGGTGATGTTGCTTCCAATTTTGTGGGACTTTTACCTGACACTGAGATGAAATGACATCTCAATCCAATGAAACCAATAGGGTTTTATATGCATGGACCGTCCGACTCGCATGGTTAAGCTTTCATGGTTTAATGGTGAGTGAGTCAGTGAGTGAGTGTTTGAGTTTTACTTCCCACCAACAGCTAAGGTCATACAGAGACGGGACCTCAGTTTAAATACTCATCCCAAAGTCTGGAGAAGCCCGGGAGCGATCCTGTGACTCCTGGTTTACAAGGCTAGTAGCGTAACCACTACACCACAGAGGCTTCTATGGTTTAATTGTAAAAATAAAAATGATCCATGTACCTAGTTTAATAAATTTCATGAGTCATATAGTAAATGATGACAATAATTCATATTTTCAATAATATTTATATATCCATGCGTATATTTGTATATTTGCCAAAACTACAGCTAATCAATTTCGACCAAGAGTTTCAAGCTTGGGGACTGAATTAGCTACTTAACCTATAACATGCCATGATTACAACAACTGTCGTCTGTTTTGACGTCTGCCGTAACTTTAAGAAGTCATTTTTGCAAACAGTGTGGACCCAGATCAGACTGCTCCTTTAGGAGCAGTCTGATCTGGGTCCAAACTGTTTGTCTGTATGCAGAAATATTTTTAAAAAGTTTACCAGAAGATGCAGCAGACGACATAAACAGAAGACATTTTCAGAAGCAATTTTTTTCTCGGCATCTTATTTTGTTTGTTTGTTTGATTTGAGGTTTAACATCCCCGTCAACACTGTAAAGGTCATTTTGGAGACGTTGCTTCCAATTTTGTGGGACTTTTACCCCACATTGAGATGAAATGATATCTCAAGCCCTGTCGCCCAGTGAAACCAATAGGTTTATTAGCATGGCCTCGCACCGCAGTTCCTGGACAGGCTTAGATCCTCTAAGCGGTTTATCAGTACTAGTGTGTGGCCGGATTCAGCTCTGCGTGGAAGCATCATGCAGCCCATATATTTCTTCAAGCCCCTTTGGGCGGGGGCCGTCTCGGCATCTTAAGGTTTAAACTTTTGACAACTGATTAGAGGTAAATTTAGGTGTTGGTCACCTGGAAACTGTATAATTGGCGAAAACTGTTTATAAATAAAAGATTAATTTCGGTCATATTCCCAAGTGATATGGTCAATATTATTATTAATTAGGTCAGTAGGCACCTCATGATGACCTCCGATTGAATTTGAACAGATATTATGGAGTTTAACAGCCCACTCAATACTACTAAGGGTATATTGGGCTAGTCAGTTTACCTAGGCCCACTTTTTCTTGTCAGGTTTAGTCCCGTCTAACTTAACTAGTACAGTGAACATTCTTTTGCCAGTTACAGTTGACAACTGCCCTTCTTGAATCTAAAGAAGGGAGAAAATGACTGCAGTATCTCCTGGAAAGACTGTTGCTGGGACCCAGCAGGAATCAAAACCTGTAAACTCCTGGGTCCAATTGTTCAAACCCTTGTTAGCTTAACAAGCTATGGTAGTTAGTTGTTGTTTGTTTGATTTGAGGTTTAATGTCACCCTCAACACTGTAAAGGTCATTTTGGAGACATTGCTTCCAGTTTTGTGGGACTTTTACCAGACATTGAGATGAAATGACATCTCAAGCCCTGCCGGCCAATGAAACCAATTATAAGGGTTTATACCCATGGACAGACTGACTCGCACCGCTTTGCCTAGGCAGGCTTAGATCCGCTAAGCGGTTTACCAGTACTTGTGTGCGGGTTGGTTTCAGCTCTACGTGGAAGCATCATGCAGCCCATATATTTAATGACAGATTCCATCTGTCTATTCTTGCTGTGCTGCACTTTTAAAGTAATTCAGGCTTTTTCTTCCGGCTTTGACCGCCATAAAAATATGAGTCCGCACAAAATGTAGTCCGGTTTGGCGCAGTAATCCAAATTGTACAAGCGTATTAGTTATCCTGTAAGCGTAATACAAACTTTTGAAACAGAGGACTTGACAATTCAGCATTTCATATGAATCAGCTGCATCATGCGACGGGTATACCCAGATCAATGCGGCGTCTGCTCAGCAGTCTGCTCAGGTTTTACACTGTTTTCTGTCAGTGCTGTCAATGTTTAATCCTTAAAGACCAGCCTGCTGTTGGACCAGGTAAGCTGTAGACAAGAATATTAATGGGTTTTCTTTCTGACTTTCGAGGTCAAGTTTAGGTCAGTTACAACTTAGGTGTCTATTGACTTTGCATTAGAAATTGAAAAGAAAGGCTGTCCCTTTCAACCCTGGAATATGGTACAACTACTTAGTGTAGGTCCTGTGATATAATTCTAGGTGCCATATATTTAGCAGAATGGACGAGCCCAACTTCAGTGATGGAAGAGTGAACTCCAGAAACCCAAGGCAGTGAATACATCAAAGCACTGACAACACTCATGCCGATTGTCTCTAAATGCAGACTGGTCATGAACGGGGACTTGGACTGATTCGTTTAAACTTAAGATGTTAGTAACTAATGCAAAAAGTGTAGAACAAGATCAGCACCGTGTTGTGTGGCTTTTGAACTGAGTTTACATTGTTTGCCAGAGCCAACATTTGATTCATGTGCAGATTTTACAGATAACACTTACATGTACCCAACACTGACAAACGACGTGGCTATGTGTGGGTTGATTGTTTGGCATTCGACCCGAAGTTGCTAATAAGAAAAGCGCTTCAGTGCTAATGTCTATGTGACTATCGCTGATTTGTCAGATTAACTTTTTGTCTTGTAGAAAATAGCCGCAGTGAGATCGGGGTATTCCATAAGACGGAAGAGGGTTATCCTGGAATCATAGGATGAGCTTGGCAAACAGTGTAGACCAAGATCAGACGCTGCCGAACGCATCTCCTAATCAAAATCTTCACTATTTGTTTGGAATTTCCGAATTAAATGAAACAGTTTAAATCTCAGCACAGGCCTATTACTCCAACCTACACCCTACACTCTCAGAGTTTTGATTCTAAAACCAAACGATTACAGCACGCTTAGGCACCATGCCCTTAAGCTAAAAACGTTAAATCAATCTACCGTGACATCGGGTTACCAGTCCGACCACGTCGATCCTGTGCACCACCCTCACACCAGTACGGTTAGAAACCACATGTTCAGGATCAAACTTTTGGTGTGTAATGTAAGGTCGTGCCTAGAAAAGAAGAAACTGAAATTTGTTCTCAAAAAAGCATTTAGTGAGAGCCAAGTAGCTCATCATGTGCTCTTCTGAGAGCGTATTGCAACATTTTTCATTAAAGGATCGTAAGCGTGCCCCTGGACAGTTAGAAGCTGGTCGGAAAGCGGATGAGGTTGACTCTGATTTTGGGTGCCACATGTGTGTGATCTATCATCTCTTGGAGTGACATCTTACTATATACAGAAGACGCTAGTGGACGTCGACGTAGCGGAAGACCGACGTCCGTACGTCAAGATCGATTCGACCGTCAGACGCATATGCGAAACAGATTTCCGCCGGCAGCTGCTACACTGTACCTGTAGATAAACAAGGGGTCTCAACTACCGACTAATAAGCACTGACACTGATCGTCGCGCTTATGCAATGCATGTTTGAGAGCTAGACGTCCCTGTCGTGACCAAAGTTAACGCGTCGACACAGTACGGAACACTTACGCTAGTGCATGAAATAAGTAAATAGGCGTCTAAGCGACTGACATATGCGTTTCAGCGACACATCGCACTCAGCGTGAATCACGCCGGTTGTCGTTTCCGGTTGTTTCGAAATATAGGTGTAAGGTATGCCGAGGCGACGCGTGCGTAACAGAGCATGACATATCGGGTGAAATAAGCGTAATTGTGTGGCGAGCTATTGCGTGTAGTTAGCGAACGCAGCTTAGTGTCATTAAGAACATTCAAGATCATGGCTGAGACGTGGATTGAACAGCGAGACGTTACATCAATCAAGTGCTTCGGCCTCAGATGGTTCCATTTATTTGTTTACGCTCAGAATCCGGGATATCTTATCCAGCAGGATTATGAGCGGGCTCATAGTGCTGTTCTTATTAAAAAATGTCCTCAAGCCAATGGTATTCATGTACTGGACTAGCCAGCCTTTCTCCTCCGATCTCTTTCCCATAGAGTATCTTTGGGTAGAGGTGTCCACAACCGACCAGACAAAACTGTAACTTATGGACAGTAGCATTGTTAAAACTTGAATTTTAATGTTTGGTTTTGAAAACGTAAATAGTTTCTTTCAAAAATTTGAAACATCGAATGGCGTTTCATAATTCCACCGGTCTATAGACATCTGCAAACATATCATATATGGGAATATGCAGAACTACCTTTCTAAATTTTAAGCTCTTTTTAGAAAGGTTTTCTGTTAGTTTTCACAGTGTTATGATTTTCTCATAGAATCTGTCATTTCAGTGCCTTTGGCGCTTTGATTCTTCAAGCCCGGACGGGTTAGTAGATGTAGTAATATTTTTAACTGTTCTAGCAAGTAGAATAAGTAAAATTTCAGAACTTTTGCTGAGAAAAAATGTGAGCATTTTTAGTTGTTCAAAGCCTTGTTAGCTTAACGAGCTAGTTAGTACATGCAGTCATACTGTTTTGTTTGATTGTTTAATTTGAAGTTTAACGTCCCCGTCAACACTGTATAGGTCATTTTGGAGATGCTGCTTCCAATTTTGTGGGACTTTTACCCGACATTGAGATGAAATGATAGTTAACTGTTCTAGCAAGTAGAATATATGTGAAATTCCAGTATTTTTGCTGAAAAAAAATGTGAGCAGCTTTTGCATTTGCAAAAGCTGCTCACATTTTTTTCAGCAAAAATATTAGCATATTTGTGTGTGTGAATTCGGGTTTAACGTCCATTTCAACAATTTTTCAGTCATATCACGACGGTGTCTGGTTGCGACAGGGAGCTCAATGCTCACTTTTATAGTGCTGCCTCACTGAAGTATCATGTCCCAGACACATTACATTATACCACACCCAGTCACATTATCCTGACACTGGGTCGACCAGTCCTAGCTCTACCAAGTAAATCTGAGTGCCAAGCGAGGAGCAGCTAGTACCATTTTTAATGACTTTGGTATGTCGCGGCCTGGGATCGAACCCTTGACCCGTTCCCCAGAGCGGACACTCTACTAACTGAGCTATCGGGGCCGATATTAGCATATTTGCCATATTAAATGATCAAAGTTCTAACGATTTGGTTAACTAATGGTGGATCGTTAGTTTTTAACCCTTATCTTGCTGAATATTCATTTAAGCCACACCCATTTCTGTCTATCAACCAATCAAATTACTTGATGTAATTTATTGCTACAAATTCATAAACTGAATACCAAACAGTGTAGATCCTGATCAGATGGCTTCTTCAGAAGCCATCTGATCTGGATCTGCACTGTTTGCAAAGGTAGGGGTTGTCATGATTTGTTTGATTTGAGGTTTAACGTCCCCGTCAACACTGTATAGGTCATTTTGGAGACGTTGCTTCCAATTTTGGGGGACTTTTACCCGACATTGAGATGAAATGACATCTCCTGCCCTGTCGCCCAATGAAATCAATATGGTTTATAAGCAAAGACGAACCGACTTGCACAGCTTTACCTGGGCAGACTTAGATCCTCTAAGTGGTTTACCAGTACTCACGTGCAGTTGGTTGCAGCTCTGTGTGGAAGCATCATGCAGCCCATCTATTTCTTCAAGCCCCGATGGGCGGGGGACAGAGGGGTTGTCATGAACAGCAGGATAAGGCTTAAAGCATTAATGAGCACATTGACCTCAAATCATAAATAAAATCAAATTGCTAAAATGATTATTATTTATTTGAACTTCCAAGTGTGCCAGAAATCATTTGCATGGTTCAAAGAATAAATATCATACATATAAATAAATATTTCCATCCCTGTTTTTTGGGTGAAAGATGAATTAAATTCATGCATATTTAATCATGAGAGTTTTTAGGCTGACACATGGGAACTTGGCAAAATTTTGACTTCAAGGTGGTAAAGATTTCCTTCTCAACGCTTCAAATGCAAATCGCAACACTTGTCATCTGCTGCATCATCATGTGATCAAGTCGGTGAAATGAACATCCCCCTACACCCCACTTTATATAGAGAAAACGGAGGTTTAAGGGGGTAAACATTATTTTCTTATTTTTACTCCAAGACATAGGTTGTGGGTACTCGTTAGAACCGCCTCAATGAGGCGGTTCTAACGAGCACCTACAACCTATGTTTGCAGTATAAATAAGAAAACAATCATGGAACTTCATCCGAAAAGTAGCCATTTTGGAGATGTGAAAAATGCACTATGTCGCACGGGTGTGTTATCGTAATGATTGTCTGATGCCCGTTACTTTAGAAGTTATTGCTGCAAATGAACAACAAAATGAAGAAATGTAAAACTGGATCCCTATTTTGCACCCTTTTTTAAAACAGCCACAACAACAAAACATTCAAGCAGCAATTCTGAAAAAGTCATCTGGTTGGTTGGTTGGTTGGTTGATTTTAGGTTTAACGTCCCCATCAACACTGTAAAGGTCATTTTGGAGACGTTGCTTCCAATTTTGTGGGACTTTTACCCGACATTGAGATGAAATGACATCTCAAGCCCTGTTGCCCAATTAAACCAATAGGGCTTATTAGCATGGACAGTCTGCCTCACACCGCGGTTCCTGGACAGGCTTAGATCCTCTAAGCGGTTTATCAGTACTAGTGTGCGGGCCGGATTCAGCTCTGCGTGGAAGCATCATGCAGCCCATATATTTCTTCAAGCCCCTATGCGCGGGGGCCGGAAAAAGTCATCTGATCAGGAGATTTTTTTTTTTGTTGTTTCACTGCCCTTTCAAGATTATTTCACTCATACTGAGCTGATCGTTCACCGGGTGGGCGAAAACTGGAGTACCTGAGCCATGCTCGAATCCACAGCGGTGAGAGACCTAATGATTAAGAGTCAGCGTTCTTATCCACTATGCTACGGAGGCCCATCTGGTCACCATCTACACTTTTTGTCATTCAGTTTGAGAATATGAACAAAAACATTATATCATGTAATCTGATTGGCTGATGAAACCGGCCCCGAGAGCTCAGTTGGTAGAGTGTACGCTGCGGGGTACAGGAGGTCACGGGTTCGATCCCGGGCCGCGACATACCAAAGTTGTTAAAGATGGTACTAGCTGCTCCTCGCTTGGCACTCAGGTTTACGGGGTAGAGCTAGGACTGGTCGACACAGTGTCAGGATGATGTGACTGGGTGTGGTATCATGTAATGTGTCTGGGACATGATACTTCAGTGAGGCAGCACTATAAAAGTGAGCATTGAGCTCCTTGTCGCAACCAGACACCGTCGTGATATGACTGAAAAATTGTTGAAAGCGACATTAAACCCGAATTCACACACACACACTGATTGGCTGATAGTCATTAATTTATTCAGCAGGATAAGAGTTAAGAGCACTGTGCAGTAAATGTTTCAAGCGTGGTGATAGTGACAGATCCAATAAGTTTTTATTCTAGATCTTTCGGGGTTCAATTAGTCGTTTCTTATCCTTACTAATCTTAACCCTTATCCTGCTGTTCATGACATTCCCTATCTTTGCAAACAGTGTAGATCCAGATCAGATGGCTTCTGAAGAAGCCATCTGATCTGGATCTACACTGTTTGACATTCAATTTATGAATTTGTAGGAATAAAATACATCAAGTAATCTGATTGGTTGATAGATCAGAAATGGGTGTAGCTAATCTGAGAGTTAAAAGCACTGTGCAGAAAATGGATATGAAAGGCCCAACTCATTACGATAACACACCCGTGCGAATTGGTGCATTTTTACACATCTCCAAAACGGCCATTTTTCTGATGAAAATCCGCGATATTTTTCTTATAAATACTGTTAACATAGGTTTTGGGTGCTCATTAGAACCGCCTCAATGAGGCGGTTCTAACGAGTACCCACAACCTATATCTTGGAGCAAGAATAAGAAAAATAATGTATACCCTGGCAAACCCCAGTTTTCTCTATATAAAGTGGGGTATAGGGGGGTCTTCATTTCACGGACTTGTACACGTGATGTAGATCTTTCGGGGGTTCAATTAGTTGTTTCTTATCCTTACTAATCTTAAATCTATTTTGCTAAATATCAAACATAAAAGATCAACACAATAAAATATGAATACTGTGAGAATAATCCTTGACTTTATACAAATAACCCTTTTCGTACCAAATGGAATCTTCCTCCTTATATATAATAGGAGTCCATTTCCAAATTTAGGGGTGCTAGGTTGTGTCTTTTTCAAAATTTATTTGGAAAATGACTGACCTTTAGCATACAGTGGAGGCCCTGATCAGACGCCGCGTTCTGCGGCGTCTGATCTGGGCTTGCACTGTTTGCCAACTACCCATTTTGGGGTTTCCGGTACTAAATGGGATAAAATACTACTACAATACTATAATGACTGGTGGCCCAAAATGAACTGCAAAGTCATGGCACAAATTCACACTCTTTGCAAACTGCTAGACCTCCTTGTTCAAAGCTGTGATCTTTCTCCAAGTTTATAGGTAAGATCCTAATTTCAACCAAAAAGATATCCTTAGATTTTTTTTGTCACAACATAAAGATCTTAACCCTTAATTGTGGGTGCATAATGAAATCGAGACCTCCTGCGTTCAAACCTGTGACCTTTCTCTAAGTTTAGGTAAGCTCATTATATATAACCAGAAAGCTATCTCGAGAAGTAAAATTCCCATATTAAGACCACCTTTGGGACTATTCAAAAGTGGCCTTAAACAAAGACTGTTCAAAAGTGGTATTAAAGACCACTTTTCAACAGTTCCAAAGGTGGTCAAACAGTTCCAAAGGTGGTCTGTGACCAGACGACAATGTATGAAGAAAACACAAAGGAAGAATAAATGAAACTTTCTAAATACGCTTTTTGAAGCAGAATAATTATTCTCAATTTTGGGTGGTCTTAACCCTTTACCACTCAGGGGTTTTGTGAATTTCGCTGATTTTCACAGTGTTGCACCTGACAGCAACTTCAACTAGCCATTGTTTCATAATGGATGGTCTGTTTTACACCAAACTCGGTATGAATGTTCATTGGGCAATAGCCTTTCAAATGCAACCTTTCATGACTTGATCATTGTTGTCATGGTAAAGAAGGGGCATCTCAAAGTTGGCACAAAGTGTGTTTTCACATGAATTTTTGACCACATTTTAATCTTCACACAGCTGTCAAGGCAACAATTAAGGTGTTTGGCACTGGCCATTTTCACTGTTTGCAGCATGTTTTATCAGCATCAATTTTCAAGCATTTTTGACCCCAGACACCCTCAGATATAAATTTTAGCGGCCGGTTGGGTCATACATCCAAAATTTTTCGGGATGTGAGGATTCTAGGTGCTTCTGGGGCTTAAAGGGGGGGGGGGGGGGGGGGGGGGTGCAGACACGTAAAAACACGTATCTGAGTGGTAAAGGGTTAATAGCGGAATTTTACTTTAGTTTTTGCCCTGACATTTAATGAATATGATTTTCCTACAAGTCTCAGATCTATGGCAGAAACTAATTGTCCAAATTCACACTCTTAAAAACTACAATTCCTGTGCGGTTCAAATCTGTAAACATTCACTATGTTACAACCATGCAACCAGCAGTTTAGCAATAACACTTCTCTCAATCACATGTTTTGATTGCTGTTTGCAACAAAAATAAAAAACGTGCCGAAAACGTTGTCGCACCATGTTGAGCTTCTGAAACAGGTAGTGTTGAGGACTGACAATGTCGGAGGAATGATTGTGTAACTAGCCCTTTGCAGCTGATTGGCTTAAATTTTCAGACGACTGACGTAACATCAACATGCAGCACCAATCTGAAGAAGGCGGTAAAGATTTTTTGACAATCGAGCATAATACCGATTGTACTTTTGACAAACATGTCTTTTGTTACACATCTTGTTCAGGATGTCATTGGCCATTACCTCAGTTGGGGGCATAGCTAAATTTTAGCTCGAAAAAAAAAAAGAGAGAAGTCACTGGATAAGTCCTCAAAACTATTTACAATCTAAATAACAGAGGTATACCAAAACGCATTTATCTCTGAATGTCAATCTTACACTGTATGGGCTTTGAACTCCTCTGCAATCTTAGCATTCACCACAGAAGAGGGAAGACTATTCCACTTGGGAATAGTTCAAGGAAAAAAGGAATTTTTCAGGGCATCTCTATTGGACTGGTACCTATGATATTTTTGAGTTATGCATTTGTAAGTTAGGCATGTATGTACATACAATTTTTGTCTTCACATTATGCAACTCGAGAATTTCGATAAATAAGATAAATTTCCCTGCAGGAAACCACGGGGCTATAATGGCTTCATATCAAATTTTCGGATCTTTTCAACATTTCAAGGTAAGAGTAGATTGTATGCTTTGCAAATGA
The DNA here is from genome assembly GCA_963580285.1 of Lucinisca nassula. Lineage (NCBI taxonomy): Eukaryota > Metazoa > Mollusca > Bivalvia > Lucinida > Lucinidae > Lucinisca > Lucinisca nassula. Next base: position 9,355,041 of record OY757026.1, read on the forward strand.
CATAAATGCAATAAAACCTTTACACAAAATGAAAGATCATAAAAGTCTCATATGACATTAATTTTCTTCCGCAATGTAATGTACAAAGGCATAAAGTTCATGTCTGGAGATTTACGTTAAGTCTGGTGCAAGGTTGAGAATGGTTTAACCCTTATCTTGCTGAATATTCATCTAAGCCATACCCATTTCGTTATATCAACCAATCAAATTACTTGATGTAATTTATTGCTACAAATTCGTAAACTGAATGCCAAACAGTGTAGATCCTGATCAGATGGCTTCTTCAGAAGCCATCTGATCTGGATCTACACTGTTTCCAAAGATAGGGGTTGTTGTGAACAGCATGATAAGGGTTAAACCTTTCAACCCTGTTTTTGTTTGAATTGAGGTTTTATCAGTTACCCCTTATATTAATTGCATTGTAACATACTGACCTAATAAACAAATGCTATCTCAGGACAAGTGAGCGTTATCAGGTCAATGTGATATTGACTATGAAATGGACCACTGGAAAAAATTGCAAAACTGTAGGAGTGTACAAGGGGATTAACTTATAAATAGAATGCCAGATTCGTGTCATTTGATATCAAGTTTTTCCGGCTCGGCTTCAAGAACCCATGTAGAATCGCTTGGCAAGCCTCGCAATTCTAAAAGCATTCTCGAAGCCTTGCCTGATAAACTTGATATCAAATGACACATAACCTGGTATTCTCTATTTACATCCTCGTCAACACTATTTAATCATTTTTGAGACGTTGCTTCCAATTTTGTGGGACTTTCACCCCACACTGAGATGATATGACATCTCAAGCCCTATCACCCAAACAAACTACTAGGGTTTTTTCGCAGGAATGGTCAGACTCACATCAATAGGCAGGATTAGACTTTCTAAGTGGTTTACCAGTACTCATCCGCGGTCTGTTTCAGCTCTGCGTTGAAGCATCCTGCAGCCCAATCTATTTCTCCAAGCCCTGATGGATGGGGGCCCAAAAGATAGTAGAAGAGATTAAAGAGATGGATAGGGTAGGCTGAAGCAGACAAATAATGAAAGAGATGAAATAGATACAATGAATGTAAACATTAACCCTCTACCCCTATGTGTTGTAACAACAGTAGGCCTTGCCCAGCTGTAAGCTTTGATACACAACACCTTGCCCATACCCATTTGCCAAGCGGAACTTCAATAGTGACAGTAACAAAAAGACCCCACTCCCACTCCAACCCTGCACCACACACATCCAACTCTAAAATAACCCTTGAACTTTTCAATGAACATGTTTAATTTTCAAATGAAAAATATACAAATTATACCATAGCTGGACAGGGGGAACAACCTTCGTCAGAGCAGGGACGTCATAACCATTCGTAGGTTTACCAACGTTTACTATACAAAAGGCATTTGTCATAACAAGTAGGCGCAGTCGGTGCATTAGGTCATAAAAGAATCAAACATACTGAAATCTGTCTCAGACATGTGGCCTTTTCTTCAAATAATTCAACACAAACTGATTTGGCAATGATGTCGGAACTACCATTGTTTACAGCGCAGAATCAAATCTTGTGACGAAGCTATCGAAGCCTTTTCAATGTTTCTAGGTGGAATTAGCTTACTGATGGGATGCAAATATTGTTGGTTACCAGCTGAAGTATGCTTTCTGAAGACTCGTGATGTAAATATCTAGTTTGAAGCATTTTATTTACCCTATTTACACCAATATGGCCGCTTCTGAAATGGGTATGACATCTCTGCTATGACGTAGGTTGTTCCCCCTGTGGACTAGTACTGTGGGTTAACTTTCAATTTTGAAAATTATACCATGTTTTATCTTATTGCCAATAGGGGAGATGGGTAGAGGTGTAGAACAATATGCATGGTAAAGTTTGTTTGTCCTTGTCTTATTGAACCGGAATATAATGATCTAACTTTTGCAAACAGTGTAGATACTGATCAGATGGCTTCTAGAAGCCATCTGATCAGAATCTACACTGTCTGACACCGAGTTCCTGAATTTGTGGGAACAAATCACATCAAGTAATCTGATTGACTGAACGTCTACCGTATCTATCTTCGAATACTGCCTACGACCTCGCAGGCATTTTCAGCAGGTGTACATTACGCACACTCCAGATTTGCAGGATGAAAGCCTACACAGTAACCATGTAGTTACGGTAGGGATCTTAACCTGCGCAGGGGATGGTTCTCCCTGCACAGGGGCCTCCAGTTAACGTCCCAATCCGAAGGAAGGTGCACTTTATGGCATTCAAATTCCGAAATGGGAGTGGCTAAACTGATCTATTTAGCAGTACATGGTCAACACTTTAACCCTAATTAAAAATTTTGACACAAAACTGAAAACAATGTCATAATAATCAACAAAGATGACACAATAATGACATGACAACCGCAAACCCGGGTGTAAAAATGTCAAATAAACCAACAAGCCCCAAAATCTTAATGAAAAATTCTGACACAATATGAATATAATAATCATAAATTAACATTCTAGTAAAACGTGTTTATTTTGAACAGATTTATCACACAAAGAATTCCAAGAGACCAGGACAGAATAGGCAATCCAGTGCATTCATTAGATCACTAAAAACAGTGCTTTTTTGTTTGTTTGTTTGTTTGAAATGAGGTTTAACCCTTCCCCTGATGAATATTTAAATTAGCCACACCCATTCCTGACCATCAGCCAATCAGATTACATGATATAATATTTTCCTTCAAATTCACAAACTGAATGACAAACAGTGTAGATCAAGATCAGATGGCTTCTTTAGAATCTACACTGTTTGCACTGGCAGGGGTTGTTGGGAACAGCAGGTTAAGGGTTAACATCCCTGTCAACACTATTTAGGTCATTTTGGAGACGTTACTTCCAATATTGTAGGATTTTTACCTGACATTGAGATGAAATGACATCTCAATCCCTGCCACCAAATGAAACCAATAGGGTTTATAAGCATGGACGGGCTGACTCACACCGCTTTGCCTGGGCAGGCTTAGATCCTGTAAGCAGTTTACCAGTACTCGTGTGCAGGTCGGTTTCAGCTCTGCGTGAAAGCATCATGCAGCCCATATATTTCTTCATGCCTAGATGGGCCGTTGTAGGATTTTTACCCCACATTTCGTTGAAATGACATCTCAATCCCTGCCACCCAATGAAACCAATAGAGTTTATATGTATGGACGGTCCGACTTGCACCACTTTGCCTGGGCAGGCTTAGTCCTTCTAAGCGGTTTACAAGTACTCATGTGCGGTCAGTTTCAGCCCTGCATGGAAGCATCATGCAGCCCAATCTATTTCTCCAGGCCCTAACGGTTGGAGGCAATTGCGAACAGTTTAGATCTAGATTAGATGGCATGGCTTCTGACAGAAGCCATTTAATAGTCAGAAATGGGTGTGGTTAAATTAATCTATTCAGCAGGACAATGTTAAGCCTGCTTTCCGGTTCAAATTAGGATTGTTGTTATTTTTAATTTGGTCAATCCTTATTTGATCCCTACAATCCTAATTTGAACCAGGAATTGCTCAATAAATGCATGGTCCTGGACTCTTGAAATTCTTTTGTATGATAATCTGTTCAAGAACTCCACAGTAAAGTGGTATAAAGTTATAAACCAAGGGTCGTGGGTTCAATTCCCCACTTCTCCAGACTTTTGTATGAGTCTTTAACCCTTTTTATACCAAATGGAATCTTCCTCCTTATATATAGCAGGACTCCATTTCAAAATTTACGGGTGTCAGGTTGTGTGTTCTTCAAAAACTATTTGGAAATTGGCTGAAAATTTTGCAAACAGTATAGGCCCTGATCAGAAACCGCGTTCTGAGGCGTCTGATCTGGGCCTGCACTGTTTGGCAGGGTACCCATTTTTGGGTTTCTGGTATAAAATGGGTCAAACTGAGGCCCCCTACACACACCAGAATGTTCAAGATTATTGTAATTGGTATACCACTGAAAGTATTACAAAACCGCCTTTTGACATCACACTGACCACTGACCTAGATTGCAGATACTTGTAACCTTGAATGGCCATACTATATTCTGATATAATATCCTGTGTCATATCCCGCCCATTGGGGCTTGAAGAAATATATGAGCTGCAGGATGCTTCCACGCAGAGCTGAATCCGGCCCACACACTAGTACTGGTAAACCGCTTAGAGGATCTAAGCCTGTCCAGGAACCGCAGTGCTAGGCGGACCGTCCATGCTAATAAACCCTATTGGTTTCATTGGGCGACAGGGCTTGAGATGTTTGTTTGTTTGATTTGAGGTTTAACGTCCCCGTCAACACTGTAAAGGTCATTTTGGAGACGTTGCTTCCAATTTTGTGGGACTTTTACCCGACATTGAGATGAAATGACATCTCAAGCCCTGTCGCCCAATGAAACCAATAGGGTTTATTAGCATGGACAGTCCACCTCGCATCCCTGCGGTTCCTGGACAGGCTTAGATCCACTAAGCGGTTTACCAGTACTAGTGTGCGGGCCGGACTCAGCTCTGCGTGGAAGCATCATGCAGCCCATATATTTCTTCAAGCCCCTATGGGCGGGGGCTTGGCTTGAGATGTCATTTCATCTCAATGTCGGGTAAAAGTCCCACAAAATTGGAAGCAACGTCTCCAAAATGACCTTTACAGTGTTGAGGGGGATGTTAAACCTCAAATCAAACAAACAAACATATCATGTGAACCATGACCTTTCTGTAGTGTCAAATTCTTCTTCTATTAAAATGTGTCCAAATTGTTCAAGATTGAATTTCAGGGCTTTTCAAAATCACTTTTATCAAGTTTAGGGTCCATTTCATGCGGGCATTGTCCTAGAAACATTTAAATGGTTTTCAATTTCCTTCCCACCCAAACAAGCGCAAAAGGGTAACAAATTGCTTTTCTGAAATGAACTTGGGTAAGCAGTTGGAAGTTTCAAAAACAAACTTTGTATTGTATAAATGAGGTTGCCCAGAAAGGTGGTGAAACATTGATGTACATGGTTACTAGCAAATCAACCTCATATTTAAATGAGTTGACCACACATGCAACTAGAGTCAACCCTCTTTAAAGCGACATTCCTTATAACGGCAAAACTAGTTATAATGGCAATTTGAATGGAATGATTACTTAACTAAAGGATCAGCCTCGGTTCCGAGCGGCGTGGGCTAACTCGGGTTGGAAATGCACAAATCAAGTCCATAGTCACGAAAGGGTCTTGTAATATAATACTCCAAGAAACAAATGTTATAGACATTTGTTAGAATCGCCTCAGTCCTCACCGAGGCGATTCTAACAAATGTCTATAACATTTGTTTCTTGGAGTAATAATGGGGAAAAGGCCTTTTATTACCTATCATAAACCAAACTGGGATTTTTTATAACGGCAAATTCTTTATAACGGCACAATAATAGGGAACAAATACTGTCGTTATTACGAGAGTTCTCTGTAAATTTAAGAGAGCCAAGTTCACTCACTGTCACTGGGTGGTGCTGAGTAAAATTTAGATTACCGTATTCGCCCTAATTACCGCACATGCTCCTATAAGCGCACACCAAAGCTATTTTTGAAAAGGAAATGCATAGGCTCAAACTTTACAGTAACCTCCCCCTGGAAGCTCTCACAGTAAATTGACAAAAAAACTTACCGTTATTTCTTCAACAGTGAAGGCAATGCTTAAGTATCCTTTTCCGTCCCATTAAATATCAGTATGCATCATCTTGGAAGGTAGTGTTTTCACATCGAGTGTGCGGTAATTAGGTAGATTTTTCCCTGTGATTCTTTGACATGATTTTGAAAAAGCTAAGGGCACGGTGTGGTAATTGGGGCGAATACGGTAAATGTCTATCATCATTCATCTACACATTGACTGATAGTTTTGGATTTAACGACACATCAACCCTTGTAGGTCATTTTGTGAAAGGGAGAAAAAGTGGAGGAGATGGAAGTGAGGGACAGAGGAAAAACAGGAAAATGAATGGAAATGTAGAAACAGAAGAAATAACACCCGCTGCAAGGGACAGTAGGCCTTGTCCAACTTTAACCCTTGTCCTGCTGAGCCCGGATATGCCTTACCTTTCAAACAATGTAGATCCAGATCAGATGGCTTCTGAGGAAGCCATCTGATCAGGATTTACATTGTTTGTCATTCAGTTTATGAATTTGTTGCAATAATTTGCATCAAGTAATCTGATTGGTTGATAATCGGCAGTGGGTGTGGCATATATGAATATTCAGCAGGACAAGGGTTAAGCTGTCCCAGTGATGCATCAACCTGAAAAATAACAACTGTTGGGGTCCAAAACACTAATATGTACTGGGAAAATGTTTGCTTGTCATAGCCCAGCACCCCCGCACATAGGGGCTTGAAGAAATATATGGGCTGCATGATGTTTCCACACAGAGCTGAATCTGGTCCGCACACTAGTACTGGTAAACCAGAGGATCTAAGCCTGTTCAGGAACCGCAGTGCGAGGCAGACCGTCCATGCTAATAAACCCTATTGGTTTCATTGGGCGACAGGGCTTGAGATGTCATTTCATCTCAATGTCGGGTAAAAGTCCCACAAAATTGGAAGCAACATCTCCAAAATGACCTTTACAGTGTTGACGGGGACATTAAACCTCAAATCAAACAAACAAACAAATTGTCATAGCCCAAATGAGGACTGACTGATTAACCCTTTTAGTACCAGATACCCCATAACGGGTACCCTGGAAAATAGTGCAGCCCCAGATCAGATGCCACACCCATTTCTGACTACCGGCCAATCAGATTACATGAATTAATGGTTTCCTTAAATTCATAAACTAAATATGTACATGTAACTCCGACAAACAGTGTAGATCCTGATCAGAAGCCATCTGATCAGTATCTACACTGTTTGTAAAGGTAGGGATTGTCATGTTCAGTGGGATAAGGGTTAATAACAGGGAGTAAAACAACAAAACTGCCAACTTTCGGTGACCGAAATAATGCTATCTTACGCCACCTGATTTCAATATTTCAAGTATGTAAATATCCGTCATATCAAGTGTCACTCATGGCGATTTGACACTTTTTAAAACACCTTAAAAGAATGCATGCTTTTCAGTTCCAACCATATGTTGCAATTTTATTGAATTTTATGACTACAGATAGCCATTTTCGGTTAAAATTTATGAATGGTGTTATTTATAGCTCAACTACTGTTTGTTTTGATTTAAAAAAGGAAAATATGTTGTTGTTTTTGGTTCTCAAATACTGCAAAAATTCTAGAGCAGACCGAATCAGTTTTTTTTTTCTTTTTTTTTACACAAATTAGGTTTGACATGAACAGGTGAAAATAAAGCTTGACATTACATGTGAATTGTCTGCTTAGCAGACAATTCACATGTAATGTCAAGCCTTATTTTTGCTGAAAAATATTTTTGCTGAAAAATAAGAGGAAAAACATAACTTTGAAAATGTCATCTGCTAATGTACTACCAAGTGCTGAATTAGTGTAGACGGTTGTTTATTTAGACTGGAAGGTTTTGTTGAAATCAAAAACCCTTCTGCAAATATTATTATTTTACCCGCATCCCTGCTCGTTGGGGCTTGGAGAATAGATTGGGCTGCATAGTACTTCTGCGCAGAGCTGAAACCTATTGAAACTTGAATACTGGTTAACAGCATAGAAGATCTAAGCCTGCCCAGGAAAAGTGGTGCCAGTTGGACCATTCCTTGAAACTTACCAGTGGCGTTTTTTGGGGGGCTCAGACTCTATAGGGCTTGAGAAGTCATTTCATCTCAATGCTGGGTAGAAGTCCCACAAATTTTGTATCAATTTCTCCAAAATCACCTAAACATTGTTGACAGGGACATTAAACCTCAACAAAAACAAATGGATCGTTTTACCCTAAAGAGCCAATCAAAGCAGATGCATTTTGATAATAATAATAATAATAATAATAATAATTGTCTTTATTTTGAGAGGGTAACATATTTAGCAATAACAAGCTAATCTTCCATGAGGCCCTCTAATATGCACGGTATTTACATGTAGAGATACTAATTTACAAAAAAAAAAAATTGAAGTACTTTTTGGAGTAAGCTTTTTTGCTCCGGACACTCGCACCTACTGAGTGACCTCTGAGCGACTGTTGCAATTACAATTATGGTGGTCTTTGGTCTTTGAGAAGGCACAAGATCTCAAAAATTAATTTTCATAGTCTAATTTAATTATTTCAACCTTGCTTTATTGAAATTTGCTGATTTTTAGATCAAAGAGCAAATCAATAATTCACCTCAAAATCGGTATCCATTTCAAGGTCAAGTTCAATGTCAAAGGTCACAAATCGGTAGAACCAAAACTTGTCATATGAATTTTCCGGTCTGACCATATTTGCCTTCTCCAGCCCATTCAGTACCAAATACCCCTAAGGGTACCTTGGCAAACAGTGCAGGCCCAGATCAGACGCCGCAAAACGCGGCGTCTGATCAGGGCCTCCACTGTTTGCTAAAAGTTCAGTCATTTTCCAAACAAATTTTGATGAAAACACAACCCGACACCCCTAAATTTTGAAATGGACTCCTGCTATATAAGGAGGAAGATTCCATTTGGTACAAAAAGGGTTAGACAATTTCAGCAGACGACAAATTGTTGGTATTATTTCTTATTTTTCCTATAGGAGACAATCTGCATGGGATGTCAAGTCCTGTTTTCTGGGAAAATTAGAAAAATATTTCAAAATGTCATCCGTCGCGAAAATACCCAGCATGCAATGTTAACCTTTCAAGTGCTATGAAAAATTCTAGAGCAGATGATCTTTTTCTTCTAATATTCTTAACCCTTGTCCTGCTGAGCCCGGATATGCCTTATCTTTGAAACAATGTAGATCCAGATCAGATGGCTTCTGAAGAAGCCATCTGATCAGGATCTTCATTGTTTGCCATCCAGTTTTAACATTTGTTGCAATAATTTGCATCAAGTTATCTGATTGGCTGATAATCAGTAGTGGGTGTGGCATATTTAAATATTCAGCAGGACAAGGGTTAGAAGGGCTTGATGTTTCATGTGAATTGTCTGCCATGTAGAAGTTTCACATGAAACATGAAGCCTCATTTTCTGCTATGTCGCCACCTGTTGGGGCCCGAAGTCACTTAACCATGAAATGAAGGTCAAGGTCAAATATGGATGCTTGTATAAAAGTTGCCTATTTGTACCAGGTATCATTAGTGAGGTTGTCGCAAATGTTGACAAGATTGACAAACAGATGAATCTGTGCACTTCAAATTGATGGATCGCCCGCCCCCCCACCGTCACGAATCGGGGCTTGAAGAAATAGATGGGCTGCATGATGCTTCCGTGCAGAGCTGAAACTGACTGCACATGAGTACTGGTTAACTGCTTAGATGATCTAAGCCTTCCCAGGTAAAGCGGTGCCAGTCGGACCGTCCATGCTTATAAACCCTATTGGTTTCATTGGGCGACAGGGCTTGAAATGTCATTGCATTTCAATGTCGGGTAAAAGTCCCACTAAATTGGAAGCAATGTCTCCAAAATGACCTTTAAAGTGTTGACGGGGATGTTAAACCACAAATCAAACAAAAAACAAATGGATGGATGGACAAATGGACAGAAAATCAGATTCCTATAAAGCAGGTGCGACAAAAATGCTGTCTGCTTATGTTGCCTTTAAAATCTTGCAAACTTTTCAAATATTTTTGCAAGTAAACACTGTGATCTGGGTCCACTCTGCAACAATGACTTTTAAGATGACAAAGCAGACAACAATTGTTGTGACTGGCATCTTAAGGGTCAATGGTAATTATGACCCATAAAAAATCAACAATGCGATGATTATGACCCCATATAAAATAAACTTTATCTTTTATTCATTTTAGTACTTGTAACAAATTTTAGTATTCAAACATCTTTGACTGCCCAGGTTTGACACTTTAAAACGGTAGTAAAAAGGCGTAGTCATGTCACCTATTACATGATGGCGCATCTAATTAGCCCCGAAACTGATTTTTACAACAAAAAGGTAATACAAAAATGGACAAAACCGACAATAAAAGTAGAAATTATGCAAAAATAGCAAAAGAATAGAATTCAAATTTAAGAATAAATTCCGGCTTAAGAATGTGATGTTCTCTTGTTCATTCAACAAGCAAAAAAAAAAAAAAAAAAATTTCTGCATTGTACCGGTTTCAGTATGAAACATTGATATGATTCAGTTATTAACTAATCCATTTAGTACCTGAAACCCCTAAACGGTACCATGGCAAACAGTGCAGGCCCAGATCAGACGCCGCAGAATGCGGCGTCTGATCAGGGCCTACACTGCAAAATTTTCAGCCAATTTCCAGAGAGTTTTTGAAGAAAACACAACCCGACACCCCTAAATTTTGAAATGGACTCCTGCAATATGTAAGGAGGAAGATTCCATTTGGTACAAAAAGGGTTAAATTCATTTTCAGTGAAATTATTTTTCTTCAGAAAGCATGTGATCTGGATCTAGGGGTTTTGACCATGAGTTACATGTAGCATACTTACCTTAGCATTCCAACACCTTGACTCCTTACCATACCATGGCCCCCGCACATTGGGGCTTGGAGAAATAGATTGGGCTGCATGATGCTTCCACACAGAGCTGAAACCCACCGCACATGAGTACAGGCGGCCCCCGCCCATCGGGGCTTGAAGAAATATATGGGCTGCATGATGCTTCAGCGCAGAGCTGAAACCGACCCGCACACGAGTACTGGTAAACGGCTAAGAGGATCTAAGCCTGCCCAGGCAAGGCGGTGCGAGTCGGCCCGTCCATGCTTATAAACCTTATTGGCTTCATTGGGCGACAGGGCTTGAGAAGTCATATCATCTCAATGTCAGGCAAAAGTCCCACAATGTCTCCAAAATGACCCTTACAGTGTTGACGGGGACGTTAAACCTCAAATCAAACAAACAAAACAAACATGAGTACTGGTAAACTGCTTAGAAGGTCTAAGTCTGCCCAGGTAAAGTGGTGAGTTGGGCCGTCCAATGCATATAAACCTTTTTGGTTTCATTGCAATTGGTCGGCAGGAATTGAGATGTCATTTCATCTCAATGTTGGGTAAAAGATCGCACAAAACTGGAAGCAACATTTTCAAAATGGCCTAAATAGTGTTGCTGGGGATGTAAAACAAAATCCAATATAATTTATTACCTGATATTACCTAGAAAACAGCTAGATGTGTGGCAAACAGGATAGACCCTGATGAGAAACTGTGTTCTGCGGTGTTTCATCTTGGTTTGCACTGTTTATTTGACCGAATAAGGTAAATGAAAGGAAATTTATACTTCAGTTCAAAATAGCACCTGAGGGACAAACAGATGCAAATGTTGCTATTTTTCACATGTAAATGAATAATATTATTGTGTTATGAAGTGCATATGAAAAAAAATGTGCATTTAAATGCACTTGACATTTAAGAAATAGATTAATTAATCACATGTTCTTGTCAAATCTGTCGGTACAATGTACTTGTTATTCTTTATGACAATCAACATGATAAACTCTTAATTCAATAAACTAATTTAACCCTTTAAACCTGCCCAGGCAAAGCAGTGAGAGTCGGGCCGGGCCGTCCATGCCAAAAAACCCTATTGGTTTGATTGAGCGACAGGGTTTGAGATGTCATTTCATCTCAATGTCGGGTAAAAGTCCCACAAAATTGAAAGCAACATCTCAAAATGACTTACAATTGTATACAGTGTGGACGGGGATGTTAAACCTTAAATCAAACAAACAATTATTATCCTTCAAAAATAGATTGTAGGTGCTCATGAGGTGGTTCTAATGAGCACCTACAATCTATATTTTTTAGCAAAAAAAAGATACATGTATATAACCTCGTAGACACTAAAGGGTGTTCATTGCACCAACTTGTTAACATAACCATAAGACAGGGTATCCATATATTATTTTTCTTATTTCTGCACAAAAGCATATATTGTGGCTACTAATTAGAAGTGCCTCTGAGAGGTGCTTTGTTTGTTTGTTTGATTTGATGTTTAACATCCTCGTCAACACTGTAAAGGTCATTTTGGAGACGTTGCTTCCAATTTTGTGGGACTTTTACCCGACACTGAGATGAAATGACATCTCAAGCCCTGTCGCCCAATGAAACCAATAGGGTTCATTAGCATGGACGGTCTGCCTTGCAACGCGGTTCCTGGACAGGCTTAGATCCTCTTAAGCGTTTTACCAGTACTAGTGTGCAGGCCGGATTCAGCTCTGCGTGGAAGCATCATGCAGCCCATATATTTCTTCAAGCCCCTATGGGCGGGGGCCGAACTGAGAGGTGCTTCTAATGAGTATGCACAACACATTTTTCGCAGAAATAAGAAAAATATCAGTACTTTTCTGATGAAAAAACACAAAATTTTGAAATCGCTAAAAAACTACTAAATTTCAATTCAGTACAAGAAATTTAAACTATTTTTCAGTCTTTATTTGGTAACCACATGCACAGATATCTGATGTGACATTCTTTTCCATATTAGGAAATTCATATTTTTTGACTATAATAAATTATGCTGTGGAATACAGATTGCGGATAAAATTTTGCATTTTATTTTTCTGATCTACAGAGCATAGAATTAAAAAAAAAAAATAATAAAAATAAAAGCCGGATCATCAGAAAATCTGCCTTAGCTCATAGGATGTCAATAACAACAACTGTCATCTGCATTGTTGTCAGCTGGTTATTTAAAACGTCACTGTTGCGAACAGGGTGGACCCAGATAAGACTGCTCCTGCAGGAGCAGTCTGATCAGTATTCACAATGTTTGCCTGTATGCCATTTTTTTTCTTTTTTTTTAAAAAAAAAAAAGCTTATAAAAAGATGCACCAGACAACATAAACAATGCTTTGTTTGATTTGTTTGATTTGAGGCTTCATGTCCACGTCAACACTGTATAGGTCATTTTGGGGACATTGCTTCCTATTTCGTGGGACCTTTACCCGAAATTGAGATTTCTCAAGCCCTGCCGCCCAATGAAACCAATAGGGTTTATAAGCATGGAGGGTCTGACTCACACCCCTTGGCCTGCGCAGGCTTAGATCCTCTAAGCGGTTTACCAGTACTTGCTTGTGGACAGTTTCAGGACTACGTGGAAGCATTATTCAGCCCAAATATTTCTTCAAGATCTAGATCTACACTGTTTGCAAAGGTAGGGGTTGTCGTATTCAGCTGCAAAGTCTGGGTGCACAAGAAATGCAATGTGCTCAAGCGCCTGACAGAGGACCCTGATTACAGGTGTACATACACGGTGCCAGGGAACTGCAAAGTCGGACCGGACAAGCTCCTTTTGCTACCTAGTTTTGACATCATGAAAACACGCCTATATAATTCTGACCCCCGTAAACCCCACTTTTACATAGTAAAACTGGGGTCTATGGGTGGGGGTATACATTATTTTTCCTATTTCTGCTCAAAAACATAGGTTGTGGGTGCTGGTTAGAACCGCCTCTATCAAAAACATAGGTTGTGGGTACTCGTTAGAACCGCCTCATTGGCGGTTCTAACCAGCACCCACAACCTATGTTTTTGAGCAGAAATAGGAAAATTATCAGAATTTTTATCTGAAAATTATCATTTTTTGGTGGTGATTTTTTCAATATATTTGAATAGGTGTTTTTTCTTAATGGAAACCCCCACCCCACTGATCTGCACCCTTGTTGTTCGCAAATGAGAAAACATGTTTCATCATGACATGGCTACATGTATATACTAGTAATTTTGTATAATATGCAAAGATTATCTGATCTTAAGGCCGACAGGGACAATTTTCAATTAGGTTTGTCATAATACCTAGTCTGTTTATCTTTTCGATCACAAAAGAAATTTGAACACCGACTTATCGTAAATTTATCTATACTCTTGTAGATTAATCTTTCAAGTATATATATACTGTTGATACGATTACGCTCGTTAATTGATTACTAATCACATTAATCAGATGAAGGCTTAAGTTACGATTTTCACAACAGCACAGGGACAATCGAATTCTAGACCTTCAGAGTATAATGAAATTAGGCTGAAGCATCTATGTTTCCATAGCTCTAAAAAAATAACATTTTTCCTAGAAAGCTTAGAGGTATTTTTCTAATTTACGATTCAAACATTAATTATTGGTACTTGTTAAAACTGCCTCATTCAGGCAGTTCTAACACGTACCAACAATCTATGTTTTGAGAAAAAGTAAGAAAAAAAAAATAAAGCTTTCATTGGCAGTCACCATCATTTTTGCCTTAAACAAGTATTGTTTCTTTGTTTTTGGAGTTTGACAACCCAGTGAACACTATTTAGGTCATATCGAGCCAGTTAGTTTTAAACCGGCTTATGCATAAGGAGTAACCAGTACAGAACATATTCTTTCACCAGAAACTATCAGCTGCCCTTCTTGCATCAATGATAAAGAAAAATTTTCCGCGATAAATTTCCACAAAAGAACATTGCCGGCCCTCGACCTCCAGATCACCAAACAGACGTAACTCCGACTGAGGTACCGAGGACAGTCCTAACACAAGTAATTACCAAGTAAACTGAGCACAGTGATATTCCGCCCAAGACCACCTAAAATTAAGACTAATTAAGAAATTCTGCTCTAAAAAACTTATTTTGTAGACTGCAGTATTTTTTTCTTTGATTTTTCTGCATGCATTGTCCTCTGGTCCATATAATGCATAAAAAGTACTACTCTGGTCAGAGACCACCTTTGGGACTGTTCAAAAGTGGTCTTTAAGACCACTTTTGAACAGTCCAAAAGGTGGTCTTAATATAGGAATTTTACTGTATTCAGCAGCTCACCATAACTCCACCCCCCACCCCCCCCCCCTCCTTGAGATACCCTGGGATTTAAGCAAAATACACCAAAACCTCCTTAAGACCACTTTTGAACAGTCCTAGAAGTGGTCTCTTATCAGGAGATGTTCAGTGTAGAAAAACACTAAGTAAGAAAAGCTACAACCTAATCACTTTTCCTATTTATGATGTAAACAAACATTGTTAGTACATTTTCTATATTTTGTTTGGATATAAACACAGTATGCCCCCACCCATCGTGGCTTGGAGAAATAGATTACATTGCATGATGCTTCCCTGCAGAGCTAAAACCAACCCAACGTGAGTACTAGTAAACAGCTTAGAGGGTCTAAAGTAGTGAAAATTGCACCATCCCTGCATATAAACCCTAGCAATTTCTTTGTGCTGTAGGGCTGAAAATGTCATTTCATCTCAAAAGTGCGTAAAAATCCCACAAAACTGGAAGCAATGACTCCAAAGTAGTGTTGACGGGGACAAAACAATCTCAATCCAAACAAGCATTTTCTATATTATCTATACATTTTTGTTTGGCTCTGGAAACAAATTTGTTGACCCTTATCTTGCTGTTCATGACAACCCCTATCTTTGGAAACAGTGTAGATCCAGATCAGATGGCTTCTTCAGAAGCCATCTGATCAGGATCTACACTGTTTGGCATTCAGTTTATAAATTTGTAGCAATAAAATACATCAAGTAATTTGATTGGATGATAGAGAGAAATGGGTGTGGCTTCAATGAATATTCAGCAAGATAAGTCCTCATGCTGTCCGATTTTTTAGGGTTTTTACAGTAAAGAGAAATCCACCCCCAAATTTCCAATAAAATAAATAAATGGAAACCAACATATTATCTGAACATAATGCAGTCACAGTCATCAAATAATTTTTCACGATTTTCACTGAGTCATCCTAAACAGCTGTTGTCTTTCCATTGTGTCGCATTGTAAGGTCTCATATCACTAAATATGCCAAGAAAAATTGTCTACCAGATGTCATTTTCTTTATTTTTCAGATTTTTAAATAAAATTTCATGTGAATTATCTGATGGTCTTGTCTCATATTGGATACTTGTCTGTTTGTTTGAATTGAGTTTTTATGTCCCCATTAACACTATTTGGCCATTTTGGAGACGTTGCTTCTAATTTCGTGGACTTTTACCGACACTAAGCTGAAATGACTTGTCAAGCCCTGCCAGCCACACAAACCAAAAGGGTTTATATGTAGGGACGGTGCCACTCACACCACTTTGCCTTGGCAGACTCAGACCCTCTAACTCATGTGCGGTCGGTTTCAGCTGTGTGTGGAAGCATCATGCAGCCAAATCAATTTTCCCCAAGCCCGATGGGTGGGGGTCACAAATTGAATACTAAAATTGCAAATAAAAAGTATGTCACAAATGTCATTTTTTCTTATTTTTCAGAAAAAATAAGGCATGACATTTTATGTGAACCATCTGCCTCAGAAATGTCAATGCCTACTTTCTGTGAGCACCGAGACAATTTATAAGTAATGACAAGCTTTTTCCCCAAAGATACAAGGAGTGTCAAGCCCAATTTTCCCTGAAAAAATAATAAAAATACAGTAAAATTCCTATATTAAGACCACCTTTGGGACTGTTCAAAAGTGGTCTTTAAGACCACTTTTGAACAGTCCCAAAGGTTGTCTCTAACCAGAGGACACAACTATATACAGAAAACACAAAGAAAGAACTACAGTTACTGTAGGCTACAAAATCAGCTTTTTAACCCTTTACCACTCAGGGATTTTGTGAATTTCGCTGATTTTCACTGTGTTGCACCTGACAGCAACTTCAACTAGCCATTATTTCATTATGGATGGTCTGTTTTACACCAAACTCGGTATGAATGTTCATTGGGTAGAAGCCTTTCAAATGCAACCTTTCATGACTTGATCATTGTTGTCATGGTAAAGAGGGGGCATCTCAAAGTTGGCAAAAAGTGTGTTTTCACATGAATTTCAGACCACATTTTAATCTTCACACAGCTGTCAAGGCAACAGTTAAGGTGTTTGGCACTGGCCATTTTCACTGTTTGCAGCATGTTTTATCAGCATCAATTTTCAGGCATTTTTGACCCCAGCCACCCTCAGATATAAATTTTAGCGGCCGGTTGGGCCATACACCCAAAATCTTGCGGGATGTGCGGGGGGGCGTTGCCCCCCTTCAATCCCCCCCAGAATATTTTCAGTGGGGAGGCGCGCGAAAAAACAGGTCACTTTTTTGCCCAACAAATCCTACAGCAAACATAACTAGGGCTAGAAATGCAGATTTTAGGTGCTTCTGGGGCTTAAAATGGGGGGGGGGGGATGCAGACACGTAAAAACACGTATCTGAGTGGTAAAGGGTTAAAGCAGACTTAGTCTCAATTCTAGGTGGTCTTAATAGCGGAATTTTACTGTACATGTGGTCAGTTGGTAACAGTCAGGTTTGGCATTTAATGGCGCTGTCAACACTATGAGGGTAATATTGAGCCAGTCACTTCTTTGCCAGGCTTACAATTAAGCAATGAACCAGTGCTGAACTAGACTTGTATCTTGCGTCACTGTGGAATCCAACTGATTTGGTTTACATTTGGTCAAGGCCTGCTGTAGGCCCCCGCCCATAGGGGCTTGAAGAAATATATGGGCTGCATGATGCTTCCAGGCAGAGCTGAATCCGGCCCACACTAGTACTGGTAAACCGCTTAGAGGATCTAAGCCTGTCCATGAACCGTGGTGCGAGGCGGACCGCCAATGCTAATTAACCCTATTGGTTTCATTGGGCGACAGGGCTTGAGATGTCATTTCATCTCAATGACGGGTAAAAGTCCCACAAAATTGGAAGCAACGTCTCCAAAATGACCTTTACAGTGTTGACGGGGACGTTAAACCTCAAATCAAACAAACAAAACAAACAAACAAAACAAACAAGGCCTGCTGTCCTTGCAGCAGGTAGGAGTAGAGGTTAATTTTGTTATTTCTGCTGTTTCAACAATTCCATTCATTCCTGTCCCTCACTTTCAGTTCCTCTACTATCTCTTCTATCCCTTTTTCTCCCTTTCTCTGGAAGATGACACAAAATGACCCACAAGGGTCGACCCAAACAAAAAAATCAATCTGTCACCAACTGCCCTTCTTGTAAAATATACATGTATATGAAAATGTTATCTGCCAATTTGTGACTGGTACTTTAAGATAACAAAAACTACATCGGAAAATGTCGTCTTCTGAATTTCTTACAAACTTTTTGAAAATACTTTTGCACATAGGCATACAGTGTAGAGCCATGAGCCCTCTGATCTGGGTCCACACTAGAGCTGTTTGCAAAAATGACTTTTTAACTAACCGGCAGACGACAAAGCAGACGACAATTATCGTGATTGGCATTTTATGGGTCAAAGAAAGAAGACCTAATTGTGACATTTTTATTGTAATTTAATTTTAAATTCACAATGCTAACTGGTCATCAAGAAATTCGATTGAAATAATAAATGGTCATAAAATCGCTCGTAAAATTGATCGCCTGAGTTTCCCAGTGTGTGTAATTGAAGTTAATGCAGCTATCTTAATTATTAATTCATCAGAAATACAGACCTTAACCCTTTTTGTACCAAATGGTATCTTCCTCCTTATATATAGCAGGAGTCCATTCCAAACTTAGGGGTGTCAGGTTGTGTTTTCTTCAAAAGTAATTAGGAAAATGGCTGAAATTTTAGGAAACAGTGGAGGCCCTGATCAGACGCCGCATTCTGCGGCGTCTGATCTGGGCCTGCACTGTTTGCCATTAGGTACCCCTTTTAGGGTTTCCGGTACTGAATGGGTTAAGCTTGTATGCTATATTTGTGTCTAAACATTTGAATATTTTGTTTGTTTATGTTAAGCACCGACACTATTTAGGTCATTTTTGAGATGTTGCTTCCGATTTTGTGGGACTTTTACCTGACGCTGAGATGAAATGACATCTCAAGCCCTACCACCCATAGAAACTACTTGGTTTTAAGGAGGTTTCCAACTCGCATCACTTGCAGGTTTCCATGTTCAACTTGTAATCAGGTCGCAGGTTCAATCCCTGCCAATTATAACATCTGACTGAGCCAACCGGTAGCCAGTTGTTCAAAACGTACAAACCTTAGTTAACAAATCGTTAAAACTTTGATCATTTAATATGGTTAATATCCTAACAATTTTGATGAAAAAAAATGTGAGTAGCTTAAAAGTTACTCACATTTGTTCAGCAAAAATAACAAAATTTTAGTTATTGTACTTGCTAGAACAGTTAATAATCTGACCACTTACAAGCTCGATAAGTCAACCATGCTTTGAACAACTTGCCCCAGGTCGTTAAGGCTCAGGTGTGCAGTCTTGTCAGAGCAGTGACGCTGACTGCATGGTATTCAGTCCCAAAGAAAGCATAATGTAAAATCTGGGGCCAGTTGTTCAAAGCATTGTTAGCTTAACATGCTTGTTAATGGTCAAATTGTTAACTGTTCTAGCAGCTACATTATCTAATACTCTCGTATTTTTGCTGAAAAAAATGTGAGCAGCTTTTGCATTTGCAAAAGCTGCTCACATTTTTTCTGCAAAAAATATTGTTATATTATAGCTCATTAAAAGATAAAGTTTAACAATTAATTAACTAATGATGTTGATATTTTTGAACAACTGGCCCCTGGTTCTGGCTACTGTAACTGAACAGAAGGTTACAGGATAACATATGCTCCCAGTAGAAGGGAGGGTAATAGTCAGATTACCCTGATCTAGCTGCACTGTCAGTTTGTGTATTCTAAGAAAATAACCAAACAGGGCTAATAATATTTCTGAACAACAGATTTTGTAATGCAGTGGATAATACATTACATGCCACATGTGGCCTTCCTGTAGCCAGAGGGAAGTACACAAATAGAGCATTAGACTTTAATTTATAGACTGTGTTCTATTTAAAAGCGAGACAGGCCCCCGCCCATCGGGGCTTGAAGAAATTGATTGGGCTGCATGATGCTTCCACGCAGAGCTGAAACCGACTGCACATGAGTACTGGTAAACCACTTTGAGGTTCTAAGCCTGCCCAGGAAAAATGGTGCGAGTCGGACCATCCATGCACATAACTCTATTGGTTTCATTGGGTGGCAGGGTTTGAGATGTCATTTCATTTCAATGTCGGGTAAAAGTCCCACAAAATTGGAAGCAACGTCTCCAAAATGACCTATACAGTGTTGACGGGGATGTTAAACCTCAAATCAAACAAACAAAAGCGAGTCACTGGTTTGGTGGTAGAAGGCCTGATTACAAGTCAGAGGCGCATTCGATTGAGCTACAAAGGCTGGCCCAGGTCATTGCAAAAAAGAGAATATATCTGACATGTCATCCATTTGCTGGTGACCATTTGGTGTCAGCTGTTTGATAGGGAGTGACGGTCTTGGATTGGTTTGTTGGGAGTTTTATGGCCCAGTCAACACTATTTAGGTTATTTCCAGCCAGTCAGTTTACCTAACCACACCTTTCCTGGGCACTCTTGTGCAGAAGTGGTTAACCAGAACAGTGCACATTCTTTCATCAGAAACTGACAACTGCGGCCTGCCCTTCTTGAATCAGCCGAAGGGAGAGAATGACTGTGGAAAAGGTTTCATGATCAATCTCTAGGAAAAAAATTGTGGCAGATCTGGCAGGTATTAACCCTTGTCCTGCTGAATATTCATATATGCCACACCCACTACCTGTTATCAACCAATCGGATTATTTGATGCAAATTATTGCACCAAATTCACAATCTGAATGGCAAACAATGTAGATCCTGATCAGATGGCTTCATCAGAAGCCATCTGATCTGGATCTTCATTGTTTGGAAAATAAGGCATATCCGGGCTCAGCAGGACAAGGGTAAACCCCATGACCTCTTGATCACCAGTCAGACAGGCATCCGACTGAGAAACTGAAGCCTGCAAGACTGACTTCTGGTAGTTTGGACCACTTCTGGTAGTTTGGTGGCCCATTGTCACATCACTAATGAGACAACCATTCATGGCACGCAACCCCATTTTGTACTGAATGGAACCTCCCCCCCACCCACCCCCACCCCAGCCCCTTATATTCAACAGTAGTCCATTTTAAAATTTAGTGGTCTCCGGTGGAGTATTTTTTTTTTTTTTTAATTTATTTAGAAAATTGTTAAACTTTCTGCAAACAGTGGAGGCCTAGATTCTGCGGTGTCTGATCTGGGCCTGCACTGTTTGTCTGAACGATCTGTTTTTGGGTTTCCCGAATTAAACTGGCTAGCTGCATGTTGTGCCCATTGACAAAGTTTCGGTTTGGTGGCTTAAACCATGTTTTCACTTTTCTTCCATCAAAACATGCTAGCCCAACATTCGTAACATATTCTAAATTCTAAAATGATGACAAAAACCCTGATGTCAATCCATTAGCCTGGTACCCGCTGGGCTCAGGACCAAGACTGGCTCAGGCCCAACATTCTGAAGATATTCTAAATGTAAAAAATAATGACAAAAGCCCTGGTGTCTACCCATTATTTGGGCTCAAAACAAATGACTCCTTGATCATTAATCTGTGTCTATTCTGACACTTTAAAGTTTATTCTGACATTTTAGTAGTTTTAAAGTCGGATAATGTGACCCAGCATGAAAGTCTGAAAGGCCCGATTAAATCTGATATGTGCGAATGCAGTAATCCTAATTTACTATACTGGTAAACCGCTCAGAAGGCCTAAACCTGCACAGGCAAAGTGGTGCAAGTCAGACCATCCCTGCATATAAACCCTATTGGTTTGTTTGGGTGGTAGGGCTTGAGAATCCCAGTGTCAGGTATAAGGCCCACAAAATTGGAAGCAACATCTCCAAATTGACCTAAAATAGTGTTGACATGGATCCGATGTAAAACCTCAATTCAAACAATGAGGCTGTTCAAGTGAGTGCCCACAATTCATGTTTGAGCACCTATTAAAATAATACAATTTTTTATCAGGAAAAATCAAATAACATGTTTGAAGCCGTAAATTTTGTTTGATTTGGCCCAGTCAACACTATTTAGGTCACTTTTCCTGGGCAGGCTTATACAGTATAGTGCCGTTTCTTCCACCAGAAGCTGACCTTCTTGAATTAGTTAAATATGCTAAAAGGGACAGAATGACCAAAAAGATTTCATGATCATTCTCCACAAAAGAAAATTGCCCACCCGGCAGGAATCGAACCTGCAGTCTCCCGATCATCAGTCAGACGTGCAACGACTTAGATACCAAGCCATGAAAAAGTATGTCACCAAGCTATTGTCATAGCAACGGATAAGGTTTGTATTTTGTGATAATTGAAGGATAGTTTTCCTTATTTCTCTATATAAACCTATGTTGTGGGTATTCATTAGGACCGCCTCGTTGAGGCGGTTCTAATGAATACCCACGACATAGGTTTTTATGGGGAATTGACAAAAACTATCCTTCAGTTATTGCAAAATATGAACCTTATCCGTTGCTATACTTGTGTAAGTGTTTTAGTTTTACATCCCACCAACAGCTAAGGTCATATGGAGACAGGCCCTCGGTTTAAAGACTCATCCGAAAGTCTGCAGAAGCCCGGGATGGAACCTATGACCCTTGCTTTACAGCACGGGCTATTGTGACTCTGTATCATTACTAGGTCAAGACGGCCCCCGCCTATTGGGGCTAGAAGAAATAAATGGGCTGCATGATGCTTCCACGCAGAGCTGAAACCGACCACACACGAATACTGGTAAATCGCTTACTTAGAGGATCTAAGCCTGCCCAGGCAAAGCGGTGTGAGACGGCCTGTCTATGCTTATAAACCCTATTGGTTTCATTGGGCAACAGGGCTTGAGATGTCATTTCATCTCAATGTCGGGTAAAAGTCCCACAAAATTGGAAGCAATATCTCCAAAATGACCTATACAGTGCTGACCAGGACATTAAACCTCAAACTAAATAAACTAGGTCAAGACTTACCATGATCAAATCCAATGAACCACGTAGCATAGCCTTTTCCCTCTTGTTTTCCTCGAATCATTGTACGCTATTATTCCAAAAAAACTCGTAAAAAAAAAAATCCACAAGAAATTAATTATCCAAAATCCATTGTACAGAATCAAATTTTATAATTTAATAGAGGTTAACTTGTCAATCTGGACATATTTTATATGACTTTGATCTATTTATAACACTGGTAGTCAATATTTATGTCCAATGGTCTACACAAACAGAAAAAAAACACCTGTTTTAATATCACTAATGAGCAATCAGGTAATCCCTCTTATTTAATTAAAACTCCGAAACAGGAAAGAAAATCAATCAAAACCCAATTATTCATTCGAAATACACAAAGAAAATGAAAACAGATTCGCAGATTTCTGTGTGGATGAAGGCTGAAATTTGTCCTGACCAGGTGAATCGAGCAATTTCATACAATCTGCATAAATCGAATTAGCTACATCAACCATTTATCACCCTTTTAAAAAGAAGTAATCCTTTACAATCCTTTATATATACATGTGTTTGACACCGACATTATATACAGCATGATCCATTAAATATCAACCAGGTGTATAAAATAATCACAAAACCTGTGACACAAAAATCTAGAATTTCACTTGTAATCCTTTTCACCTCCTAAAAATGGGTAAAATTTTGTTATTTTTATCCAAAAGTTTCATTTGCACATGATTATGACAATTGTACAGGTAAAATCTGTGCTATCTGTTTTCAACAATAACAGGTGTGCAATGTACATCCCTGTGACTGACAGACAAATCATTGGAAATCAACACTAAGCAAGGGAGATAATTCAAACAAGAAGATGACATCAGAGGTCAAAGGTTACAACACCTGAGTAACTACCTGTTATCTCTGATTACAGGTGTATTATTTCTTGATGGAGTTTTGATTGTTTTGTAGATTTGACTGAATTGAGTTATTTGAGCAGTAGATATAGTTAAACTGGACCTTTAATGGCATTTTAGCACGAAAATGTTTCTGATTTAAATAAAATCTGTCAACAAAAGGTTAGAATTTGATGCAACCACCCAGAAAGCTTTGTATTTCTAACTTATTTTTTTATACAATTTATTCAGAGGATAAATGGGCATCTCATACTGACCTTGACCAATAATTCATGGTCTACTGAATATTTTAATAGCAACTGCAACCCCCATTCCCCAACCCCCAAAAGATAAAAAGATAGAAAAATAGCCATCGGAAGAGATGGCAAATCCCCCCACCAAAAGCCAATATGGCCTTCAGAAGATTGTTCACCAATAGAAAGTGCACCAGAATTAAACCAGCAATATATCACAAAAGTATTGCAGTTATGGCCATCACAAGATTATACTGTCAGGGGAGATAACTAAACAAGAGGCCCATGGGCCACGGTGCCCACCAGAGCTCAGGCGGGCAATGCCCACTGGCAGCCATGTATGGTTTTAATTTATTGATTATAAAGTCTCCCAAATGAACCCCCATTCCATGTGGACTCTGTATCTGAAATATTAGGCCTTTTATGAAGTGGAGGGGTGGGAGATGACCCAACAGAGCCCAATTTGATATCATTGAATGCATCTTATCATAAGGAACAAGAGAATATATGGTTTATGGATGGGGGTCTTAACGGTTTCTGAGATATTGGGCCTTTTATGAAGTGGAGGGGGTGGGGGATGGCCCGAGAACACATCCTTAGAGACCCCCAGGTTGGTGTCTCTGAATGCGTTTTATCATAAGAAACAAGAATATATATGGTTTAGGGGTGGGAATCTGATAGGTTTCTGAGATTTATCACCTTTTATGAAGTGGCAAGGTGGGGCATGGCCCCGGCACACCCCTGAAGACCCCTAGGTTGGATTCAATGAATGCGTCTTATCATAAAGAACAAGAATATATATGGATAAGGGGTGGGGATCTGAATGGTTTCTGAGAATTTGGGCCTTTTATGGAGTGGAGGGGGGGGGGGAACATGGCCCGAGCACATCCCAGAGGACCCCCAGGTTGGTGTCACTGAATGCGTCTTATCATAAGAAACAAGAAAACATATAGTTTTGGGGTGGGGATCTGAATGGTTTCTGAGATATATCGCCTTTTATGAAGTGGAGGGGTGTGGCACTGGCGCATCCCTGGAGACCCCAAGGTTGGTATCACTGAATAAGTCTTATCATCAGAAACAAGAATAAATATGGTTTAGGGGTGGGGATCTGAACGGTTTCTGAGAAATTGGGCCTTTTTTGAAGTGGAGGGGGTGGGGCTTGGCCCGGCACTTCCCAGGGGACCCCCAGGTTGGTGTCACTGAATACGTCTTATCATAAGAAACAAGAATATATAAGGTTTTGGGGTGGGGATCTGAATGGTTTCGAGATATATGGCCTTTTATGAAGTGGAGGGGGTGGAGCAGGGCCCTGGCCCATCCCAGGGGGCCCCCAGGTTGGTGTCATTGAATGTGTCTTATCATAAGGAACAAAAATATATATGGTTTAGGGGTGGGGATCTGTAAGGTTTCCAAGATATTGGGCCTTTTATGAGTGAGTGAGTGAATTCGGGTTTAACGTCACTTTCAACAATTTTTCAGTCATATCAGGACGGTGTCTGGTTGCAACAGGGAGCTCAATGCTCACATTTATAGTGCTGCCTCACTGAAGTATCATGTCCCAGACACATTACATGATACCCCACCCAGTCACATTATCCTGACACTGGGTCGACCAGTCCTAGCTCTACCCCGTAAATCTGAGTGCCAAGCGAGGAGCAGCTAGTACCATTTTTAATGACTTTGGTATGTCGCGGCCCGGGATAGAACCTGTGACCTCCCGTTCCCCGGAGCGGACACTCTACCAACTGATCTATCGGGGCCGGTGGGCCTTTTATGAAGTGGATGGGGTGGGGCAAGGCCGCGGCGCATCCCGGGGGCCCATAGGTTGGTGTCAATGAATGCATCTTATCATAAAGAAAAAGAATATATATGGTTTAGGGGTGGGGGTCTAAACAGTTTCTGAGATATATGGCCCTTTATGTAGTGGAGGGTGTGGGGCATGGCCCCGGCGCATCCCGGGGCCCCCAGGTTAGTGTAACTGAATGTGTCTTATCATAAGGAACAAGAATATATATAGTTTAGGGGTGGGGATCTGTAAGGTTTCCGAGATATTGGGCCTTTTATGAAGTGGAGGGGGTGGTGCAAGGCCCCAGCGCATCCGGGGGGCCCCCAGGTTGGTGTCAATGAATGTGACTTATCATAAGGAACAATAATATATATGGTTTAGAGGTGGGGATCTGTAAGGTTTTGGAGTTATGGCCATCACAAGGTTATATTGTCAGGGGAGATAATTCAAAAACCAGGGCACCCAGAGTCGTGGTTCTTGAACTTGACACACCTGATTAACCTCATGTACAACTGTACCAATTACCATCAATGTATCTCAAAGAATATTGGAGATGTGGCAATCACAAGGTAGTGATTCTATATCACTGGAAGGGGAGAAAACTAAAAAACCATGGCACCCAGGGTTGTGGTTCTTGTGCATGACACACTGTCTCGGCCTTGTGAACAATTGTGCCAGGTATCATCATTATATCTTAAAGGGTATTGGAGTTACGGCCATCACAAGGTAGTCACTCAATTTTATTGGAAGGGGATATAACTAAAAAACCATTACAACCAGAGTTGTGGTTCTTGTGCATGACACACTGTCTCAGCCTTGTGAACAACTGTGCCAGGTACCATCAACATATCTCAAAGGGTATTGGAGTTATGGCCATCACAAAGTAGTCATTCTATTTTATTAAAAGGGGAGATAACTCAAAAAGTATGGCATCCAGAGTTCTGGTTCTTGCGCATGACACGCCGCCTCAGCCTTGTGAACAATTGTGCCAAGAACCATCAATGAATCTCAAAGGTTATAGGAGTTATGGCCATCACAAGGTTGCGTCTACGGATGGATGGAGGGATGGACGGACGTTCTCACGAATGGATACTTAAGTGGCAAGTCGTCGGCATATTGACAACTTAAGCAGCAAATTCTCTTAAGCGGCAAGCCACCTAAGAGTGAATTTTTGCCACTTAAGTACCAAAATAACGGAATAAAGTCCATTTGGACTCACGAATATATACGGTACTTAAGTGTCAAACTGTCCAAATTTTTTGCCCCCTAAATGTCGTTTCGTTTGTGCGGACGGACAGACGGATGGACGCCAGGCTGATCGCTATATCCCCCGAACCGATTCAGTCGGGGGATAAAAAGAATATCTAGAGTACCGTAATGATCTTAAGTATTGGGATAGCCAGGCCAACTTAAGGAAACAGTCTGATCTGGATCTACACTGTTTGCCATTTCATCTGCACCTTTGAAACAAATTGGTCAAAATTTTAGGAGATATACAGCAAGTCTTTAATGTGTCCGATTTTTTAGGATTTTTATTGTATAGATTTTTTTTATCTCTTATCATGCTGTTCACGACAACCCCTATCTTCTGAAACAGTGCATGTAGATCCAGATCAGATGGCTTCTGAAGAAGCCATCTGATCAGGATCTACACTGTTTGACATTCAGTTTATGGATTTATAGGAATAAATTACATCAAGTAATCTGATTGGTTCAAAGCCTGAAATGGGTGTTGCCATACTGAATATTCAGCAAGGGAAAATGCCAGCAGATACAGGTAAGTGATTCAAATGTGATGTTAAGCCTGAATATTTTCCCTGAAAAATAATAAAACCTAACCCTTATCTTGCTGAATATTCATTTAAGCCACACCCATTTCTGTCTATCAACCAAACAAATTACATGATGTAATTTATTGCTACAAATTCATAAACTGAATGCCAAACAGTGTAGATCCTGATCAGATGGCTTCTTCATGCTAGGTTCCCACTGTCGTGCGATCCATTACGAACGCCACGACTGACCATTCGTAGCTGGTCGTGGAAGTTTCTCTGAAATTTCAGGTTTGGATTCGAGGTGATGAGAGTCGATACATTCTGGTACGATTTGTTGCGCTCGGATGCAATCCAATCACGATCTGTCAATTTCAAGTGTCACAATCAGCTACGGCTGCTCTCCGGTTCAGATACGATCAAGTGCGTTCCGATAGGATCGTTACGATCGAGTCTACGACTTGGTCTCGATCTGAAACGATCGGTTTCCCCGAATTGGGACAATCTGATACGTGCACATACATTCTTATACGCTAATCACAAACCGATGCGTCTCGTCACGATGACATACAATGTTTTTCACGATCATAATTGAGAGCGATCATGATTTGAGCTACGAATGGACCCCGATGGATATATATTTAGCCGGACTGACCTTGAACTTCATTTTTTTCTTGAACTCTTACAGCATAAACACTAACCCTCAACCATTGATGATGGTAGGAGTTGCGGATGATGACAGTGTGGCATTTTCTCTGGCTGGAATGGTTCAGGCTCCTGGGATCAGGCAGCCTTGTATTTTCCCTTCTTGCATCTAGTACCCTTGGGTGACATCTCCCAAAGACTCCAAAATACTAGCAAAGGCCTGTACCTAAATGTACTCTCTTCAAGAGCAAATCGCTGGATGAGTCATATTAAATCTTGTCCGGAAAACATATGAGCACGAGAACTCATAAGAGATCGTGAACGTTTGTGTAAAAACGTAACCACTCGTATCTACTCGCATTTACTCATATCTTCTCGTATTAACTCGTATCTGATCGCTAGTCATTCGTGACAGGTCTTGAGCAATGGGATCCTACAGAGCGTAACAAATCGTGACAGATCGTGGGAGATCGCAACACATCTCAACAAAACATGGTGTTTGTCTTGTCCAAGATCGACTCCGATCACCACGACCTAGAAGCACGATTAGATGCGAAATGTCGCGCTTTGTTACGATGCAATACGATGTGATACGATGATCCTGATTTGACAATGGATCGTGTTGATTGTGGAAAATTTTTGAACCGTTCAAAAATTTTCTACGATTAACACAGTTACCACGACTGTCCTCAAGGTCTGATAAGATTTGATAGGTTCAACACGCTTAGTCCACGATTAAGACCACGATTGCAATCGTGGACAGAATCGTGATAGTGGGAACATAGCATCAGATTTTGTCAGAAAAAAATCCTTTTTGGATATATGAAAGAGAAAGGAAGCTCAATGTGCAATCCAGAAATGCATGGGTGAAAGGGTAAAAAAAATAAAATTGCCATATTCTCTTAAAATCCACATGGTGTTTTATGGGTGAAAAAGGGAATAAATTAAATTCTACCCTTTATGGGTAAAAATTAGCTGACCCCTTTGAGATTTTTTTTTTATTTTTTATTTTGTTTCTATTTTTTCTTTTTTTTTTTTGGTCTTATAGCCCTTTCAAGATTATTTGACTCACAATCAGCTGATTAGAACAGTTATGGTAACGAGTTGAGGTGTCCCAATCTTTAGGTTTATATGGTACCTAAGCAGTAAATCATCTAGTGCAAGTTCAGTTTCTTTCAGCAGAAACTGACATCTTCCCTTCTTGAACCTGTGGAAGGGGGAGATAGTGAAGACAAAACGAGTTCTGAAAGAGTTGCGTCCCCTGAAGGTGGCTTTATTTTCCTTAAGTATCGTAAAAATCCCCAAAATTCGGACACCTTGAGGTCTGCTGTGATTCTCATAAAATTTTAACAAATCTGTTTCATGATCCAGCAAGGAGTCCAAAAAGTGCAGACAGAATGGCAAACAGTGTAGACCCTGATCAGACTGCTCCTTTAGGAGCAGTCTGATCTGGGTCTGCACTGTTTGATTAGGTCTGACTGTCCCAATATTTAGGATCATTACCGTAGGACTAAAAACAGCCTGAAGGGTTAAATTTGTAATATATAATTTTCAGGTATGCTATAATGCATCTAACATTGTATGAAATTAAATATTTTCAGGTAATTATACATTAAAACCAGACCTATTTGTCATCAATATTGAAATATGACAGCTAAATGGTAACTATTTCACCCATTGTATGCTAGTGGACTCTTCCACTGCCATATATTGGACAAGTCCATTTGTCATATATGGGGTGTCAGGCCTATTTCTTTGTTTTCATTCTATTTTTGACGGAAAATTCTGTTAGCAAATAGTGCAGGCACAGATCAGACGCCGCAATCTGCGGCGTCTGATCTGTGCCTGCACTGTTTGCCAAGGTACACCTTAAAGGGGCTCTTACACTGTCACGATTTTGGCCACGACTCACCACGATTTTTTAAATCGTGGTAAATCGTGACCAACGTCGTAGAGAAGTCGGCAGAGATCTTGAGGAATCGTGGTTGATCGTGATAGTTCGGGAGTGACCACGACTGTTTTGGACATGTTCAAAACACTCGTGACGAGTCGGCATCATTTTCCAAATCGTAGAGCGGTCGTAGAGAAATCGTAGCTCAGTCGTGAGCCGTCGTCGTGGTAATCGTGGCCAATCGTGAAGAATCGTGACTGAATTCTACCACGATTGTGCTACGACGAGACAAGATCATCTACGATGCCTCTACGATTCCGTTGCGACTACCGTACGATCTACTACGATATCATGACGACTGCTCACGACAATGCAAGATTCACCAGGAATGCACTACGATTGATGACGACGCTAGCACGATTTATCCCGATGCTACGTCGAACGCACTACTTTCTCCACGTAACTTTGTACATATAATTACCCAAGCAACTATGGTCAACTGTCACCTGTCCCTCCTGTTCCTCTGCACCTCCAGTTGTTCAGCCATTGCAATGTCATTTTCGATCATGTCTTGTTCGAGCTGAACTAAATTTTGAAGATACAGAAACCTTTGACCTGGCTGCAAAAACATTTTCGTCAGATGCTCTCTACAGAAATGGTTGAAACTGAATGACACTGTGCATTTGATGAACACTTTTATATACCCAGATCGTTATAAATCTTGGCGAATCGGGAGAAGTCTTGGTTAATCATGAGTAAATCGTATCGAATCCTCCATGATCGTACCGAGTCTTTGATCATCGTGCCTTGGTCGTAGAGCAGTCTTGCAGGGATCGTGAGAAATCGTGTATGATCGTCTGATATCTTGAAGCAATCGTGGTGCAGTCGTAGAAGAATCCTAGCGGATCGTAAGACATCGTGGTCGATCGTAGAGGATCGTTGTAAATCGGCTCCATTATCGTACAGCAATCGTAATTGTTCGTAGAAGTGTCGTAGCAATGTCGTGAGTATTCGTAGGGTAGTGATATCGGAACCGTGTATGCCCCGATTTGCCACGATTTTCATGGTCCCAATTGGTCGTGGACAGTCGTGGACAATCGTGGTCAGAGTCGTGACAGTGTAAGAGCCCCTTAAGGGTTTCCCCACATACAGTGGGTTAATGCATAAATATATTGAGCAGCAAATGCATTAAGCTTGTTTATCTGAGTTTAACAACCCAGTCAACACCATTTAGGTCATACCGAACTGGTCATTTGACCTAACCACACTTTTCCTGGGCAGGCCAGCTTGTATTTTGCTAGTTTGATTAGAGGTTTAACATCCCCATCAACACTAATTATCTATAGGTCATTTTGGAGATGTTGTTTCCAATTTTGTGGGACTTTTACCTGACACTGAGATGAAAGGACACCTCAAGCCCAGCCGCCCAATTAAACCAATAGCGTTTATATGCATGGATGGTCAGACTCACCACTTTGCCTGGGCAGGCTTAGACCTTTGCGGTTTACCATTACTCAATGTGCTGTCGGTTTAAGCTCGGCGCGAAAGCATCCTGCAGCTTGATCTATTTCTCCAAGCCCCAATGGGCTGGAGCAATAGACTAGTTGTTAACCCACGGCATGCGGGAAACCCCTAGCAAAATAGTACAGGCCCAGATCAGACGCCGTAGAACGCAGTGTCTGATCAGGGCCTGCACTATTTGCTAACAAAAATTTCCGTCAAAAATAAAATAAAAACAAACAAGAGCTGTCGCATGACAGCATAGCTCGCCTGTTTTGCGCCTTCAAGATATAAAGTAAAACTATTGAACCATGTAATATAGATCACACTCACCTACATATATTTTGAGGTCAATCATCAGGTCACATGGAACATATATTCCAGATATTACATTTCAGAATCAAATTGTGTCTGAATTATAAGGCTAATCATTGAACCACGAAAATAGGTGACACTGACCTAGATATATTTCTATGCCAATCATCTGGTCACATGGAATTGAATTTTCTCCAACTAATAGTATTCAAAATATAAGCCAAAGTCACTGAACCATGTAATATAGGTCACACTGACCTAGGTATATTTTCAGGTTAATCATCTGGTTGCATTGAAGTAATATCCCAGGTATAACATTTCGTTATCAAAATATCAAGATAATAGGCAAAATCACTGAACCATGAAATGTAGGTCACAATGACCTAGATATATTTTGAGGTCAATCAGCAGGTCACATGGAACTAATAATCAAGGTATGACATTTCTTTATCAAAAAGTATTCAAGATAATAGGCAAAATCAATGAACCATGAAATATAGGTCACACTGATCCAGATAAATTTTGAGGTCAATCATGGGGTCACATGGAACTAATAATCCAGGTATGACATTTCTCCATCAAATAGTATTCAAGATAATAGGCAAAATAACTGAACCATGAAATATAGGTCACAGTGACTTAGATATATTTGGTGGTCAATTATCGGGTCACATGTAACTAATAATCCAGATATAACATTTCTCCTTCGAATAGTATTCAAGATAATAGGCAAAGTCACTGAACCATGAAATATAGGTCACAGTGACCTAGATATATTTTGAGGTCAATCATGGGGTCACATGGCACTAATATCCAACGTATGACATTTCTCCAACAAAGTCTTCAAGATATAAGGCAAAATCACTGAACCATGAAATATAGGTCACAGTGACCTAGATATATTTTGGGGTCAATCATGGGGTCACATGGTACTAATATCCCAGGTATGACATTTCTCCAACAAATAGTCTTCAAGATATAAGGCAAAATCACTGGACCATGAAATATAGGTCACAGTGACCTAGATATATTTTGAGGTCAATCATGGGGTCACATGGTACTAATATCCCAGGTATGACATTTCTCCAACAAATAGTCTTCAAGATATAAGGCAAAATCACTGGACCGTGAAATGTAGGTCACCATGACCTTCACCCTTTTACGCTTGAACCAATGTCACATGGTTGGCTGATATATAACCAATTGTGTTTATAACTTGTTAGCATAATGGAAACATATATAACAAATTACAAAGGTGTCCTAGATTTTGACCCCTAGCCCCACCCCATCCGTCCTCCCAGGTATGAACCCAGGGGTGTGTTGTCTTGGAATCTCAGAAGACACACCCGGGTATCCAAGTTGTGAAATATGAACCCTTTGTGATAAGTGTCTGTTGAGATATAAGCAATTCAAAAACTTTAACACAGTTTTACAGAGGTGTTCTAGATTTTGACCCCTAGCCCCACCCCGGGGCATGAACTCAGAGGTCTGTCGTCTTTGAACATCAGAAGACCCTCCCAGGTACTTAAGTTCCAAATATGAGTGCTCTGTGATGAGTGACTGTTGAGATATAAGCATTTGGAAAACTTTAACACAGTGTGACGGGAACGCACACGCACAAGCAAACGTGCACAAATGAGGTGACAACAATAGCTCTCCTTGTACTTCGTACAGGCGAGCTAAAAATAGGCCTGACACCCCTTATATGACAAATGGTCTTGCCCAACATATAGCAATGGAAGAGTCCACTAGAATACAATGGGTTAACCATTACACTGCATAACTGACAACTGCTTTTTTGGACTCTGTGGAAGGGAGAGATGTGCATAGAAAAGATTTCATGAACAAAAGGAACATGAACATTTACACAATGAGAAAAGTGGAGATTACATGGGTTTACATTATTTTCCATCTTTTTGCTTAAAATATAGATTGTGGGTGCTCATTAGAACCACCTCATAGAGGCGGTTCTAATGAGCACCCATCAAACATAGATTATGGGTACTCATTTGAACCGCCTCATAGAGGCGGTTCTAAGGAGCACCCACAATCTATGTTTAGAGCAGAAATAAGGAAAATGTTAAAAAAAATATCATCAGTAAAATGTTTGTTCTATAGAGACGGGGCCGGCCTCGGTAGCTCAGATGCACGTCTGAATGGTGATCAGGAGGACACAGGTTCGATACCTGCCAGGGTCGGCAACATTCTTTCGCAGAGATTGATCATGAAATCCTTTCTACAGTCATTCTCTCCCTTCCACTGATTCAAGAAGGGCAGTTGTCAGTTTCTGGCAAAAGAATATGCAAAGTACTGGTTTACCCCTTACGTATAAGCCCTGACCGGCTCAAAAATGTGTTCACTGTGCTGTTAAACTTCAATACAAACAAACAAATATAGTGATGGAAGGTGTCATTGTAGCAAATGGGCGTGTGTGTTTGAGTTTTACGTCTCACCAACAGCTAAGGTCAGACAGAGATGGGACCTCGGTTTAAAGACTCATCCAAAAGTCTGTAGAAGCCCGGGATCGAACCTACAACCCCTTTTTTACAAGGCGAGTAGCATAACCACTACACCACACATATGGGTGTGTAATCCTAATGGTTGGAACCCCCAAACAACCACTTACAATGTATGTTTGGAGCAGCAATAAGGAAACTGTTAAAAATCACTGCTAATTCTACAGAGATGGAAGCTGTCATTGAAGCAGACGGCTGTGTAATCCTGATTATTATATAGGCAATTGCACGACCCGCAGAAAAAGCAACCGACTGAAGTCGTTTTTTTCTATGAGTGCCCTAAAATCACCGTGTCATTCTGTCATTCTGTCAATCTGTCAGTCTGTCATTCTGTCTGTCCGTCCGTAACCCGTTTGTGAAATTGGTGATAGTGACTTAACCGCTTGGAATATTTAAACAATTTTTGGCATACTGATAGATATCAATGAGATCTAACCAATGAACTTACGAAATATTACATTCCATTTAGTATAGCCTCGCCGAGGCGAAAAATGTGAAAATTTTTGAACATTTTTGAACTGCTTCTCCTCGGAAACCGTTGGGCCGATTGAAGTCAAATTTCATATGGAGCCTCTATGGGATGGGGGACACCATAATTTGCTCATGGGGTCAAGGTCACATGACCAAAATGGCCGCCAAGCCATATATGGTTTGTCTGTCTGTCCGTCCGTAACCCGTTTGTGAAAATTGGTGATAGTGACTTAACCGCTTGGAATATTTAAACAATTTTTGGCATACTAATAGATATCAATGAGATCTAACCAATGAACTTGTGAAATATTACATTCCATTTAGTATAGCCTCGCCGAGGCGAAAAATGTGAAAATTTTCGAACTGCTTCTCCTCGGAAACCGTTGGGCCGATTGAAGTCAATTTTCATATGGAGCCTCTATGGGATAGGGAAACCAAAATTTGCTCATGGGGTCCAGGTCACATGACCAAAATGGCCACCAAGCCATATATGGTAAAAAACCTTCAAAAATAGTCTTCTCCAGAACCACTGGGCAGATTTCCACGAAACTTGATAAATAGCATCTGGGATGTAGGCCTATCATAAATTGCTAAAATGGTGACCCTGGGTTGACCTTGACCTTCTTTGGGTCCGTCCGTAACCCGTTTGTGAAAATTGGTGATAGTGACTTAACCGCTTGGAATATTTAAACAATTTTTGGCATACTGATAGATATCAATGAGATCTAACCAATGAACTTACGAAATATTACATTCCATTTAGTATAGCCTCGCCGAGGCGAAAAATGTGACATTTTTCGAACATTTTTGAACTGCTTCTCCTCGGAAACCGTTGGGCCGATTGAAGTCAAATTTCATATGGAGCCTCTATGGGATGGGGGAAACCAAAATTTGCTTATGGGGTCAAGGTCACATGACCAAAATGGCCGCCAAGCCATATATGGTTTGTCTGTCTGTCCGTCTGTAACCCGTTTGTGAAAATTGGTGATAGTGACTTAACCGCTTGGAATATTTAAACAATTTTTGGCATACTGATAGATATCAATGAGATCTAACCAATGAACTTGCGAAATATTCCATTCCATTTAGTATAGCTTCGCCGAGGCGAAAAATTTTCGAACTGCTTCTCCTCGGAAACCGTTGGGCCGATTGAAATCAAATTTCATATGGAGCCTCTATGGGATGGGGGAAACCAAAAATTGCTCATGGGGTCCAGGACACATGACCAAAATGGCCGCCAAGCCATATATGGTCTGTCTATCTGTCCGTCCGTAACCCGTTTGTGAAAATTGGTGATAGTGACTTAACCGCTTGGAATATTTAAACAATTTTTGGCATACTGATAAATATCAATGAGATCTTATCAATGAACTTGCGAAATATTACATTCCATTTAGTACAGCCTCGCCGAGGCGAAAAATGTGAAAATTTTCGAACTGCTTCTCCTCGGAAATCGTTGGGCCGATTGAAGTAAAATTTCATATGGAGCCTCTACGGGATGGGGGAAACCAAAATTTCCTCATGGGGTCCAGGTCACATGACCAAAATGGCCGCCAAGCAATATTTGGTAAAAACCCTTCAAAAATAGTCTTCTCCAGAACCACTGTGCAGATTTCCACGAAACTTGATAAATAGCATCTGGAACGTAGGCCCATCATAAATTGCTAAAATGGTGACCCTGGGTTGACCTTGACCTTCTTTGTGCCTATGTCAAACTTTGGCACATATGCTTTTGTGTTGGATTTTATCCTGCAAATGATTCAGAATACAGTACTAAAGTATAAGATATATTTTTGCTCCTTACGATAAGGCGCATTTATTGGGGGAACCGTTTTATGTCCAGGTCACATGACCAAAATGGCCGCCATACCCATATATGGTAACACTCATAAAGCTAAAAGCATCCGGCGGGTCGTGCACTTCAGCTGAAGCACTGGTTATTACATGAAAGCCAAGGAAAGACATTACGAAAACACGTCTATACAAATACTTTGTCAATTTTTCAGCCAAAAAATGGAACTTTTTAAGATGAAAAATTTTGATTTTTTTTCTTATTTCTGCTCAAAACATAGATTGTGGGGACTCGATAGAACTGCCTCGACCAGGCGGATCTATCAAGTAACCTACAATCTATGCTTTTAAGCAGATATAAGGAAAATACTGTTTACCCCTGTAAACCTTAGTTTTACAATATAAAAGTTGGGCTTAAGTGGGTTCAAAACTATATAGGCATGTTTTCGTGATGAGCACAGATTCTATGGCAGGATTCAAATCCAGGCCGCTATGCAACCATTGAGCCAAAGAGTTGACTCCCTGGCGCAGTGTACACGTTGAAGCTATGCATATGGGCCCCGTCAAGCGATTTTGGTACTTATCGCCTATGCGAGCAGCGAAAGTTCAGGCGAGCCTGCGCATCCGCGCAGTCTCGCCAGAACCTTCGCTGCTCGCTCATACAAGCAGTGAATCAAGAGGAACCTTCAGACAGAAAGCCATATCCCTGGCCCCTCTGGATGGCTGGGCATGCGCAGTTAACATTTGTCATGACGGAATGCTCGAAGACACAAATTCGCTTGGCGGGGCTCATAGTATGGTAGATAATTGAAGGAAACAATTGCTGTCCGTAACACATCCCCTCTTCAAGGAAGTCTTTGTTTGATTAAGGGGATAACTGTACTGAAAATTGTCATTTGGGGAGGTAAATCGGAGGTTTTAAGGTCGGAAATTTCGTTTTACGGCGACGCGTTAGCGGAGCCGTAAAACGAAATTTGCGACCGTAAAACCGACGATTTACCTCCCCAAATGACAATTTTCAATACAGTTATCCCCATTCTAATGCACTTATTCGATTGTTAAGTTAAAAATTGTACTATTTTGCACAAGGCGGCAAGCACAGTGAGCTGCGTAAAACCAAAAGCCAGCCAATGAAAAATGTTACGTGGTGACGTCGGATTTCCGACAGTATATCGTGGAATATACTGTCGCAAATTTTTGACGTTATCCAATCAGACGTCACGTTACATATGTAAGTGCATTAGAATTGAGATTTAACGTCCCCCGTCAACACTGTATAGGTCATTTTGGAGACATTGCTTCCAATTTTGTGGGACTTTTACCCAACATTGAGATGAAATGACATCTCAAGCCCTGTCGCCCAATGAAACCAATAGGCATTGACGGGCCGACTTGCACCGCTTTGTCTGGGAAGGCTTAGATCCTCTAAGTGGTTTACCAGTACTCGTGTGCCGTCAGTTTCAACTCTGCGTGGAAGTATCATGCAGCCCATCTATTTCTTCAAGCCCCAATGGGCGGGGGCTGGCTTCTTCAAGGAGGTCATCAATTATGATGACGCGTAGCTAATTTCGGTACAAAGCCATTTTCGACGAAATAAAGTCCGATCCTGGACCAGCCCCCATCTTACTATATAAAAGCCGTAACAAAGGAAAGAAGCATAACTTGAACAAGAGCTGTCGCCAGACAGCATAGCTCGCCTGTTTCGCGACTTCAAGATATAAGGAAAAATTTATGAACCATGAAATATAGGTCACACTCACCTTGATATATTTGAGATCAATAATCAGGTCACATGGAACATATATTCCAGATATTACATTTCAGGATCAAATTGTATCTGAATTATAAGGCAAAATCATTGAACCATGAAAATAGGTCACAAGGACCTAGATATATTTCCATGTGAATCATCGGGTCACATGGAACTAATTATCCAGGTAAGACATTTCTCCATCAAATAGTATTCAAGATAATAGGAAAAATCACTGAACCATGAAATATAGGACACAATGACCTAGATATTAATTCAAGCTCAATCATGGGGTCACATGGAATAAATAATCCAGGTATGACATTTCTCCATCAAATAGTGTTCAAGATTATAGGCAAAATCACTGAACCATGAAATATAGGTCACACTGACCTGGATATATTTTGCGTTCAATTATAGAGTCACATGGAACTAATAATCCAGGTATGACGTTTCTCTATCAAATTGTATTCAAGATAATAGGCAAAATCACTGAACCATGAAATATAGGTCATACTGACCTAGATATATTTTGAGGTCAATAATGGGGTCACATGCAACTAATAACCCAGGTATAACATTTCTCCATCAAATAGTATTCAAGATAATAGACAGAATCACTGGACCATGAAATGTAGGTCGCCATGACCTAGATATATTTTGCGGTCAATTATTGGGTCATATGGAACTAATAATCCAGGTATGACATTTCTCCATCAAATAGTATTCGAGATAATAGGCAAAATCGCTGAACCATAAAATATAGGTCACAGTGACCTAGATATATTTTGAGGTCAATAATGGGGTCACCTGCATTTAATAACCCAGGTATAACATTTCTCCATCAAATAGTATTCAAGATAATAGACAAAATCACTGGACCGTGAAATGTAGGTCACCATGACCTAGATATATTTTGCGGTCAATTATTGGGTCATATGGAACTAATTATCCAGGTATGACATTTCTCCATCAAATAGTATTCGAGATAATAGGCAAAATTGCTGAACCATGAAATATAGGTCACAGTGACCTAGATATATTTTGAGGTCAATGGTGGAGTCACATGGAACTAATATCCCAGGTATGACATTTCTCCAACAAATAGACTTCAAGATATAAGGCAAAATCACTGGACCGTGAAATGTAGGTCACCATGACCTTCACCCTTTTACACTTGAACCAATGTCACTTGATTGGCTGATGTATAACTAATTGTGTCTATAACTCGTTAGTATAATGGAAAGGTATACAACAAATTACAAAGGTGTCCTAGATTTTGACCCCCAGCCCCACCCCATCCCCAATCCCAGGCATGAACCCAGGGGTGTGTTGTCTTGGATTCTCAGAAGACACTCCCAGGTATCCAAGCTGTAAATATGAATGCTTTGTGATGAGTGACTGTTGAGATATAAGCGTTTCAAAAACTTTAACACAGAATTACAAAGGTGTTCTAGATTTTGACCCCTAGCCCCACCCGGGGGCATGAACCCAGGGGTCTGTTCTCTTTGAACATCAGAGGACCCTCCCAGGTACTTAAGTTCCAAATATGAGTGGTCTGTGATGAGTGACTGTTGAGATATAAGCATTTGAAAAACTTTAACGCAGTGTGACGAGAATGCAAACGCAAACGCAAACGCACACGCGCACGCCATCCGAGGTGACAACAATAGCTCTCCTTGTACTTCGTACAGGCGAGCTAAAAAATCCCCGCCTATGGTGGAATTCAAACCTGGGTGACCTGGGCGAAAATCTAATGCTTTAACCACTTTGCCAAACAGCAGACTCCCTGATGCATTTGTCAGTCAGTGTTAATAAGCCTAGAACCAAGGTAGCTAACAGAAGAGAGGAATTGGGGTTGGTTTGGTTTTGGTTTGATTTGAGGTTTAAAGTCCCCGTCAACACGGTATAGGTCAATTGGGGTTGGTCCGTAACACTAATTATAAGGCAGGTGACTCCATTCATAAATGGTATAATATTCTGCAACTCCTAATAAACTCTCAAACAAACAGACAAAAGGTCATTAATACCGACCGTCTATCTTCTTATCAATGTGCTAATTGTTCAAGCAAACATGACTTCATTTATACAATTTAACAAATATTTGGCAGTTTACAAAAATGACATAACTTTATCAAATTCTATAAATATGAAGTCATAAATCTATCCAGAGACTGAGATATGAAATTACCGTAAGAATCCTAAAAATTCAGATGCCTAGAGGACTTGCTGTAATTCTCCTAAAATTTTGACAAATTTGTTTCATGATCCAGCAAGGAGTCCAAAAAGGCAAACAGTGTAGACCCTGATCAGACTGCTCCTTCAGGAGCAGTCTGATCTGGGTCTGCACTGTTTGCTTAGGCCTAGCTGTCCCAATACTTAGGATCATTTCGGTAGTCTAGGTCTGAAAATCTGTCAGATTTCTCACGAAATACAACTACATTTACTTTAAGTGGTACTCAAAATTTTAAAGCAGACAACAATTTTTAGAAAAAATACATTTTAAGTTTCATACCGCTAGAGCAGAGGTGGAAAAGTCATTTTCTAATACTTTTTTCAGGCAAAAGATGTTCCGTACGGCACATAAGACGTAAATAAAAATCCGCTGACTGCACCATAGTATATTCAGACTGACAGGTTTGAGCAAACAGTCTAGGCTCAGATACCACAAAATGTTGCCACGCATCCGGCAGGCCCCCACCCATCGGGGCTTGAAGAAATAGAGGGGTTGCATCTGAAACAGACCGCATATGAGTACTGGCAAACTGCCCAGGCAAAGCAATGCCAGTCGGACCGTCCATGCTTATAAACCCTTTTGTTTTCATTGGGCTACAGGGCTTGAGATGTCATTTCGTCTAAATGTCGGGTAAAAGTCCCACAAAATTGGAAGCAACGTCTCCAAAATGACCTATTCAGTGTTGACAGGGACATTAAACCTCAAATCAAACAAACAAAAAAATTTCACTGCCTATATATATACCACAAAATACCATATTAGGAAAATATGGTACATCAACCCCCTCACTGACATTAATGGAATGAGGGACACAAACAATGTTTGATGTAAATATTCATAAACATAACAAGATTAACCTTAAACCTTCAAGCGCTAATCACAACTAACAGATGACATTTTCACACTATTTTTTTCTTATTTTCCGGAGAATATAAAACTTGACATTACATGTGAATCGTCTGCTCGGCAGACAATTCACATGAAAAATCAAGCAATATGTTTTCTCTAAAAATGATAAATAAATCATCTGCTAAATAAGTGCTAAAACAATGTCATCTGCTCTTAAAGTTTACTTAGTGCTCCAAGCGTTGATTTACTAGGCCTCATTAGAGATTGCCACAACTTTACTTTCCCATGGCATTCATTTTGACCTCATATGACCAATATTTGGGAACCTTCCCATATTTGGTAATTCAGTCGAACTTCGATGGCTCGAACCAATTTGGGGCCTTGAAAATTTGTTCGAGACAGCGGTAGTTTGAGCCACATGGGCCAAATATTTGTGTGATACCAGCAAATTGTGGGATATCTTTTCGGTGTTCTATATTATAAATGTATGTTGTGTGTACTCATTAGAATTGCCTCAGTATACACAGCATACATTTGCAAGGTAAAAAAGAAAATCTCCCTACATTAATATTATCCCTATATCTTATTTAGGGAATTCCCTGCGGACTCAAGAACGGGTTCAACTCGCCCATGGTAAATGAGCCATCAGGGTTCAAGCCATTGAAGTTCTACTGTAGGTTGATGTGATGTGTGTTTGAATTTTACATCACACCGATAAGCCCCTGCCCATCAGGGGTTACAAACTTAAGTCACAGTAAACCGCTTAGAAGGTCTAACCCTGTCCAGGAAAAGTGTTGTGAGTTGGACATTCCCTTAAATCCCAGCGGTTTAATTAGGGGGTAGGTCTTGAGATGTCATTTCATCTCAATGGCAGGTAAAAATCCTACAAAATTGGAAGCAATGTCTTCAAAATGACCAAAATAGTGTTGACAGGGATGTAAGACCTCAACAACTTACCAGCAGCTAAGGTCAAATGGTCACAGGACTTGTGTGGACACTAAGAAAAACAACATCTGAAGATGTTGTCTGCTTATGTCGTTTGCTGAATCCTCTTACAAACTTTTTAACAATATTTCTGCACACAGGCAAACATTGTGGACCCGGATCAGGAGCAGTCTGATCTGAGTCCACACTGTTTGCAAAAAATGACTCTTAAAGTAACCGGCAGACGGCAAAGCAGACGACAATTGTCGTGATTGGCATGTTATGGGTTCACAATGCTGCCATCATCTGGGCGTGTGCAACATGGCTTCCTTTCCTAGAACAGAAGTCTTGCTTCGAAAAGTGCTTTAGGTGAGCCAATTTACCACCATACAATAAGGACTTCGAAGTCAGATGTTCTTTTTATGACCATTAAGAAAATAATGACCACCCAGGGGCTTCTATTGAAATAAGGACATAAAGATCACATCATTGAGTTTAATATCTTTTGAGGATGGGCACAATTGGTACAGCCCATTTTGTACTGAATGGAATCTTCCACC
Source organism: Lucinisca nassula (assembly GCA_963580285.1). Lineage (NCBI taxonomy): Eukaryota > Metazoa > Mollusca > Bivalvia > Lucinida > Lucinidae > Lucinisca > Lucinisca nassula. The sequence goes on from OY757026.1 coordinate 9,397,964, forward strand.
TTATATATACATGAAGCAGTTCATTTGGATTTAGGTAGGTCAGGTTGAATTATTTTTAGAAATTTATTTTTAGAAATGGCTGGACATTTTGAAACGCGGCGTCTGATCTGTGCCTGCACTGTTTGTCAGTGTTCCATTTTGGGGTTTTCCAAATTAAATGGGTAGAGTAGAGAAGATGCGTAGTCATGGATATATACCCCTTAACATAAACTTTACAAAAAAATGAGCATGAACAATGGTTATTTACAATGCATCCCCATGCCAAGTCCTCCTTTATATGTTTTGAAAAAAAAGGGATGACTTCATAAGGAAACCCTTATGGAATTTTGGATGTTTTTGTTTGTTTGATTTGAGGTTTAATGTCCCCGTCAACACTGTATTGGTCATTTTGGAGACGTTGCTTCCAATTTTGCGGGACTTTTACCCGACACTGAGATGAAATGAATCACAAGCCTTGTCGCCCAATGAAACCAATAGGGTTTATAGGCATGGACGGTCAGACTCGCACCGCTTTGCCTGGGCAGGCCTAGATCCTCTAAGCGGTTTACTAGTACTCGTGTGGTGTCGGTTTCAGCTCTGCGTGAAAGCATCATGCAGCCCATCTATTTCTTCAAGCCTCGACGGGCGGGGGCCCAAGTTTGGATGTAATGTCAACATATTGTCAACAATAATTCAGCCATCAACTCTGTTAAGGCCTGTTCATTTATGTAAACCAAAAACAGTCCTGGACCCAAACTCCCTGGTTATCAGTCTACCTTGACTAACAAGATATCTCTTGCTGCTGTGATGTCACAGTGCTGCATTACCTGTGAAATATACAATGGGTTCATGTGCTGAGGCATTGGTAAACAGTGTAGACTGATCAGGGTTTACAATTTTTGCAAAAGAAATTCAAGAATTTAACGGCTGTTCAAGACATTCCCTACCTTTGCAGTGTAGATCCAGATCAGATGGCTTTTGAAGAAGCCATCTGATCTGGAGCTGCACTGTTTGTCATTCAGTTTGCAAATTTAAATGATTTGATTGGTTGATGGTCAGAAATGGGAGCTGCAAAATTAACCCTTATCTTGCTGTTCACGACAACCCCTATCTTTGGAAACAGTGTAGATCCAGATCAGATGGCTTCTGAAGAAGCCATCTGATCAGGATCTACACTGTTTGGCATTCAGTTTATGAATTTGTAGCAATAAATTACATCAAGTAGTTTGATTGGTTGATAGACAGAAATGGGTGTGGCTTAAATGAATATTCAGCAAGATAAGGGTTAAATATTCAGCAGCTTAGTTAGCACGATCAGTTTAAGATGTAAGGGAAACAACTCCAACTGTTATAAATTTAAAGTTCAGGAGGTGTTCTCTCAGATACTTTCTGCAGATCAGATACCACATTCTGCAGATCAGGTAGCATTACATGCAGATCAGATACCATTTCTTACAGATCAGATACCACTTTCTGCAGATCAGAGGACATAGAATTTGGGCCAAGTCCTGGGTTTGCTTAAAAAAATCTAAATGAAATGGCAGTCACCAGACTGAAAGACAAGAAAAAGCATTTAAGATTTTAGAGAAGTTCTGTTAGTATAGTTCTGTTAGAATCTCTGAAATCTTTTTAGCAAATAAGCAAACAAGAGCTGTCAATTGATAGTGCAGCTTGCCTTCTCACACTCTATGTCAAATAAACAAAAAAAAAATTACATGCATATGTATATGTCTGTGACCTCAAGAGGTCACAGGCTGGGTTGTGGGGTAGATATTTGAACCAATTGAGAGGTTGCAGACACAGCATTTTTGTAAGAATCTTCTACCTTGATCTGCCATGTTGGAGACACCAGACAGGTTTTTGTGTACAAATTTATTCATTTTTGATTAAATTATTTCTCAGTGACAAAAACACTGAAGGTGTTAATATGTGACGGCTATTGTTCTAAAGGGTCATAAGAATAAAACTATCAAGGTTTGGTCATAATTTTCCAAGGGACAAGAATATAAGAATCCAATATGGGGTTCTGTTGTAGATGAGCGTTTCCAACCCAAGGGATGACCGTGCTGAGCGGAACCCAGGCTACGCCGAGGTTCTGCTCAGCACGGTCATCCCGAGGGTTGGAAACGCCCATCTACAACAGAACCCCATATTGGATTCTTTTTCTTGCACAACACCTCCGGTTAGTTTTGACAGCTCGCACATGTATATTGTTTACAAAATAAAAGTAGTGCGGAAGTAGTTCCGACAATTGAATAGAACTGAAGCGCATTTATGTTAGTTGCCTGCGTCGGAACACCAGGGTGAGAACATAAATTTCTATCACAGGGTTAAATCACTGATTTCCTTGTCTGGTGTGCAAGAAAGTTATTTACAAGGAAAGTACATTAAAATTCTGTTGGTGTCTTCAGCAAGAAAGATAACTATGTGTGTGACGTATCATCATGACATACATGAAAGGAAACCAGCTGGTGTTTGCTGAAATATGAATGTTTGGAAAACTTGGATGGAAACCTGAAATAAGTGTGACCGCAACACTGTGGGTACTTTCATACAGGTGATTTAAAATAGAAATTTTGTCAATGAAATGTCTGTCACCATAAAACTTTCAAAACTTCAGAAGGCATGAGTGCTTTAACCCCTTAACCCTTATCTTGCTGTTCACGACAACCCCTACCTTTGCAAACAGTGTAGATCCAGATCAGATGGCTTCTCAGCCATCTGATCAGGATCTACACTGTTTGTCATGCAGCTCATGAATTAAACAAATATATTATATCAAGCAATTTGATTGGTTGATAATCAGCATTGAGAGTGGCTTGATTAATTTATGCACTGGGTTAAGTGTCATGAATAGCATACAGCATTTCCATAGTATTTTTATAACATTTTCCAGAGAAAGCAAGGCAATAAAACCATATGTGAACTGTCTTCTCGGCAGATTTATTTGGTAATTTTTTATTTTTTTTTGTTTTACAGCCCTTTCAAGATTAATTCACTTCATGGAGCTGATAGCTAATCAGAGGTGGGCAAAAACTGTATCCATTGAAAAACCACCTGACTTTCCATTGCAGAACTTGACATCTCACTTGTGACCTGGGCGAGGGTTGAACCCACAGAAGTTTAAGAGATGCTCTTACCCACTAGGCCAAGAAGCCAGTTTCTGGACAAATGGTTCACATGAAAGGTCAAGCCCAATACTTTCTCTGAGAAATTAGACTGTCATCAGTATGCTCTAGTATTTTCTTTGGTGCTATATGGGTTATGTTATACAGACTGGTGAAGCAAAACCCCAAAGCTGTAGGCTTCATTCAACTCTGGACACACAGCAGTGAAAAAGTTTGAAGCTGAAAACTTATATATACCACAATTATTTAAGTTATTGGGATACAGTGTCCTGAGGCAACAGTGTAGACCCTAATCAGATTGCTCCTGTAGACCCTAATCAGACTGCTCTTCCAGGAGCAGTCTGATTAGGGTCTGCAGTGTTCATGTTTCTTGCAGAAACTGTAACAGCAAAATTATACAATAACTATCACAGTTTCAAGTCTTTTGGACATAATTTATCTGATTACAACTGATAACAGGGTGATTACAAAAATTGATTACTGTATCCCAATATTCAGTGTATATTGTAATTTAAGGTTTATAACAGCAGAGAAAGAAATCAAAATCAACCATGTACCATTTCTTTGCTTTGCATAGAACACAAATTACCTGACAGACCACAAAGCAGATACAGGAAATCTGTATGAAAATAATAACAAATTGATATACATGAGGCTACGTTTACGATGTCTTTACAAATACACAGAAACTTGATGAGTCAAACACTGATGCATTACGAGACGCCTTTTCAAATATATTGAAAATTTATCTCCAAAAATTGAAAATTTTCAGATGAAAATCCTGATATTTTTCATATTTATGCTGAAAACATAGATTGTGAATACACTTAAGAACCACCTCAGCAAGGTGAAACATAGATTGTGGATATACGTTAGAACTGCCTTGGTGGGTGGTTGTAACAAGTACCCACAATCTATGTTTTTGAGTAGAAATACTAAAAATAATGTATGCCCTTGTAAACACCAGTTTTATTATATAAAAGTGGGGTTTAAGGGGGTCAAAATTATATAGGGGTGTTTGCATGATGGTTCATTTACCAAGGCTGTTTTGAACCTGTTCTTGAGTTCCTTGGAAAAATTCCTATAATTGCATTGATATTAAATTTGGGATAAATCAAGGATAATTGTCTTAATTTATCTTAAAAATTTATGTTGTTTGTACTCATTAGAATCGCCTCAATGAGGCGATTCTAATGAGTACACACAACATACTTTTATTTTAAAGAAAATTGAACATACACCCCAATTATGTCTCCTGACCTGGGACTAAGACTAACCCTAAGGTGCTAAAACTACCCCCATCCCACATCTCAAATTCTATAGGATAAAATATGCTATGCCAAAAAAACCTGCCACTTTATATGTAAATACAGTCTTCAGTGTAAAGATACCGTAAATACCCTCAGCATTCCAGGTACAGTAATAACACAGCAAACGCTATAGACTCCGATCAGGCTGCTGCTGTAATCAGACTACTCCTACAGGAACAGTCTGATCAGGGTCTACACTGTTTGCCATTCAACTAGTATTTAAACAAAGTACCATATGGACTACATGTATCCTTTGTGTGTTGTATTTTTTATTATAAATTCCATAAAATCCAAAAAATTTGGACACTTTGAGAACTTGCTTTAACCTTTAACCTGCTGAATATTCAATTAAGCCACACCCATTTCTGACTTTGAACCAATCAGATTACTTGATGCAATTTATTTCTACATATTCATAAACTGAATGTCAAACAGTGTAGATCCTGATCAGATGGCTTCTTCAGAAGCCATCTGATCTGGATCTATACTGTTTGCAAAGAAAGGGCTTGTCGCCAACAGCAGGCTAAAGGTTAATTCTCTCCTGAAATTTTAACAAGTTTGTTTCATGATCCAGCAAGAAGTTCAAAAAGAGCAGACGGAATGGCAAATGGTGTAGATCCTGATCAGACTGGAGCAGTCTGATCTGGGTCTGCACTGTTTGCTAAGGCCTGTCTGTCATTAAGATATATTTGACGGTGTTGCGACCTACACTTATAAGTAAGAGCTTCCTAGGAACTTAACCCTTGACCTGCTGAATATTTATATATATTTACATTTCAAGTGTAAAGTCTAATGAAAACCTATAGAAAACAATTGCGTTCATACTTCCATGAACGCATCGAATCAAATGATTTTCAGTGACGTTAAGTGACGTCATTCTAAACCATTGTTCTCTACGGGCGTTGATGACGTCAACGCTGCTCCGCTCTTTGTAGAAAAACAGCGTGTAAATGTTTTTCAGCTTTAAAAGTTAGTCCTACAAGCATTTTTTCGCCCAGTGATGAGGGGCAAATAATGTAAATATAAAAAATAAACTTAATTTTTCTGCTTTTCATGAAAGTATGAACGACAGTGGGTCGCTAGCAAAGTTTACATGAACCCCTTTGGGGTTCATTTACTTTGCACGCGATCCACTGCGTTCATACTTCAATGAACTGCAGAAAAATAAATTTCATTTCTTAAATGCCACACCCACTACTGATTATCAACCAGTCAGATTACTTGATGCAAATTATTGCAAAAAATTCATGAGCTGAATGACAAACAATGAAGATCCTGATCAGATGGCATCTTCAGAAGCCATCTGATCTGGATCTTCATTATTTGAAAGATAAGGCATATCCGGGCTCAGCGGGACAAGGGCTAGGCTCGTATCTATTCCAGAAAAATCGGAATCATCACATTCTGCGATCTTGCTTGTCTGTGGTAAAAGTATCATCTCCTCTGAAAGTTTTTTTACACCTTTTAAAATCATATTACATGCCATAACGACCTAAGTACTGGGACAAACAGGCCTACGCAAACAGTGCAGACCCAGATCAGACTGCTCCTTCAGGAGCAGTCTGATCAGGGTCTACAGTGTTTGCCATTCCATCTGCACTTTCGGACTCCTTGCTTGGATCTTAAAACAAAGAGCCTACACTGTTTGCCATTCCATCTGCACATCTTGGAATCCTTGCAATTTGTTTTTGTTTGTTTGTTTGTTTGCTTGCATTGGAGTTCAATGGCCCAGTCAACACTATTTATGTCATTCAAACAAGTTTGTTAAAATTTTAGAAGTATGGCAAGTTCTTAAGGTGTCCAAATTTTTAGGATTTTTAACATAACTTACCTTGACCTTGCTCGTCTGTGATGACAATATCGGGAAACACGGCAGTCAGTGATGGGCGTGATTTGATCCGTAATGACCCAGACTGGCCGAAGGAACTATAGAGGGAGGGATCATAGCCACTGTCACTCTCATTATCAGCTAAAAAATATTACGGAAACAAGTCTATATAGATACATTGTAACCTTTATCGCTGAAAAATCAAACATTTTAAGATAAAAAATTGTGATATTTTTCTTATTTCTGCTTAAAATATAGATTGTGGATACTCGTTAGAACAGCCTCATCGAGGCGGTTCTAATGAGTACCCACAATCTATATTTTTGGAGCAGAAATAAGAAAAATTAGTTTACTCCTATACTATATAAAAGTGGGGATCAAGGGCATCAAAATTATATAGGTGTGTTTTCCTGATGTAGTTCAGATTTAAACCTTCATATAAGTACTCTTGGAACGACAATCTATTATTTTTTCTTATTTTTCAGAGAAATAATTCTATGTAAATCATCTGCGCAGCAAATCATCCACATGACATATCAACCATTTTAAAGCAAATGAATATTCTTGATTGGAGGATGATCTTTTCTTCTTCTTATTTTTCAGAAAACAAAAAGGCTTAATATTCCATGTGAATCGACTGCCCAGCAGACGTCATCATCATTCACATGATCTCGTATCAACCGAAAATTCTTGATTGGAGGACGCTCTATTTTTTTCTAATTTTTCAGAGAAAGGAAAAAACGCTTAATATTCCATATGAATTGTCTGCCCAGCAACCGTCATCATCATTCACATGATATATCAACCCTTAAAATGTTACATGAAATTCTACAACAGATGACAAAGTAGTATTTTTTTAGAGAAAAACTTGATATTTCATGTGAATCATCTGCTCAGCAGACTATTCACATGTAATGTCAAGCCTTATTTTCTCTGAAAAATAAGAAAAATGTATTTTGAAAATGTCGTCTGCTAATAATTAACTAGTGATTGAAGAGTTACACAAGGGGAGAGAACTACTGCAACTTCCTCTTTTCTTTCCTGTTAACTGAGCCCCTCTAAATAAGGGTCTACTCTTAAATGGGTTTTTGCACCTGTGGAGAGTAGACCCGTATTCTGACAAGGGAGACAAAAATGTTTGAGAGAATTTCTTCCCATGTTCATTCCCCTAAAAGTGATTTGGATACCCTCTTGGTCCTTCACATGCCAATCATAATATATGCCAATCATAATATTGTCGTCTGCTGGTTTCTTTATCAGACATTTAGCCAAACAGTGTGCTTTATGTGTGTGCTTTAAGTTTCACATCCCACCAACAGCTAAGGTCATTCGGAGAAACGAACTTAGTTTAAGGGCCCATCCGAAAGTCTGGAGAAACCGGAATCGAACCCACGACCCCTGTTTTATCAGGTGAGTAGCTTATCCACTACACCATGATGGCTTCTTTGTAATTCATTGATGCAAACAATATGCGAAAATTGTCATCTGATTTGTCTTCTGCTGGTTTCTTAATAAACGCAGTCTGATCACAGTCCATACTGTTTGCCTGTATGCAAAACTATTTTGAAAAAGTTTGGAAAGAGTTGCAGCAGACAACATAAACAGACAATATTTTCAGATGCAGTTTTTCTTGGCATCATTGGAAGAGCAAATTTCTTCTTTTAACCCTTAAAATGCCGAGAAAATCTACATCTGAAAATGTTGTCTGCTTATGTCATCTGCTGAATCTTCTTGCAAACTTTTTAAAAATATTTTTGCATACAGGCAAATAGTGTGAACCCAGATCAGACTGCTCCTAGAGGAGCAGTCTGATCTGGGTTCACACTGTTGGCAAAAATGACTTTTAAAGTAACTGGCAGAGGATAAAACAGAATGATGACAATTTTTGTGGTTGGCTTTTTATGGGTTAATGTTTTTTGTTTGAGTTTTACATCCCACCAACAACTAAGATGGGATGTAAAACTAAAACCGAGCAAGGACCTCAATTCAAGGACACATGTGAAAGTCTAGAGGATATAAAACTTTTTGGCTGCGTCTCCTGACAACCGGTTGTCAGGAGCATTTTTGCTGTCAAAAATGCTCCTGACAACCAGCAATATTTTTCCAATAAAAGCCTACTAAATTAGCATTATTTTGGTTACTTAACCAAGTATTTTAAGTTTCTTGATACATGTTTAATATTTTTTGTCTTCTTTGGTATTTTAACATAACTACTGGATTGAAAATAAAAGAGAAAAAAATATGGTATTTGCAGAATTTAATGTTTCATTTAATACTGAAAATAAATACCAAATAAATATAGGGGCCATTTTACTTGAGTGCTATGAAAAAAAAAAAAAACATGTCAAATTCCCTTTTGGAATTATTAGAAAAATATCAGATTATCACTAAGGCTGGAAGGATTAATCGGATAATCGATTATTCAATCGGTCGATTCCACAAAAATGATTTTCATTACTGATTTGCTTGCAATCGATTATATTACACAGCAAAAATGCTCCTGACAACCGGTTGTCAGGAGACACTTCCAAACTTTTTTCATGCTCAAATTTGCTGAGCATGGATTTTTTTTTTTTTTTTGGTTTTGGTTTTATGGCCCTTACATGATTATTTCACTCATATCGAGCCGATCGTTAATCAGAGGTGGGCGAAAACCGAGTACCCGGAGAAAAACCACCTGACCTTCCGTTGCAGAACTTGGAGTCTCACATGTGACCCAAGCCTGGACCCGAGCCAGGCTCGAACCACAGCGGTGAGTGATCAAATGATTAAGAGTCAGCGCTCTTAACCACTAGGCCACGGAGGCCCCTTGAGCATGGAATTTATAATGCTCAAAAATATTTAGATACAAATGAAATAGGCAATGTTCCGGCTCAGAACAGCAGTGTTATTCGTCCTGCTCATAAATTTTAAAATGCAAAACTATTGGCATTTTAAATTTACAAGCAGGATGAATTTCATGCTCAATTGAGTTGAGCATGAAAAGAGATTTATAACCTTTGGTCCTGGTTTATAACCCCACAGAGGCTCCCTCTTCTTATCGGATTCTGTAAGAAGGCACTGAATTTATAGGTCTTGTCATTAGTCAGTTAGCAGGGAGCTAAATTGTCTTCCACCCTCCTTCTACTGCGGGATATTTTCAGACTGGTATAGTAGTCGCAGATAAGATTGACTAGGCGGAGCTATCGTTTGTACCTGCCTTAGGAATATTCCATTCACAAAAAGGTAAACTAAGTCATCTGATTGTGTGAATTCAACTGCAACACAAGCATAGCTGTGGCGTATGACCATTTCGTCCGCTTGTAGAAAGCATGGGAAAGCCACTCTACCGAATCTTCTGGAGGACTTGGCGAATTTGACATATATTGACAATACCTGAATAGCTCCGCCTAGTCAATCTTATCTGCGACTACTACTATACTATACAATTTAAAGCTCATAAGCCCCCGCCCATAAGGGCTTGAAGAAATATATGGGCTGCATGATGCTTCCAAGCAGAGCTATATCCGACCTGCACACTAGTACTGGTAAACCGCTTAGAGGATCTAAGCCTGTCCAGGAACCGCGGTGCGAGGTAGACTGTCCATGCTAATAATCCCTATTGGTTTTATTGGGCGACAGGACTTGAGATGTCATTTCATCTCAATGTCAGGTAAAAGTCCCACAAAATTGGAAGCAACGTCTCCAAAATGACCTTTACAGTGTTGACGGGGACGTTAAACCTCAAATCAAACAAACAAAATTTAAAGCTCATTTCAGGCAGATCTTATGCATTTTTAAGGTCTTTTCAGACTGGTACTATACAATTTTAAGCTTGTTTCAGGCTGATCTTATGCATTTTTAGGGTCTTTTCTGACTGGTATTATACAATTTTAAGCTCATTTCAGGTGATCTTATGCAATTTTAAGGTCTTTTCAGACTGGTCCCATGCATTTTTAAGCTCATTTCAGGCTGATCTGATGCTTTAAGGTCTTTTCAGACTGGTCCAATGCAATTTTTAGGTCTTTTCAGGCTGATCTTATGCAATTTTAAGGTCTATTCAGACTTATCCTATGCAATTTTAAGCTCATTTCAGGCTGATCTTATGCAATTTTAGGTCTTTTCAGACTGGTCCTATGCAATTTTAGGCTTGTTTCAGGCTGATCTTAAGCAATTTTAAGGTCTTTTCAGACTTATCCTATGCAATTTTAAGCTTGTTTCAGGTTGATCTTATGCAATTTTAGGGTCTTTTCAGACTGGTCCTATGCAATTTTAAGCTCGTTTCACTGGCATCTGCAGGTTTGGAACCATGTTTTAATCCCCAGTATTACCGGACATTGCATTAATTATTATCTGTTTTACTGACGGATTAACTCCGAATTTTCTGCCCGATTTCACACATGAAAATACAAGCGCAGCTTTTAAAAAATTTGCCCCAAAACGGTATTTTCATTTTTCCGGGAGTTTTATCCTGAATTTCGTGAGGCGTGAGAAAAGCTATTTTTTCGGGAGTCTCCCGCGATTTTCGGGAGACTTAACATGTCTGTTTCAGGCTGATCTAATGCAATTTTAGGTCCTTTCAGACTGGTCCTATGCAATTTTAGGCTTTTTTCAGGCTGATCTAATGCAATTTTCAGGTCTTTTCAGACTGGTCATATGCAATTTGAAGGTCTTTTCAGGCTGATATTATGCAATTTTAAGGTCTTTTCAGGCTGATATTATGCAATTTTAAGGTCTTTTCAGACTGGTCCCATGCTATTTCATGGTCCTTTCAGACTGGTTCTTTGCAATGTTAAGGTCTTTTCTGACAGCTCTTAGGCAATTTTAAGGTCTTTTCAGACTATTCATATGCAATTTTAAGGTCTTTTCAGACTGGTCCTATGTAATTTTAAGGTATTTTCAGACTGCTCTTATGCAATTTCTTTCAGACTTGTCATATGCAATTATAAGGCCTTTTCAGACTGGTGGTATGCAATTTTAAGGTCTTTTCAGACTAGTTGTATGCAATTTTAAGGTCTTTTCAGACTGGTCCAATGCAATTTTAAGGTCTTTTCAGACTGGTCCTATACAATTTCTTTCAGGCTGGTTGTATGCAATTTTAAGGCCTTTTCAGAATGACCCTATGCAATTTTAAGGGTTTTTCAGAGTAGTCCTATGCAATTTCAATGTCTTTTCAGACTGGTCCTTTGCAATTTTAAGGTCTTTTCAGACTGGTCCAATGCAATTTTAAGGGTAAAGGATACATCTTCAGGGGAGGCATGGACTTCAACAAATATTTTAGTCTTTCTTATTAATAGAAAGTCTAGTTTTCAAGGTTCGTTTTTTATGGCCCTTTAAAGATTATCTAACTTATTTCAAGCTGATCAGTAATCATAGAAGGGCAAAAACCAGAGTACCAGGAGAAAAACCATCTGACCATCCTTTGCAGAATTTGGTGTCTCACATGTAACCTGAGCCAGGCTTGATTTGTTTGATTTGTTTGTTTGATTTGAGGTTTAACATCCCCGTCAACAATTTTGTGGGACTATTACCCGACATCGAGATGAAATAACATCTCAAGCCCTGTCACCCAATGAAACTAATAGGGTTTATAAGCATGGACGGGCGGACTCCCATCTCTTTGCCTGGGCAGGCTCAGATCCTCTAAGCGGTTTACCAGTACTCATGTGCGGGTCGGTTTCAGCTCTGCGTGGTAGCATCATGCAGCCCATATATTTCTTCAAGCCCCGATGGGCAGGGGCTTGAACCTACAGCCGTGAGAGACCTAATGATTAAGACTCTGCACTCTTACCCACTAGGCCATGGAGGCCCTTCTCTAGTCTTCAAGGGAAGAATTTGTTCCTGTTAGGAGAAAATTCCTTCCTGTAAGAGTATGCCCTTTTTCAGATGGCTTATTTGACCACAACACAAAAAAAAAATGCTAAAAATGGTGACAAATTAAATCAAAAACACATACCTTTGCTGAAAGTTCTCCACATGATATTATATTTATAACTCCAGACGTTTTTTATTTCAAATTATGATTCTTATGGCTATCTTTAGGGTTGCATCAGGAAAACATGCCTATATAAATTTGACCCCCTTGAACCCCACTTTTATATCGTAAAACTGGGGTTTACAGGGGTAAACCTTATTTTTCTTGTTATTGATTATGGTTACTCGTTAGAACGGCCTCGAGGAGGCAGCTCTAACGTGAACCCAAAATCTATATTTTAAACAGAAATAAGAAAAAATATCACAATTTTTCATCTTAATTTTTTCATTTTTATGGTGGTAAAATTCAAAGATTATTGGTATAGGGGTGTTTTCGTAATGGCAAGTTATTTTGCCGTCAGTTTTACATGTAATCTCTTGACAAAAATGATTTCATTTCACTTTTTCACACATCCATGTAAGATAATGTGACCTTTACTGTATCTGAACATGCTGATGAAAATGAGTAATATTTTTTTTCTTGTTTCTACTCAAAACATAGACTGTGTGTGCTCATAAGATCCACCTCACTGAGGCTGTTCTAATAAGTACCCACAATCTATGTTCTGGAGCAGAAATATGAAAAAATAATGTACACCCCTATAAACCCCACTTTTCTCTATATAAAATGAGATTGCAAAGGGTATCCACTATATGGATTAACTTTTTAATTAACATGATGAATTATACCATGTTGATGCTTCCAGACTATTTCATGTTAATTTCCAGACTATTTCATGTTAATTTCCAGACTATTTCATGTTAACTTCCAGTTTATTTCATGTTAACTTCCAGACTATTTCATGTTAACTTCCAGACTATTACACATTAATTTCCAGACTATTTCATATTAAATTCCAGATTATTTCATGCTAATTTCCAGACTATTTCATGTTAAATTCCAGTCTATTATTCAATTGTATAATTCCATAATATTTTGTGAAACGCATATATGAAATAGTTAATATCTTGTTATATAATCTGTATAAATATATATTTTCCAATCTACAGAACAGTTTGATCTCAGAAATACTCCAAAAAAAAAAATCATTCTCATTTCATGCATGAACTCTTAAACTGTCAATCTCAATATTTGCAGATGTCATTTTCAAATACTATTTTTCTTATTTTTCAAAGAAAATAAGGCTATGCAGATGATTCACATGAAATGTCAAGCCTTATTTTCTCTGAAAAAAAACTTCAAAAGTACAATTACAGTCTGATTTAAACATCTGTGGCATTTTAAGGATTATAAATATTATATCCCGAATACTTTTCATCTCAATTCAGCAACAGAAGTATACAACGATTCACATTGTCTTTTCCTTGTTTTTAGTTTTCCTTTTTTTCTTCTTTATAATGTGCAGGTATAGAGTGACAAAAATCAAACACTTTACATATTCAATTCTATGTTTGAATTACAAAACTTAGTTTCAAAAGTTGTGTTTAAACTATTTAGATTTTAAGTTCAGCAAATTCGAAATATCAACACAATTTATCAAAATAGGTATCCGACACATGTTTGGAATAGCAATTATGTCACTTTCTATGATAGGCAATTGATAGTTTATCGCACGAAATAAGAAAACTTCTTTATTATCAAACTGAGGCATGACTTTTAAACTGGGTGCAGAATTCAGTTCATGAAAATCCATCAATGGATAAACTGTATTCCGTTTCCATTTTTTCATGGCTTTTTTTTTTCATAGGACACACAAATGGTCGGGTTTTTGATTGTACATGTATAATAAATACATCAAACTTATTTATGAGCTTCTTATAAAAAATTGATAACTCGATAGCAAATAGAATCTTCATTGATATTATACTTTAGCAGAAAAATGTTAAAAAAAAAAGTGACAAATTTTGGTATTTTCAAAATAACACCAAGGCCCTAATTACATGTATATGTCATATTTTTCCCAGATTTCTAGTTTCTCTTGAGTTTGCAAAAGCCAAGCTCTCAGGATCAGCCAGTCAACAGCACTCAAAACCAAGCAAATTTCTTTTCAAATACATGTACATATGTAAAAACACAAAAAAAAAATATAAGAGGCAAAATCAATTACTTGTACTTCCAACATCCAGTCAAATGATTAGTCATGGACAACAAAAACAGTTTATAAAACATGTGTAGTCAGTGATATCTAAGATCAGACTGCTCGTCCGCCCAGCTAACAGAACTGTTGCTGCCCATTTGAATCAGATTAGTAAACTCTCGAAAAAAAAAAACATCCCACTTCTGACACCACTTGTCATCTGACATACACAGTAAAATTCCGCTATTAAGATCACCTTAGAATGAGACTAAATCACAAAAGTTACTCAAATTTTTTTTCTTCAGCAAAAATATTAATATATTTGCCATATTAAATTATCAATGTTTTTAAAATACATGCAATATTAAATGTCTGACATAACTGCCCGGCCTTACCATTTTGTCTTTTACTGGCATAATCAGGGTCAAATGTTTTGAAATCAAACACATTAAACAGTTGTTTACTTACTGCTATGGCTTAATTGGTCTTAATATACTCATAATACAGAAACTGCGGCAAGGAAAAATATTTCGGGTCAAAAAGGTTTTTTTCGTTTGTAACCCTCAGTAAATATTCGGCAAGAGTTTGCATGGCAAAGAATAAACGGGCTTGCGAGTGCATCTCTGCAATATGAAAGAAAAATCTCAGAATGCATAGATTTTAAAGTAGTTCTATTTTGAATGAGACTGCATATCTACTTCTACAGAACCAATCCTTAATCAGAGGTGGACGACAACCAGAGCACATGTACTCAGAGAAAAAACACCTGACCTTTCGTGCAGAACATGTGAGACCCAAACAAGGCTCGAACATATCATATAGACATGAGAGACCTAATCATTTAGAGTCCACTTGTACCAACGGAGGTAGTTATTTTTTGACAGTAACTAACAACTGACAAGCGTGTTCACTGCATGGACATTTAACATGGTGGGTACTGACATCCCACAACAAACTTTTATTCTCACTTGGAGAACATTACTTTTTCTCTCGTTTCTGCCCAAATATTTATATACTATCACTCAGGTATTACCCTGACATGACCTGATAAGGACAATATATTCACCTGCCAGAAAACCACAACCCCAGATAAGATGCCAAACACAACAATTGTCATCTGCTTTGTCATCTGCTGGTAACTTTAAAAGGCATTTGTTGCAAACAGTGTGGACCCTGATCAGACTGCTCCTCTAGGAGCAAGAAAAACACAACCCCAAATAAAGGGGAAATAACACTTAACCCATAAGATGCCAATCACAATAACTATCGTCTGCTGGTCACTTTAAAAGTCTTTTTTTTGGCAAACAAAGTAGACCAAAATCAGACTGCTCCGCTTGACGCCAGAAACAACCCCTGATAACCCATAAGATGCCAAACAGTTTGAACCAAAATCATACTGCTCCTCTAGGAGCCAGAAAACTACAACCCAGATAAAGGGGAATAACACTTAACCCATAAGATGCCAAACACAACAATATTGGCGTCTGCTTTGTCTTCTGCTGGTAACTTTTAAAGTCTTTTTTTTTTTTTTTGCAAACAGTGTGGACCCTGATCAGACTGCTCCTCTAAGAGCCCAAAAACCACAACCCCACATAAAGGGGAATAACACTTAACTCATAAGATGCCAATCACAACAATATTGTCATCTGCTTTGTCGTCTGCTGGTAACTTTAAAAGTTTGTTTGTTTTTTTGCAAACACTGTGGACCCTGATCAGTCTGCTCCATTAGGAGCCAGAACCAACCCCAGATAAAGGGGAATAACACATAACCCATACCAATCACAACAATGTTATTGTCTGCTTTGTTGTCTGCCAGTTACTTTAAAAGTATTTTTTTTTTCCAAACAGTATGAACCAAGATCAGACTGCTCTTCTAAGAGCCAGAAAACCACAACCACAGATAAAGGGGAATAACACTTCACCCATAAGATGCCGATCACAACACTTGTCATCTGCTTTGTCGTCTGCTGGTAACTTTAAAAGTCATTTTTTTTGCCAACAGTGTGGACCAAGATCAAACTGCTCCTCTAGGAACCAGAAACCCACAATCCAAGATAAAGGGGAATAACGCTTAACTCATAAGTTGCCAATCACAACAATATTGTCGTCTGCTTTGTCCTCGAAAATATTAAGGCTTGACATTACATGTTAAATAGTCTGCTGGGCATAAGATTCATATTAAATACTAAGCCTTAATTTTACAGAAAAATAATTTAAAAAATTTGTTGTCTGGTATAAATTTTCTTGGGTAGTTTAACCCTTTTTGTACCAAATGGAATCTTCCTCCTTATACATGTATATAGCAGGGGTGACAGGTTGTGTGTGTGTTTTTTTTTTTCAAAATTTATTTGGAAAAAGGCTGAACTTTTAGCAAACAGTGGAGGCCCTGATCAGATGCTGCATGCTGCACCATCTTATCTGGGCCTCCACTGTTTGCCCAGATACCCGCTTTGTGGTTGCTGGTACTACATGGGTCAATAAATTAAAAGATATCTTTTTTAAACTTGGTAGATATCATTTATCTCATTTTTCAGAGAAAATTTGGCTTGACATTAAGCATACCGTATTTGCCCTCATTACCGCACCGTGCGCTTAGTTTTTTCAAAATCGTGTCAACAAATCACTGTGAAAAATCTACCTAATTATCGCACACTCGATTCGAAAACACTAGCTTTTGAGATGATGCATACTGATATTTAATGAGATGGAAAAGGATACTAAAGCATTGCCTTCACTGTTGAAGAAATAACGTTGTTTTTTTTTTATAGATTTACTGGGAGAGTGTCTAGGGGGAGGTTACTGTAAAGTGTACGCTTATGTATTTCCTTTTCAAAAATAGCTTTGGTGTGCGCTTATAGGAGCATGTGCGGTAATTAGGGCGAATACGGTATGATTCCCATGAAACATCAAGCCTTATTTTCACTGAAAAATAATTTTAGAAAATAAAATTGTTGTCTGGTATAAAAATTTCTGTGGCACAAGGATATTTTTTTTTTTTTTTATTTCTTCATAAGCCTGCCAAGAAAGCGTAGTTAGGTAAACTGACCAGCTGGATATGACCTGCATTGTGTTGATTGGACTGTCCAAAACAAGGCAACAAACCCACAGAATACCCAGCAGGCACACATCACTAGGGCAACGTCAAATCAACGTCGGTGCAACGTCACGACGATGCACCAACGTTTATGTGAGGTTGCATGAATGTCATGCAGTCGCAACGACCTAGATGTGATGTCAAAATTAAGTCACGTACCTGCTGGGTATGGTTCTAACAAAAAAAGAGGGCCCAGAGGGCCCTGGTTCGCTCACCTGATCCAATGTTTAACAAGTGGGCTCCGGGCAGGGTCAATTTTGGCCCCAGGGCTATAATTTGAACAATCTTGGTAGAGGTCCACAAGATGAAGCTTCATATCGAATATGAAAGACCTGGGCTTTCTGGTTTCAGAGAAGAAGATTTTAAAGGTTTACCCTGCATATAGATGTCTATGTAAAACAAGATTTTCCCTATATAAATCTATGTTAAACCAAAGGGCCCCGGAGCAGGGGCATTTTTGGCCCCAGGGCTATAATTTGAACAATCTTGGTAGAGGTCCACTAGCTGAAGCTTCATAACAAATATCAAAGACCTAAGCCTTGTGTTTCAGAGAAGATGATTTTTAAAGATTTTCCCTAAATAAATCTATGTAAAACCAAAGGGCCACATGGCGGAGGCATTTTTGGTCTCAGGGCTATAATTTGAACAATCTTTATAGAGGTCCACTAGCTGAAGCTTCATAACAAATATCGAAGACCTAAGCCTTGTGGTTTCAAAGAAGAAGATTTTTCAAGATTTTCCATATATACGTCTATGTAAAACCAAAGGGCCCCGGAGCGGGGGCATTTTTGGCCCCAGGGCTATAATTTGAACGATCTTGGTAGAGGTCCACAAGATGAAGCTTCATACCAAATATCAAAGACCTGGGCCTTGCAGTTTCAGAGAAGATGATTTTTAAAGATTTTCCCTATATAAATCTATGTAAAACCAAAGGGCCCTGGTGCGGGGGCATTTTTGGCCCCAGCACTATAATTTGAATAATCTTGGTAGGGGTCCACTAGATGAAGCTCCATACCAAATATCAAAGACCTGGGCCTTGCGGTTTCAGAGAAGAAGATTTTTCAAGATTTTCCCTATATAAGACCATGTAAAACCAAAGGGCCCCCGTGTGGGGGGCATTTTTAGCTCCAGCACTATAATTTGAACAATCTTGGTAGGGGTCCACCAGATGAATCTTCATACCAAATATCAAAGACCTGGGCCTTGGGGTTTCAGAGAAGAAGATTTTTAAAGATTTTCCCTATACAAGAGGCTCAATGAGCCTAACCGCTCACCTGAGGAACATTTTAGTTAGCTGTTTGACTCATGGTCTTTGAGCATAATTTTTTTTTGAAGTTCTTCCTAATGGAACACTGCATTGTCAGTTTGGACCCTAGGGGCAGGTTTGGTAGGATTAATGTAGGGGACCACTTGACATTGCTACATGCTTAATATGTAAGCTATGGGCCTAGTGGTTTCAGAGAAGAAGATTTTTGAAGTTTTTTTTTTCCATTATAAGTCTATGGGGGCGAAGGGGCCCCAGGGCGTGGCCAGTTTAGACCCCAGGGGCATGATTGGCACAATTTATGTAGGGGACCACTTGACATTGCTACATGCTTAATATGTAAGCTCTGGGCCTAGTGGTTTCAGAGAAGAAAATTTTTTAAGTTTGTCCCATTGTAAGTCTATGGGAGCTATATGTTGCCATGGCAACACCAGTTTCAATCTGAATTACCCCAAAACATACTGCATCTTCTCCCCCAATCGGATAATGCTTCTCATGAAATTTAATCATGATTGGCCAAGTGGCTTTAAAGATATACTTATTTGAAAATGTGAACGGACACCAGCCAATTGGCATACCAATACCTCACATGAGCCTTCGGCTCAAGTGAGCTAATAATACTAGCGGTTTCAGAGAAGAAGATTTTTTAAGCTTTTTTTTCCATTACAAGTCTATTGGGGCTAAGGGGCCCAAGGGCGTGGCCAGTTTAGATCCCAGGGGCATGATTGGCACAATTTATGTAGGGGACCACTTAACATTGCTACATGCTTAATATGTAAGCTCTGGGCCTTGTGGTTTCAGAGAAGAAGATTTTTAAAGCTTTTTTTCCATTATAAGTTTATGGGGGCTAAGGGGCCCGGGGCGTGGTCAGTTTAGACCCCAGGGGCATGATTGGCACAATTTATGTAGAGGACCACTTGACATTGCTACATGCTTAATATGTAAGCTCTGTGCCTAGCAGTTTTTCAGAGAAGAAGATTTTTTAAGCTTTTATTTCCATTATAAGTCTATGGGGGTTAAGGGACCCCGGGGCGTGGCCAGTTTAGACTCCAGGGGCATGATTGGCACAATTTATGTAGGGGACCACTTGACATTGCTACATGCTTCATATGTAAGCTCACGGCCTATTGGCTTCAGAGAAGAAGATTTTTTTAGCTTTTTTCTATTATAAGTCTATGGGGGCTAAGGGGCCCCGGGGCGTGGCCAGTTAAGGCCCCAGGGGCATGATTGGCACAATTTATGTAGAGGACCACTTGACATTGCTACATGCTTAAAATGTAAGCTCTGTGCCTAGCGGTTTCAGAGAAGAGGATTTTTTAAGCTTTTATTTCCATTATAAGTCTATGGGGATGAAGGGGCCCCAGGGCGTGGCCAGTTTAGATCCCAGGGGCATGATTGGCACAATTTATGTAGGGGACCACTTGACATTGCTACATGCTTAATATGTAAGCTCTGGGCCTAGTGGTTTCAGAGAAGAAGATTTTTGAAGTTTTTTTTTTCCATTATAAGTCTATGGGAGCTAAGGGACCCCGGGGCGTGGCCAGTTTAGACCCCAGGGGCATGATTGGCAAAATTTATGTAGAGGACCACTTGACATTGCTACATGCTTGAAATGTAAGCTCTGTGCCTAGCGGTTACAGAGAAGAAATTTTTTTTAAATTTTTTCTTTCCATTATAAGTCTATCGGGGCTAAGGGGCCCCAGGGCGTGGCCAGTTTAGATCCCAGGGGCATGATTGGCACAATTTATATAGGGGACCACTTGACATTGCTACATGCTTAATATGTAAGCTCATGGCCTAGTGGTTTCAGAGAAGAAGATTTTTTAAGCTTTTTTTTCCATTACAAGTCTATGGGGGCTAAGGGGCCCAAGGGCGTGGCCAGTTTAGATCCCAGGGGCATGTTCGGCACAATTTATGTAGGGGACCACTTAACATTGCTACATGCTTAATATGTAAGCTCTGGGCCTAGTGGTTTCAGAGAAGAAGATTTTTAAAGCTTTTTTTCCATTATAAGTTTATGGGGGCTAAGGGGCCCGGGGCGTGGTCAGTTTAGACCCCAGGGGCATGATTGGCACAATTTATGTAGAGGACCACTTGACATTGCTACATGCTTAAAATGTAAGCTCTGTGCCTAGCGGTTTTTCAGAGAAGAAGATTTTTTAAGCTTTTATTTCCATTATAAGTCTATGGGGGTTAAGGGACCCCGGGGCGTGGCCAGTTTAGACTCCAGGGGCATGATTGGCACAATTTATGTAGGGGACCACTTGACATTCCTACATGCTTCATATGTAAGCTCACGGCCTATTGGTTTCAGAGAAGAAGATTTTTTTAGCTTTTTTCCATTATAAGTCTATGGCGGCTAAGGGGCCTCGGGGCTTGGCCAGTTAAGACCCCAGGGGCATGATTGGCACAATTTAAGTAGAGGACCACTTGACATTGCTACATGCTTAAAATGTAAGCTCTGTGCCTAGCGGTTTCAGAGAAGAAGATTTTTTAAGCTTTTATTTCCATTATAAGTCTATGGGGATGAAGGGGCCCCAGGGCGTGGCCAGTTTAGATCCCAGGGGCATGATTGGCACAATTTATGTAGGGGACCACTTGACATTGCTACATGCTTAATCTGTAAGCTCTGGGCCTAGTGGTTTCAGAGAAGAAGATTTTTTAAGCTTTTTTTCCATTATAAGTCTATGGGAGCTAAGGTACCCCGGGGCGTGGCCAGTTTAGACCCCAGGGCCATGATTGGCACAATTTATGTAGAGGACCACTTGACATTGCTACATGCTTAAAATGTAAGCTCTGTGCCTAGCGGTTACAGAGAAGAAATTTTTTTTAATTTTTTCTTTCCATTATAAGTCTATCGGGGCGAAGGGGCCCCAGGGCGTGGCCAGTTTAGATCCCAGGGGCATGATTGGCACAATTTATATATGGGACCACTTGACATTGCTACATGCTTAATATGTAAGCTCTGGGCCTAGTGGTTTCAGAGAAGAAGATTTTTTAAGCTTTTTTTTCCATTATAAGTCTATGGGAGCTAAGGGACCCCGGGGCGTGGCCAGTTTAGACCCCAGGGGCATGATTTGCACAATTTATGTAGAGGACCACTTGAAATTGCTTCACGCTTAATATGTAAGCTCTGTGCCTAGCGGTTTCAGAGAAGAAGATTTTTTAAGCTTTTATTTCCATTATAAGTCTATGGGGGTTAAGGGACCCCTGGGCGTGGCCAGTTTAGACCCCAGGGGCATGATTGGCACAATTTATGTAGGGGACCACTTGACATTGCTACATGCTTCATATGTAAGCTCACGACCTAGTGGTTTCAGAGAAGAAGATTTTTTTAGCTTTTTTTCCATTATAAGTCTATCGGGGCTAAGGGGCCCCGGGGCGTGGCCAATTTAGACCCGAGGGGCATGATTGGCACAATTTATGTAGAGGACCACTTGACATTGCTACAAGCTTAATATGTAAGCTCTGGGCCTAGTGGTTTCAGAGAAGAAGATTTTTAAGCTTTTTTCCATTATAAGTCTATGGGAGCTTAGGGACCCCGGGGCGTGGCCAGTTTAGACCCCAGGGGCATGATTGGCACAATTTATGTAGAGGACCACTTGACATTGCTACATGCTTAACATGTAAGCTCTGGGCCTAGTGGTTTCAGAGAAGAAGATTTTTAAGCTTTTTTACCATTATAAGTCTTTGGGAGCTAAGGGACCCCGGGGCGTGGCCAGTTTAGACCCCCAGGGGCATGATTGGCACAATTTATGTAGAGGACCACTTGACATTGCTACATGCTTAAAATGTAAGCTCTGTGCCTAGCGGTTACAGAGAAGAAGATTTTTTTTAGCTTTTCTTTCCATTATAAGTCTATGGGGGCGAAGGGGCCCCAGGGCGTGGCCAGTTTAGATCCCAGGGGCATGATTGGCACAATTTATGTAGGGGACCACTTGACATTGCTACATGATTAATATGTACGCTCTGGGCCTAGTGGTTACAGAGAAGAAGATTTTTTAAGCTTTTTTCCATTATAAGTCTATGGGAGCTAAGGGACCCCGGGGCGTGGCCAGTTTAGACCCCAGGGGCATGATTGGCACAATTTATGTAGAGGACCACTTGAAATTTCTTCACGCTTAATATGTAAGCTCTGTGCCTAGCGGTTTCAGAGAAGAAGATTTTTTAAGCTTTTATTTCCATTATAAGTCTATGGGGGTTAAGGGACCCCGGGGCGTGGCCAGTTTAGACCCCAGGGGCATGATTGGCACAATTTATGTAGGGGACCACTTGACATTGCTACATGCTTCATATGTAAGCTCACGACCTAGTGGTTTCAGAGAAGAAGATTTTTTTAGCTTTTTTTCCATTATAAGTCTATGGGGGCTAAGGGGCCCCGGGGCGTGGCCAGTTTAGACCCCAGGGGCATGATTGGCACAATTTATGTAGAGGACCACTTGACATTGCTACATGCTTAATATGTAAGCTCTGTGCCTAGTGGTTTCAGAGAAGAAGATTTTTTAAGCTTTTATTTCTATTGGGGGTTAAGGGACCCCGGGGCGTGGCCAGTTTAGACCCCAGGGGCATGATTGGCACAATTTATGTAGGGGACCACTTGACATTGCTACATGCTTCATATGTAAGCTGTGGGCCTATTGGTTTCAGAGAAGAAGGTTTTTTAACGTTTTCCCATTGTAAGTCTATGGGAGCTATATGTTGCCATGGAAACAAGAGTTTCCATCTGATCTGCCCCAAAACATAATACATCTTTTCCCCCAACCTGACAATGCTTCTCATGAAATTTAAACATGATTGGCCAACTGGCTTTAAAGATATACTTAGTTGAAAATGTGAACGGACAACGGACGCCGGACGCCGGATCATTGGCATACTAATACCTCACATGAGCCTTCGGCTCAGGTGAGCTAATAAGCCTATGTAAAACAAAAGGGCCCTGGTGCGGAGGCATTTTTGGCCCCAGCACTATAATTTGAACACTCTTGGTAGGGGTCCACTAGATGCAGCTTCATACCAAATATCAAAGACCTGGGCCTTGCGGTTTCAGAGAAGAAGATTTTTCAAGATTTTCCCTATATAAGCCCATGTAAAACCAAAGGGCCCCTGTGCGGGGGCATTTTTAGATCCAGCACTATAATTTGAACAATCTTGGTAGGGGTCCACTAGATAAAGCTTCATACCAAATATCAAAGACCTGGGCCTTGCGGTTTCAGAGAAGAAGATTTTTAAAGATTTTCCCTATATAAGCCCATGTAAAACCAAAGGGCCCTGGTGCGGGGGCATTTTTGGCCCCAGCACTATAATTTGAACAATCTTGGTAGGGGTCCACTAGATGAAGCTTCATACCAAATATCAAAGACCTGGGCCTTGC
This sequence comes from Lucinisca nassula, assembly GCA_963580285.1. Classification (NCBI taxonomy): domain Eukaryota; kingdom Metazoa; phylum Mollusca; class Bivalvia; order Lucinida; family Lucinidae; genus Lucinisca; species Lucinisca nassula. Next base: position 9,421,929 of record OY757026.1, read on the forward strand.
GGTTTCAGAGAAGAAGATTTTTCAAGATTTTCCCTATATATGCCCATGTAAAACCAAAGGGCCCCCGTGCAGGGGCATTTTTAGCTCCAGCACTATAATTTGAACAATCTTGGTAGGGGTCCACTAGATGAAGCTTCATACCAAATATCAAAGACCTGGGCCTTGTGGTTTCAGAGAAGAAGATTTTTCAAGATTTTCCCTATATAAGCCCATGTAAAACCAAAGGGCCCCCGTGCGGGGGCATTTTTGGCCCCAGCACTATAATTTGAACAATCTTGGTAGGGGTTCACTAGATGGAGCTTCATACCAAATATCAAAGACCTGGGCCTTGCGGTTTCAGAGAAGAAGATTTTTTAAGTTTGCAATGAAAAAAAATCTATTTTTGGCTACTGTGACCTATATGTGCAACGGACGGGAACCATTTGAACAACTTTGAAAGGGGACCACCTAAGGATCATTCCTGTGAAGTTTGGTCAAAATACGATCAGTGGTTTAGGAGGAGATGTCGTTTGAAGAAAAGTTTACGGATGCACGCACGCACGCACGGATGCACGACGGACAAAAAGTGATCCCAAAAGCTCACCTTGTCACTACGTGACAGGTGAGCTAAAAATACAGAAATATCTCTTATTCTCAATAGTTAGCACAAGGGAGTTAAATCCTACAGCATTATCAGCTATATTTGCACTTATAATTATTTATGACCTATTTAGACCTGAAAACTACCGTAATTCAAACATCATAAGGGCTTCTTAACATTTATTTTTTAATATAACATGACCTTTTTATAACCCTAGTGATGGCCCACGCCCGTCTGGCCTTGAAGAAATAGTTGGGCTGAATGTTGTTTCCACGCAGAGCTTCAACCAACCACACATGTGTACAGGTAAACCGCTTAGAGAACCAGACCGTCCATGCTTATAAACCCTATTGGTTTCATTGGGCGACAGGGCTTGAGATGTCATTTCATCTCAAGGTCGGATAAAAGGCCCACAAAATTGGAGGAAACGTCTCCAAAATGACCTTTACAGTGTTGACAGGGATGTACCTCAAATCAAACAAACAAACAACATTTTGTTTGTTTGCCTGATTTGAGGTTTAACATTCCCGTCAACACTTACACCCCTCTAAACCCCACTTTATAAAGAGAAAACTGGGGTTTACAGGGGTATACATTATTTTTCTAATTCTGCTTCAAGACATAGGCTGTGGGTACCACCTCAATGGGGCGGTTCTAACGAGCACCCACAACCTATGTTTGGGAGTAAAAATAAGAAAATGTCACAGATTTTCATAAGAAAATAATCATTTTTAACCCCACTTTATATAGAGAAAACTGTGGTTTACAAGGGGAATACATTATTTTTTTTTATTTCTTCTCCAAGACATAGCCTTAATGAGGCAGTTCTAATGAGCACCCACAACCTATGTTTGAAGTAAAAATAAGAACAAATGTTAGATTTACATCAGAAAAGGAACCATTCTAAACCCCACTTTATATAGAGAAAACTTGGGTTTTCAGGGGTATACATTATTTTTCTTATTTATGCTCCAAGGCAAAAAGCCTGAATGAGGCAGTTCTAACAAGCTCCCACAACCTATATTTGGTGTTTCGTTTGATTGTTTGATATGAGGTTTAACGTGCCCATCAACACTGTAAAGGTCAAATTTTGTGGGACTTTTACCCGACACTGAGATGAAATGACATCTCAAGCCCTGCCCCCCAATGAAACCAATAGGGGTTATAAGCATGGATGGTCCGATATTCACTGCTTTGCCTGGGCAGGCTTAGATCCTCTAAACAGTTTACCAGTACTTGTGTGCGGTCGGTTTCAGCTCTGCGTGGAAGCATCATGCAGCACATCTATTTCTTCAAGCCCTGATGGGTGGTGGCAGTATGTTTGGAGTTAAAATAGGAAAAAAGACACAAATTTTCATCAGAGAAGCAACTACTTTTGAGATATGAAAGAATATAATAATCTGATATGGGGTTCTGTTGTACATGAGTGTTTCCAACCCAAGGGATGACCGTGCTGAGCGGAACCTCGGCGTAGCCTCGGTTCCGCTCAGCACGGTCATCCCTCGGGTTGGAAACGCCCATCTACAACAAAACCCCATATTGGATTCTTTTTCTTGCAAAACACCTCCGGCTAGTTTTGACAGCTCGCACATGTATATTGTTTACAAAATAAAAGTGATGCGGAGGTAGTTCCGGCAGTTGAATAGAATTGAAGCGCATTTGTCTTAGTTGCCTGGGTCGGAACACCAGGGTCAGAACATAAATTTCTATCCCAGGGTAAAATCACGGATATCCTTGTCTGGTGTGCAAGAATGCACTTTGTCACATGGGTGTGTTATCGTAAAGCCAGATTACACTCAGAGACAGTTAAACTTTCAGTACTGTCGGAACTTTGATTAATATGGAACAATATTTTTGGAAGATTTACCGACCCTGAATTCGAAGTTTGTCTCAATCAGAAATAGAATTGTTACTGGTGTCACGACAAATGACATTCATACACCAGGACCTGTGATGGGAAGTCAGTCCCTAGCTGTTACCAAAGAGATAAACTTAGCTACATTATCCTCTGCACCTTCAGCAGTGGATATGATCGAATCAGAGAGGGCATGGTTCGTCTCAACCGGATCTGTATAAATTTTAGTGTAGTTTTACAAAACGTTTTGCATCCTGAATATAATGTAACAGGATTTAAGTTTATTTTTTTTCCATTGTGCATAATTATCTGAAAAGTATATTTGCAACTAAATTTTCAAATTCTTGATATTTTTAAAGCCAGTACACATGGGGTGCAGTGTACCCACTTTACATCATGTTAACAAGTCTGTGTGACCACACTTAAAGTTTTACATTTCCATTATTTTTATATAGAGGCTCTTTCATGAGTGTCCATGTATTATTGAATTTATTAAATGAGTTGAGGAAAAGGGATAAAATGCGAGGCTTTGCCGAGCATTTTATCCCTTTTCCTCAACGAGTTTAATAAATTCAATAATACATGAGCAAGAATGCAAGATTCTATTTATCATATGACATTTAAAACGCATTTTATTCACGGTTGTTTTATACAAATGTCAATAGTAAACGCGACGTCGTTAAGGACGTCGTACATGTAACGTTACGGGACGTATCTAGATAATTTGCATCTTTAATCCACTAGTGGATTATCGAAAATATTGCATGACGTTATTACACTCTGAGACGCGACGTCATATGATAAAAAAGGGTATATATTATTTCCATTATTCGGCCTAAAAAACGCAGAAAACATGCCAAAAAATGAAAATTTTCTGATAAAGCATTCTGATATTTTTAAATTCTGCTCAAAACATAGAGTGTGGGTACCTGTTAGAACCGCCTCGCGGGCAGTTCTAACGAGTACCCACAATCTATGTTTCGGGCAGAAATAAGAAAAATAATGTTTACCGTTTACCCCAGTAAACCCCAGTTTTACTATATAAAAGTGGAGTTTATTGAAGGGGGGGGGGGGGGGGGGGCAAAATTATATATTTTCATAATATATAAAAATCAAAATATTGACGGGACTGGTGGGTCGATTGTCTCCGAGTTAAGACTGGAAAAATGATCATAAATGGTAACTTACACTGTCAACATTTCGTTCAACCCTGACATTCTTGTACTGTAAGCAAATAGTGTGGATCCTGATCAGATGCCACATTCTGCAGCTTCTTACCCTTAAATTCCTGTGCTGTATACAAAACTGTATGCAAACAGTGTAGACCTTGATAAGATGTGGCATCTGATCTGTTCAATACTGTCTGTCAAATGCAACACATGATTCCAGTCCAGATTCTATAGATAACCCTCTTACAAAAGATGCTGACCTCACAGCGATAAGAATAACGCGGCTATTTTCTATAAATACCCATTACCTGGATTTCCTACAAATTAGTAATAGTCACGTGGACATTAGCACAGAACAGCTTCAGTGCTTAGTTACAATGTTTGCAAAACACAACACAGTCCAGATTCCAGTCCTGATTCTACAGATAACCCTCTTACACAAGATGCTGACCTCACAGTGATAAAAATAACATGGCTATTTTCTATAAATAACTATTAAGCCCCCGCCCATAGGGGCTTGAAGAAATATATGGGCTGCATGATGCTTCCACGCAGAGCTGAATCTGGCCCGCACACTAGTACTGGTAAACCGCTTAGAGGATCTAAGCCTGTCAAGGAACCGCGCTGCGAGGCGGACGGTCCATGCTAATAAACCCTATTGGTTTCATTGGGCGACAGGGCTTGAGTTGTCATTTCATCTCAATGTCGGGTAAAAGTCCCACAAAATTGGAAGCAACGTCTCCAAAATGACCTTTACAGTGTTGACCGGGACGTTAAACCTCAAATCAACCAACTATTACCTGGATTTCCTACAAATTAGTAATAGTCACATAGAGTTTAGTAACTTTGGATAGATTGACAATCACCCAAAAAACGGTTCTGCCTAAACCGTAAGAGAAAATTTCAAACTTATATAAAGAGGTTTTAACCCTTATCTTGCTGTTAACAACAACCCCTATTTTTGCAAACAGTGTAGATCCAGATCAGATGGCTTCTGAAGAAGCCATCTGATCCGGATCTACACTGTTTGGCATTCAATTTATGAATTTGTAGCAATAAATTACATCTATTAATTTGATTGGTTGATAGACAGAAATGGGTGTGGCTTAAATGAATATTCAGCAAGATAAGGGTTAAGAGGAATGGATACACCTGTCAGTTTCTTCTGCCATTTTTCAAAGGGAGACAACTTTCAGCACATCCTGTTCCCTTTTCTATAAACTCTGTCCAAAGGAAAAAGGGATCTACTCTTAAAGGAAAGAATTTGCTCCTCAGGAGCAAATTCTTTCCTTTAAGAGTTGACCCCTATTGACATGGGAGACAAGAATACTTTTGCAGGAGTTGCCTCCCCTGAATGTGTTTCAATTCCCTTTTCATATGTATCCACATCATATTGGAATAAAACAAGAGTTGTCAGAAGACAACATAGCTCGCCTTTGCGGGCCTATGATGGGTGAGGGCAAGTTTCTAAAAAAACAGCGACAGTGACCTTGACCTTCAGCCCCTGACCCGGAAACTCAAAGTCACTCAAGATATCATCATGCCAAACATTTGTGTCAAGTTATATTAAAATCCATCAATAAATGAAGGTGCAAGAGCGATGACAAAGTTTTTCTAAAAATAGCCACAGTGACCTTGACCTTCAGCCCCAGACCCTGAAGTCGATCTCACTTGAGATATCATCATACCAAACATTTGTGTAAAGTTATATTAAAATCCATCCATAAATGTAGGCACTAGAGCGATCACAAAGTTTTTCAAAAAATAGCCACAGTGACCTTGACCTTCAGCCCCTGACCCTGAAAGTCGAACTCCCTCGAGATATCATCGTACCCAACATTTGTGTAAAATTGTATTAAAATCCATCCATAAATGTAGGCACTAGAGTGATCACAAAGTGTTTATCTAAAAATAGCCACAGTGACCTTGACCTTCAGCCCCGGAACCTGAAAGTCAAAGTGACTCGAGATATCATCATACCCAATATTTGTGTGAAGTTATATTAAAATCCATCCATAAATAAAGGCGCAAGAGCGATGAAAAAGATTTTCTAAAAATAGCCACAGTGACCTTGACCTTTAGCCCCAGACCCAGAAAGTCGTATCCGCTCGAGATATCATCATACCCAACATTCATGTGAAGTTATATTAAAATCCATCCATAAATGTAGGCACTAGAGCGATCACAAAGTTTTTTTGAAAAATAGCCACAATGACCTTGACCTTCAGCCCCAGACCCTGAAAGTCGAACTTGCTAGAGAAATCATCATACCCAACATTTGTGTGAAGTTATATTAAAATCCATCAATAAATTAAGGTGCAAGAGCGATGACAATGTTTTTCTAAAAATAGCCACAGTGACCTTGACCCCGTGACCCTGAAAGTAGTGACCTTGACCTTAAGCCCCGGTCCCTGAAAGTCAAAGTCACTCGAGATATAATTATACCCAAGTTATATTAAAATCCATCAATAAATGAAGGCGCTAGAGCGATGACAATGTTTATCTAAAAATAGCCACAGTGACCTTGACCTTGAGCCCCAGACCCGCTATGTTTTTTAAAAAAAAAAAGAAATAGAAAAAGAAAAGAAAAAAACAAAACAAAAAAAAACATGCCATCCCCGGGATTTGAACTCACGCAGCTTGCAGGTAAACTTTAACACAGGATTTCAAGGGAGGTAATACAGAGGAAAATATTAACTTCTCAAAAAGTCCAATTTAAGCCAAAAAACCTGAAAAATGAAGTACAATGATAATGTTAAATATTTTTTTTTACCAATTGTTAATTATATATTCAAAATAAACTTGTAAAACATCACATATAATAGCTTGCAGGTAAACTTTAACCAAATGCGGACGCCGACGCCCACACTGACGCTGACGCCGACGCCGACGCTGACGACGGACGCTCGGGGGTATGGCAATAGCTCCCCCTTACTTTCGTAAGGCGAGCTAACAAAATGTCTTACAATGATATTTGTTAGCTCTGCCCATATCTGCATGTTTGTAGAGGGATCGCACCACCTTGGCACTGCCGAATCTTTTAAACTTCTCACTCACGTTCTTGTAGAACCAATCAAATGACTTAGTTTTCAGCTCCCTGAAAAGAAGATTGGAAAACTAAAAATAAGCTTAGTTTTTGTTAAACACAAATGCCCCCTATCAGTGCTTGTCTGTCGGTCAAAGGTCAGTCATGGTCACAGGGACAAAAACATTGGTTAAACAATGATTTTGGTTTGGTTTGATTTGAGGTTTAACGTCCCCGTCGACATTGTAAAGGTCATACACATGCCAAGTAGACTTTTTTATAAGAAAACAGATGTCCCTCCACCACATACCCCTTTCAAAACAGGCTTTATTTAACAGCACTGCTGTTACCTTGAAAAATAAGGCCAAGGTCACAATAACCTAACCTGTTCTTAATCCTGACCAAATGTTATATCCATGCAAATTTGATCAAAATCCACCCAGCAGTTCATGAGATATACTGCACACAACCTAAATTTGACCTATTTAGCATGGCTGTGACCTTGAAACTTAGGTCAAGGTCACCAAAACCTAATCAGTTCTTCATCCTGCCCCAATGTTATAGCCATGCAAATTTGACTAAAATCCGCCTAGTAGTTCATGAGATATCTTGCACACAATAAAGTGTCACGTCGAGGCATACGCCAACAGGATCTGCATCAAAAACAATATGTCTCCCTGCCCTTTGGTGGGGGACATAAACAGTGAATGATAAATGGCTCAAAAGTTTTTGTTTGTTTCTACACAGTGCACATTCTTTCGCCAGAAACTGACAACTGCTCTTCTTGAATCAGCGGAAGGTAATGGTCATTTTAACAATGCAGGTTTTGTCACAGACAGACAGATGGATGGACGGATGCACGGACGACGCACTAACGAAATGACATTTAGGGGGCAAAAAATTTGGGCATTTTGACACTCAAGTAGTCATTTGTGAGTCCATCCATATTTATGCCGTAATTTTGGAACTTAACTCTTACGTGTCTTGCCTCTTAAGAGAATTTGCCGACAAATGAACGGATGGATGGACAGACAGACAGACAGAGGGGCCAAAATCTATATGCCCCTGAACCTTCTATTCTGGGGGCATAAAAAAAAACCTCTTTATCATTTGGAATATTTTCTTCAGACATGTGCAACCAGCGGAGACTCAGATCAGCCTGCACATCCATGCAGTCTGATCAGTCTTTATTGTGTGCATTAACCCATTGTATACTAGTGGACTCTTCCATTGCTATATGTTGGACAAGTCCATTTGTCAAATAAGGGGTGCCAGGCCTATTTTTTTTGTTTTTATTCTATTTTTGACGGAAAATTCTGATAGCAAATAGTGCATGCCCTGATCAGACGCCGCACTGCGGCGTCTGATCTGGGCATGCACCGTTTGCCAAGGTATACCCCTTTAGGGGTTTCCCCAATACGTTCAATGGGTTATGGATATTTACTGAGAAAAAGCCTCTTGAGGTGCAAAACAAAGAGGCTGTGGCCCTTACGATTCTGTTCAAACCTAACAATGTGTTACAGGGTAGCTAACATATAAAATTTTGATTTTTTTACGCACCACATCATTATAACACTGTTCATTATAACATGGTTTCAAGATGTCTCCCAAAAATGTGCAGATTATATAGAAAAATGACCATAAATGGTCATTTTTCTATATAATCTTTACATTTTTTTTATATACACAGTTGTTTCAGTAACACTGTTTCTGCTTTAGACCCCATTGATCCATTCCCACTTGGGGACTTCATGAATTTTGCCGATTTTCACAGTGATGCCTAGGACAGCAACTTCATAAAACCATTATTTCATAGTGCATCCAACTCGGCAGGAATGTTCACTGGACAGTAGCCTTTCAAGTGGAACCTTTTTAGGCTAAATCATTGTTGCCATGGTAATGAGGGGGCATCTCAAAAGTTGTCAAAAAGCGTGATTTCACATGTATTTTTGACCGAATCTTAATCTTTACACTGCTGTCAAGGCAACAATTTAAGGGGTTTGGCAATGGCCATTTTCATTATCTGCAGCATGTTTTGCCAGCGTCAATTTCTAGGCATTTTTGTCCCCAGACACCCTCAGATTTCATTTCAGCGGCCGGCTGGGCCATACCCCCAATTTTTTTGGGCGGTGAGGGGGGCTTGTGCCCCCTTGTGCCCCCCCGTCAAAGCCTCCATAGGTTTATTTTTAGTGGGGTTCCGCACGAAAAAATAGGCCATTTTTAAAGCAACTAATCCTTATGCAAACATAGCTGTCCAGGGATGGGGAATGCAGATTTTAGGTGGTTATGGGGCTCAAAAGGTGTGTGTGTGGGGGGGGGGGGTGTGGGGGGTGGGGGGGGGTCAGACATGTTAAAAGATGTATCTGAGTGGGAAAGGGTTAAGTGTTATAAAGAGGTGGTGGTCTATTGTAAAATTTAATTTGCTTATACTTTTGCAGACTATGCTGATAATTTTGCTACTCACATAAATTCAACAAGTGATATTGTGCTTGCTAGAAAAGTTCATTTTCTGTAAAAGAAACACTGCAAAAAAGAAATATGTTGCATATACTTGTATAAGAATAGACTTACACATCTTTCAAACAGGCTCGGCAGATATAACCTTTAATACTATCATCGTAATGGCAGCAGGCCTTACACACGAACAGTTGACATTTCCGACAAGTCTGTTTCCGGTTAAAAATAATCCCGAATGTCTCACAGCAGCGGATACAACAGTTCTTGTTAAAATTCGAGTTCTTATTCAATAAGCTGGTTCGATTTTCTTCTTCGTGTACGTCTTCCTCGATTTTACTGAAAAATAAAAAAATCAAAGCACTGACAGCACTGGTGGGTCTTTGTTTGATTTGAGGTTTGACGTCCCCGTCAACACTGTAAAGGTCATTTTGGAGACGTTGCATCCAATTTTGTGGGACTTTTACCCGAGGTTGAGATGAAATGATATCTCAAGCCCTGCCGCCCAATGAAACCAATAGGGTTTATCAGCATGGATGGGCCAACTCACACTGCTTTGCCTGGGCAGGCATAGATCCTCTAAGCGGTTTACCAGTACTCGCGTGCGGGTCGGTTTCAGCTTTGGGTGGAAGCATCATGCAGCCCATCTATTTCTTCAAGCCCTGGTGGCCGAGCACTGGTGGGTCAATTGTTTCTGAATGTAGGCTTGAACGGGAACATAGACTGTCTCGTATAACCCTTAAATTCTTGGGGCCAGTTGTTTAAAGCCTCGTTAGCTTAAAAAGATTGTTAGTGGTCAAACTGTTAACTGTTCTAGCAAGTACAATATCTACAATTCTGGTATTTTTGCTGATGATAAAAGTTTTAGCGATATGTTAACTAATGAGGTTGTTAGTTTTTAACAACTGGCCCCAGCAAACTGTAAAGACCCTGATCAGACACCGCATAGTGCAGCATCTGGTTGCCACATTGTGCATTATATGATCTGTGTCAACTTCACCAAAATTTAATCAAATCTTTGGCAGGTTGCAATCTATATTGTACCAAATTTAAGCAACATCCCTAAATTTTTAAATGAAACAGGGTGCAGAAAGTCATTATTAGCCCAAAATTTACAGTTTTTGGGACCCTGTGTTCTTGATAATAAGGTCAAGATCACCCAAATCTAATCTAATCTTTCGTTGGTTGCCTCACCAGTACTGTCAGTGCTTTGATTAAAGCTTTTAGTCTGTGTAAAAACCGCCCCCGCCCATCGGGGCTTGAAGAAATAGATGGGCTGCATGATGCTTCCACCCAAAGCTGAATCCGACCCACACACGAGTACTGGTAAACCACTTAGAGGATCTAAGCCTGCCCAGGCAAAATGGTGCGCGTCGGAGCGTCCATACTTAGAAACCATATTAGTTTCATCGGGTAACAGGGCTTTGGATGTCATTTCATCCCAATGTCGGGTAAAAGTCCCTCAATATTGGAAGCAATGGCTCAAAAATGACCTTTACAGTGTTGACGGGGACGTTAAACCTCAAATCAAACAAACTTACTAGTCAATATTATTGGTATGTGTGTGACCAGGAGGTCGCGGGGGGTCTGTTGTCAGTTTCAGTTTAAATAGTGTTGAATGTGCCATTACCAACCAACCAACCAAAATGAGGGAGCCTTCCTCAAACTGACGAAGGTACCACATGTATAAAATTTCTCCCAGCATGCATTTCCCATAACACTTGCAAGATTTAAGGATGTACATGATGTACATATTTAAGGCTAATTCTGTTAATTATAGTAAAATTGGTATATTAAGACCAACTTTGGAACTGTTCAAAAGTGGTCTTTAAGGCCACTTTTGAAGAGCCCCAAAGGTGGTCCCTGAGCAGAGGACATTGTTTGCAGGAAATTCGAAGAAAGAATATCTGCACCCTTCTATATACTGCTTCTAATTCTGCTTTTTAACTCTTATCCTGGTGTTCATGACAACCCCTATCTTTGGAAACAGTGTGGCTCCAGATCAGATGGCTTCTGAAGAAGCCTTATCTTGCTGTTCACGACAACCCCTATCTTTGGAAACAGTGTGGCTCCAGATCAGATGGCTTCTGAAGAAGCCTTATCTTGCTGTTCACGACAACCCCTATCTTTGCAAACAGTGTAGATCCAGATCAGATGGCTTCTTAAGAAGCCTTATCTTGCTGTTCACGACAACCCCTATCTTTGGAAACAGTGTAGATCCAGATCAGATGGCTTCTGAAGAAGCCTTATCTTGCTGTTCACGACAACCCCTATCTTTGGAAACAGTGTAGATCCAGATCAGATGGCTTCTGAAGAAGCCTTATCTTGCTGTTCATGACAACCCCTATCTTTGGAAACAGTGTAGATCCAGATCAGATGGCTTCTGAAGAAGCCTTATCATGCTGTTCACGACAACCCCTATCTTTGGAAACAGTGTAGCTCCAGATCAGATGGCTTCTGAAGAAGCCTTATCTTGCTGTTCACGACAACCCCTATCTTTGCAAACAGTGTAGATCCAGTTCAGATGGCTTCTGAAGAAGCCTTATCCTGCTGTTCACGACAACCCCTATCTTTGCAAACAGTGTAGATCCAGATCAGATGGCTTCTTAAGAAGCCTTATCTTGCTGTTCACGACAACCCCTACCTTTGCAAACAGTGTAGATCCAGATCAGATGGCTTCTGAAGAAGCCTTATCCTGCTGTTCATGACAACCCCTATCTTTGGAAACAGTGTAGATCCAGATCAGATGGCTTCTTAAGAAGCCTTATCCTGCTGTTCACGACAACCCCTATCTTTGGAAACAGTGTAGATCCTGATCAGATGGCTTCTGAAGAAGCCTTATCTTGCTGTTCACGACAGCCCCTATCTTTGGAAACAGTGTAGATCCTGATCAGATGGCTTCTGAAGAAGCCTTATCATGCTGTTCACGACAACCCCTATCTTTGGAAACAGTGTAGCTCCAGATCAGATGGCTTCTGAAGAAGCCTTATCTTGCTGTTCACGACAACCCCTATCTTTGCAAACAGTGTAGATCCAGTTCAGATGGCTTCTGAAGAAGCCTTATCCTGCTGTTCACGACAACCCCTATCTTTGCAAACAGTGTAGATCCAGATCAGATGGCTTCTTAAGAAGCCTTATCTTGCTGTTCACGACAACTCCTACCTTTGCAAACAGTGTAGATCCAGATCAGATGGCTTCTGAAGAAGCCTTATCCTGCTGTTCATGACAACCCCTATCTTTGGAAACAGTGTAGATCCAGATCAGATGGCTTCTTAAGAAGCCTTATCCTGCTGTTCACGACAACCCCTATCTTTGGAAACAGTGTAGATCCTGATCAGATGGCTTCTGAAGAAGCCTTATCTTGCTGTTCACGACAGCCCCTATCTTTGGAAACAGTGTAGATCCTGATCAGATGGCTTCTGAAGAAGCCTTATCTTGCTGTTCACGACAACCCCTATCTTTGGAAACAGTGTAGATCCTGATCAGATGGCTTCTGAAGAAGCCTTATCTTGCTGTTCACGACAACCCCTATCTTTGGAAACAGTGTTGCTCCAGATCAGATGGCTTCTTAAGAAGCCTTATCCTGCTGTTCATGACAACCCCTATCTTTGCAAACAGTGTAGATCCAGATCAGATGGCTTCTTAAGAAGCCTTATCCTGCTGTTCACAACAATCCCTATCTTTGGAAACAGTGTTGCTCCAGATCAGATGGCTTCTTAAGAAGCCTTATCCTGCTGTTCATGACAACCCCTATCTTTGCAAACAGTGTAGATCCAGATCAGATGGCTTCTTAAGAAGCCTTATCCTGCTGTTCATGACAACCCCTATCTTTGGAAACAGTGTTGCTCCAGATCAGATGGCTTCTTAAGAAGCCTTATCCTGCTGTTCATGACAACCCCTATCTTTGGAAACAGTGTTGCTCCAGATCAGATGGCTTCTTAAAAAGCCTTATCCTGCTGTTCACGACAACCCCTATCTTTGGAAACAGTGTAGCTCCAGATCAGATGGCTTCTGAAGAAGCCTTATCTTGCTGTTCATGACAACCCCTATCTTTGGAAACAGTGTTGCTCCAGATCAGATGGCTTCTTAAAAAGCCTTATCCTGCTGTTCACGACAACCCCTATCTTTGGAAACAGTGTAGATCCAAATCAGATGGCTTCTCAAGAAGCCATCTGATCAGGATCTACACTGTTTGACATTCAGTTTATGAACTTGTAAGAATAAATTACATCAAGTAATCTGATTGGTTCAAAGTCAGAAATGGGTGTGGCTAAACTGAATATTCAGCAAGATAAGAGTTAAAGCAGAATAAGTCTTAATTTCAGGTGGTCTTAATAGCGGAATTTCATTGTAAATGAAATGGACCATTTTTTAGGTTAATTAGCCCATTTTTTCAGCAGCTGTTACTGTATAAGCAGCGTCATGCGAGATCCGTCTTTTTTTTCTTTGCCGTGTGCACACAACAAAGGCGCAGATCAGACTGCGCGTATGCGCAGTCTGATCGGCACCTTTGTGTGTGCTGCTTGGCTAGTACAATACCTCTAGTTTTTATATGTAAAATTTCAAGATTCTTGCTGATCTGTGTAGATGAGTAGACTGGTTTGTGTCTTAACTTGTCATAAACCCTAAAGAAAGGTTTTCTCGGGACTGGGGTCCATTATATGACATGTATGATGTACCCACATGTCAATGGGACCTGCAGCAAGTATCATATTTATTGTTTTATAGTTGCATTGATACGAATACAGCAATAAAACAGCAATGAAAACAATGTAAAATATTTTTTTCCATTTTTTTAGTTTTGTTTGTTTTGTTTGAATTAAAGTTAAACGTCCCTGTCAACACTGTGTAGGTCATTTTGGAGATGTTGCTTATAATTTTGTGAGACTTTTACCCGACATTGACATAGTTTGTTTGAATTGAAGTTAAATGTCCCTGTCAACACTGTGTAGGTCATTTTGGAGATGTTGCTTACAATTTTGTGAGACTTTTACCCGACATTGAGATTTAATGACATCTCAAGCCCTGCCACCCAATGAAACTAATAGGGTTTATAAGCAAGTCAGACTCGCACCACTTTGCCTGGGCAGGCTTAGATCCTCTCAGCGGTTTTCCAATACTCGTGTGCGGTCGGTTTCAGCTCTGCGAGGAAGCATCATGCAGCCCGTCTATTTAAAAAAAAGCCCAGATGGACATAGGCCCATCCATTTTTAAGTTACAGTCGAACTTCAATGGCTCGAACACCTTTGGGACCTCGAAATTCCGTTCGTGGGCAGTTCGAGCCACCGAGGGTTACTGCCAATAGGCATAACGAGATACTTTTAGACATCTTTTCGGTGTTATATAATGAAAATGTACGCTGTGTGTACTCATAAGCATCGCCTCATTGAGGCGATTCTAATGAGTACACACAGCATACATTTGCAAGATAAAAGACTAAAATCTCCTCAATTATCCCCCACTATTTCTTATGTGAGGAATTCCCCAGGGACTTGAAAACGGGTTCGACTCAGCCATGGTAAACGAGCCTCGGTGTTCGAGCCATCGAAGTTCAACAGTTGTAATTATTAGTCAGTCAACCCAAAGTTAACAATGCTACAACACCTAAACTGCCACTGTATAAGTGATTATCAATGACCAAAAAGTTAAACCACTAAGCCAAGAAAAGTTCTGACAAATAAATTAAATTTTGCCACACAATTTTGACTATCAATCAGTCAAATAACTTGATGTAACTACTGTAATGTTCCTAAGTATTGGGACAGATAAGCCTAAGCAAACATTGCAGGCCCTGATCAGACTGCTCCTTTATTATCAGGGTCTACATTGTTTTCCATTCTGTGTGCACCTTTTGGACTCCTTGCTGTTTTCTCTTTGTTTTGTTTTTTTACTTTTTGGTTTTATGCCCTTTCAAGATTATTTCACTCATATCGAGCCAATCGTTATAAGGTGTGCAAAAAATGGAGTACCCGGAGAAAAAACACCTGACCTACGGTTGCAGAACTTGGCATTTCACATGTGACCTGAGCAAGGCTCGAACCAAAGCGTAGCCCATGCCCATCGGTGCTTGAAGAAAAAGATGGGCTGCATGATGCTTACATGCAGAGCTGAAACCGACCCTCACACAAGTACTGGTAAACCGCTTAGAGGCTCTAAGACTGCCTGGGAAATGCGGTGCAAGCTTATAAACCCTATTGGTTTCATTTGGCGGCAGGGCTTGAAATGTCATTTCATCTCTATGTCGGGTAAAAGTGTCACAAATTGTAAGAAACGTCTCCAAAATGACCTTTACAGTGTTGATGGGACGTTAAACTTCACATCAAACAAACAAACACAGCCGTAAGAGACCTAATGATTAAGAGCCAGCGCTCTTACCAACTAGGCTATGGAGGTCTGTAGACTCCTTGCTGGATCGTGAAACAAATTTGTTGAAATTTTAGGAGAAATATAGATACTCCTATAGGTGTCCTAAATATTAGAATTTTTATGGTATGCTATTTATTCCTATTAACCCTTATCTTGCTGAATATTAATTTAAGCCACACCCATTTCTGTCTATCAACCAATCAAATAACTTGATGTAATTTATTGCTACAAGTTCATTAAATGAATGCCAAACAGTGTAGATCCTGATCAGATGGCTTCTTCAGAAGCCATCTGATCTGGATCTACACTGTTTGCAAAGATAGGGTTTGTCGTGAACAGCAAGATAAGGGTTAATTCAAACAGTGAAGATCCAGATCTGATCGGGATCTACACTTATTTGTTTGGAGTTCAATGGGCCAGTTAACACTGTTTAGGTCATTTCAAGATGGTCAGTTTAACTAACCACACTTTTACTGAGCAGGATATGCAGTTCAACAATACAGCAGACTTTCTTCCACCAGAAACTGACAACTACCCTTCTTGGACTGCATCACCCGAACAAGTCCTTGAAATGAAGAACCACTTAACCTTATATAGAGAAAAACCGGGGTTTACTGGGGTATATATTATTTTTCTTATTTCTGCTCCAAAACGTAGGGCCTCAATAAGGCGGTTCTAACGAGCACCCACACCCTATGTTTTCGGAATAAATAAGAAATCACAGATTTTCATCAGAAAATGCACTAAGTCGCAAGAGCCTATTATTGTAATGGAATTTACACTATTTGTAATGTAATGGAATTTACACTATTTGCAATGTAATGGAATTTACACTATTTGCAATGTAATGGAATTCACACTATTTGCAATGTTATGGAATTTACACTATTTGCACTATTGAGATCTGGGCCATTAGGCCATCCTTAAAAACTTCTTGGTTTGCTGTGCTCCTACCTACCAACAGAAATTGCCCCAACCCCAAAAATTTTATTACCATTCTGAAGAAAAGATTTTTTTTTTTAAATCCTGGTTAAACTCAAATTTAACACACTAAGCCAAATTTCAAGAAGATGACATTCTTGTTTTTTTTGTTTGTTTTTTTTTTGTTTTTTTTTTTTGCTGTTTTATTTTTTTTTTCAGAGAGAATCAGGTTTGACATTTCATTTGAATGGTCTGTCTAGCAGACCATTCAAATGAAATTTCAAGCCTGATTTCCTCTGAAAAATCAGAAAATAAGTATTTGAAATGATGTTTTCGGTTGTTGTATGGTGCTTAAGGGTCAAATATCTTTTCAGATCTGAAAAAAACAGACATACCTTCCTACCCATCTCACATATGATGGGTAGGAGCACAGCAAACAAAATTTTTTTTTAAGGATGGCCTTATGCAATTTAAGTATCCAATCACTTTGCATTACAATTAGCTCAGGCTGGCCTTTGAAGCTCAGTGGAACGCCGGTTTGATCCCTCAGCGGAACCCAGCAATACTCTTTCTTGGGTCATTCTATGCCTTCACCTAACTCAAGAAGGACGGTTGTCATTTTCTGGGAAAGAATGTGCACTTTACTCAGGGATCGTCCTAGGCCCAGAAAGAAGGGAGAATTTAAGTGACTTCTCCCTCCAGCTCTTACAGGGAAAAGTGAGGCACAAGTGGGAGAAGCATGTCTCAAGAAAAACAACTATCATTACAATAACACACACGTACGACATAGTGCATTTTTCACATCTCCAAAATTGCTACTTTTCTGATGAAAATCTGCCATATTTTTCTTATAAATGCTCGTAACATAGGTTGTGTGTGCTCGTTAGAACCGCCTCATTGAGGCGGTTCTAAAGAGTACCCACAACCTATGTATTGGAGCAGAAATAAGAAAAATAATGAAGACCCCCATAAACCCCAGTTTTCTCTATATAAAGTGGGGTTTAGGGGGGTCTTCATTTCACGGACTTGTTCACGTGATGATAACAGACATTGTCAAGTCTAATTTTCAGTAATCTCCAAAACCATTGTGTATTATTTTGCTATTTCAAAATACAGGGTGGGGTGTGATATTAGCGTAGCTAATGACACACCAATATTCCTGTTGCACTTGCTGAACGATAATATGCACATCAGTATCTCGATTATTGCAGCAATTATTGCTCACATGGTTGAGACATGCTTCATTTTCTCAATATTTGGGTCACTCAGTCACTGAAGAGCGCTAAAGGGAATCAACCAAGATAATCTCCTTGTGGTTGAGTCAAGTTGTGCAGTCAGGTGAGAGTTTGGGTCCATGTGACAATGCTTTTCTTCTTAACTGATGGCATAAAACAACCAATCAAATTCATTATCTGCCTGACTCTGTCAGAAAACAACCATTTTCTGACTTCCAGCAGAAAACAACCATTCAAATTCATTTTTTCTTAATTGCTGGCAGAAAACAACCAATCAAATTCATTTCCTTCCTAACTGCTGGAAGAAAACGAACAATAAAAATCATTCATTACGATAACACACCCGTGCGACATAATGCACTTTTTCACATCTCCAAAATGGCTACTTTTCGGATGAAAATCCGTGACATTTTTCTTATTTATACCGCAAACATGTGTTACGGGTGCTCGTTAGAGCCGCCTCATTGAGGCGGTTCTAACGAGTACCCACAACCTATATCTTGGAGTAAAAATAAGAAAAAAAATGTTGAACCCCGAAAACCTGTTTTCTCTAAATAAAGTGGGGTGCAAGGGGGTATTCATTTCATGGACTAGTTCATGTAATGGATTTCCTAACTGCTGGCATAAAACAACCAATCAAATTCTTTTTCTACCGAACTGCTGACAGAAAACAACCAATCAAAATCACTGATTTCTTACCTGAGTCTTTCTCTTTCTCTCTGCCTCACTTCAAAATCCTTCTGTATCACCTCCAGAACTTTCTGTGCCTCTTCTGGTGTTAAATTGTTCAGGTTCATGTTTTTACCCATCTTTTCATCTGTCTTTGTCGATTTTATGTTTCATGTAACCACAGTGAAATTTTCTCTCGTCCAGAAGTTCACTTTTTTCTTTGATCAAATCAGCAATTTCTCCAATTATCCTGTAAAAATATTTTCAACTTATCAATTTACATACAATTATATCTATATTTGTCACATTACAATACTTTTACTGTAATGATCCTAAGTATTGGCGCAGACAGGCCTAAGCAAACAGTGAAGACCCTGATCAGACTGCTGAAGGAGCCATACCTGTGATACCTCCCTCATCAGGAGAAAGACTCCCTCATTTTGATGCAAATGTTTGCCTAATTGATGCTAAATTTTAGTAAAATTTTGAGTCTCACTCATTTGAACTGAGAATTTCCCTATATATTCTTTACATCTCCCTCCTCACAAAAGAAAATCTCCCTCATACAGTTAAAAAAATTATCATAGATATGAGGAGCAGTCTGATCAGGATCTTCACTGTTTGCCATTCTGTCTGCACTTTTTGGATTCCTCGCTGGATCATGAAACAAATTTGCCTAAATTTAGGAGAATTATAGTTAAGTCTACCTTTTAGGTCGCCCCCGCCCATCTGGGCTTGAAGAAATAGATGGGCTGCATGATGCTTCCACGCAGAGCTGAAACCGACCACACATGAGTACTGGTAAACTGCTTAGAGGCTCTTAGCCTGCCCAGGCAAAGTGATGCGAGTCGGACCATCCATGCATATAAACCATCATCATCATCATCAACGGAACCATATTGGTTTCATTGGGCGACAGGGCTGGAGATGTCATTTCATCTCAATATCGGGTAAAAATCCCACAAAATTGGAAGCAACGTCTCCAAAATGACCTATATAGTGTTGATAGGGATGTAAAACCTCAAAACAAACAAACAAACAAAACCTTTTCAGGATTTGTTAAAGTAAACTCGTTTTTCGGATCATTGTAAAACAGAATTTGTCTTTAACCCTTGTCCTGCTGAACCCGGATATGCCTTATTTTCCAAACAATGAAGATCCAGATCAGATGGCTTCTGACGAAGCCATCTGATCAGGATCTACATTGTTTGCCATTTAGATTGTGAATTTGTTGCAATAATTTGCATCAAGTAATCTGATTGGTTGATAATAGATAGTGGGTGTGGCAGATTAAAATACTCAGCAGGACAAGGGTTAATTTCTTCTGCTACTGATTCAGGTTTCTCTAGCTGTTCCCTAAAATCTTTTTTACCCCTAAAAGCACCACAGAAAATTACTGAGCAGAAAACAATCTATTTTTTTTTTTATTATTATTTATCAGGGCAAATAACACTGCATGTTAATTTTCTGAGATGATTGTGACTGTTTGGGGCTTAACAACATATCAATTTGCCCCCCCCCCCCCAACCCCCCAAAAATCAAAACAATCTATTTTTTTTTATTATTATTATATTATTATTTATCAGGGCAAATAACACTGCATGTTAATTTTCTGAGATGATTGTGACTGTTTGGGGCTTAACAACATATCAATTTGCCCCCCCCCCCCCCCACCGGGGCTTCTAGAAATAGATAGGCTGCATGATGCTTCCATGCAAAGCTCAACCCGACCCCACACCAGTACTGGTAAACCGCTTAGATGATCTAAGCCTGCCCAGGCAAAGCGGTGCATGTCGGACCGTCCATGCTTATAAACCCTATTGGTTTCATTGGGAGACAGGGTTTGAGATGTTATTTCATCTCAATGTCCCGTAAAAGTCCCACAAAATGGGAAGCAACGTCTCTAAAATGACCTATACAGTGTTGATGGGAATGTTAAACCTCAAATCAAACAAACAACACATCAACCCTCTGGGGTCACTAAAAATGGGTGAAAAGAGTTGGAAGAGAAAGAAAGTACAGGTGGTGAACGTGAGGGCCAGGGGAGTTTGTTTGTTTGAATTGGGGTTTAACGTCCCCGTCAACACTGTTAAGGTCATTTTGGAGATGTTGCTTCCAATTTTGTTGGACTTTTACCATTTTAACATTGAGGTGAAATGACATCTCAAGCCCTGCCGCCCAATGAAACCAGAAGGCCTATATGCATTGGACGATCTGGCTCACACTGCTTTGCCTGGGCAAGCTTAGTCCTTCTAAGCTGTTTGCCAGTAATCGTGTGTGGTCAGATGTAGCTCTGCCTGGAAGCATCATGCAGCCCAATCTATTTCTCCAAGCCCCAATGGGCGGGGGCGAAAGGGCCAGGGGAGAAAGAGGAAAATGAATGGAAGTGTAGAAACAGAAGAAATAACAAAATTCCCCCTCTACGCTTACCAGTCAAAATATTGATTTTGGGTACTCATTGAGGGGGTTCTAACGAGTACCCATTATCTACACCTGTGGGCACAAAAGTGTTCAAACTTCGATGAAGTACCTTTCAATGAATCTCTTTGCATCAAGTTAGTTTGACAAGCAAATGTCAATCATCAAAGTAGTCTAAAACTGGATCAAGAAATATACATTGATTGGTCTTATTGTGGCAAGTACTTTTTTCCACTTTTAGATCTGACTGACATTCCAGATGTATTCTGATTGGACAGTGCAAGGTCTACAATGAAATGTACAACACTTTGTGTTTTGAATTTATTTCTGTCTTGCAGTTAACTGATAGGATGTAAGGAAATATTGAATGAAACATCAGATCAAAATGGAATGAAGCTCATCAAAGTTTGAACGGATTTGTGTCCACAAGAAAAATAAGGTATACCCCTGTAAACCCCAATTTTACTACATAAAAGTGGTCTTCAAGGGGGTCAAAATTATGCAGGCATGTTAGCAAATATTAGTTGGATGCCCCAGTGATGCAAGATACGTAACACCTTTGCTTTACCCAACCAACAAAAGCCTTAACTCTTATCATGCTGTTCACGACAACCCCTATATTTGCAAACAGTGTAGATCCAGATCAGATGGCTTCTGAAGAAGCCATCTGATCAGGATCTACACTGTTTGGCATTCAGTTTATGAATTTGTAGCATTTAATTGCATCGAGTAATTTGATTGGTTGATAGACAGAAATGGGTGTGGCTTAAATGAATATTCAGCAAGATAAGGGTTAAATTTGCATACTGCACAAATGAACATAATCCAAATAGAGGATATTTGTTTTTTCAGTGTAAGATCGAATTTTATTTCATCGAATGAACACCAAAACCAGTAATTTCACGAGTGGCTACGCCACAAGTGAAAATTCCAGTTTTGGTGTTCATGAGTGAAATAAAATTTAATCTTACACTGAAAAAATCAAATTTTCTGTTTCTAACATGCTTCAAAACAGCAATATTTAGCTTCACTAATCGTGTCACTCACCCTCAGAGAAAACTAACTTAGTTCCTGGTCGTTTTGTGTCAATTTTGTGATGTCCAACGTATTTACTGGGTAGTCCCAAACAGTGAAAAATAAAAATGATATCAGTCACTTTTTGAAACAGTGACAATAATTATCCTTTTCTATTTCACTGAGAAATCTCTATATTTCATTGAAAAGCATGTAAGAAAATCCAATTTTATTCCAATATTTCTGCTTTTGGCTTTTACAATCTTCTTGAGTTACGTAAACTTTGTTATTTTGTAAAGATCCGACAATTATCTCACTGCACCAGTACTTGTTTTTGGGTCGATTGTTTATCAATCGACCCAAAGGCATAAAGGACAAAACCTCTATTAGTTCTGGAGTCCACGTGACTATCACTGATTTGTAGGAATCCACGCAGATTATTTATAGAATTTTATCGCAGTGAGGTCAGCATGTTTACGTCAAAGGTTAACTGTAAAATCTGGGCTGGAATCATGGGTTGGGCTAGGCAAACAGTGTAGACCCAGATCAGATGCCGCAGAATGCATCATCTGATCAGGGTCTTCACTGTTTGCTTAGAGTATAGAAATTTAAGGGTCAGGCGCTAGAAAACGCAGCGTTTGATCATGGCCTACACGGTTTGCTTTCAGTAAAGGAGTTTAAGGGTTAAACAAACAGTCCACGCTCAGGCCCATTTTTTCCTAACTACACCCAGAGACAATTGACCATCCAGTACTCTCAGTGCTTTGATTACTTTCTGCAAGGACATTTCCGACATTTTTTTACATGTTCCAATCAGGAGTAGCATACGGTATTACCTGTTTTTTTTTTTTAATTTTTCAGAGAAAATATTGCCTGACACTGCATGTGCCGACAAGTCACATGTAAAGTCAAGCTCAACAGTTTCTCTGAAAAATAACAACATATTTCAGAGAAAATATGACCTGAAACTGCATATGAATACCAAGTCTTAAAATTTCTCTGAAAAAAAATATATTGCCATTGTTGCCCCTTTCGAGTTAAAATTCTCTATAAAATTCCAAATAAAACTGCATCTGAAATGCTGTCTGCTGCTTTTCTTGCGATGTTCTCTGAAAATATTTTTGTGTACAAGCCTGATCAGACTGCTCCTCTAGGAGCAGAAGGCAAACAGCATGGATCCTGATCAGACTGCTCCTCCGATCTGGGCCCACACTCTCTGCAAAAAATGACTTTTACGGTAACCGGCAGATGGCAAAGCAGATGACAATTGTCATGATTGGCATGGTATGGGTTAACAACAGGGTTCTACTCTTACAGGAAAGAATTCTGGGAAACAGATTCACCTTCAGGGGAAGGCAACCATCCGCTCCGGGGAACGGGAGGTCACCAGTTTGATCCCGGGCTGCGACATACCAAAGTCGTTAAAAAATGGTACTAGCTGCTTCTCGCTTGGTCCTCAGATTTTTGGGGTAGAGCTAGGACTGGTCAACCCAGTGTTAGGATAATGTGACTGGGTGTGGTATCATGTAATGTGTCTGGGACATGATACTTCAGTGAGGCAGCACTATAAAAATGAGCATTGTGCTCCCTGTCGCAACCAAACACCGTCGTGATATGACTGAAAAATTGTTGAAAGCGACGTTAAACCCGAATTCATACACACACACTTAAAAGAAAGAATTTACTCCTCAGATGCTTTGCTTTAGGAGTTAAGACCCATGAGGAGAAAATTCTTACCCTTACGAGTAGACCCCTTTTTCAGTAGGACTGAGCTTGCGGGAAAGAAAACAGGAAGTCACGAAAGTTTTCTCCCTTAAAATAAATGGCGGGAAATGGGATAATCTGCACAAGTGTTTCTTAACTCTTATCAATTTAGCCACACCCATTCCTGACTATCAGCCAATCAAATATGTATTAAAATTTTGTTCAAGACAAACAGTGCAGATCCTGATCAGCTGGCTTCTTGAGAAGCCATCTGATCTGAATCTACACTGTTTACAAGGGTAAAGGTTGTCATTTTCAGCAGGATAAGGATTAAGATTAATAAATACAACTGATATACTTTGTGCATTTTGTTTAAGTGTCTTCACAAGGTGGGTGGGGCAATTTTTGTTTCCTGGGACACCCAGCCCAACCTAAAATAGAGATCTGAAATAGAGATCTACTCTAAAAGAAAAGAATTTGCTCCCAAGGAGCAAATTCTTTCCTTTAAGAGTAGACCACTATTAACGGTCTTGTTTTGTTTGATTTGAGGTTTAAAGTCGGAGTCCCGTCAACACTGTATAGGTCATTTTGGAGATGTTGCCTCCAATTTTGTGGGACTTTTACCTGGCATTCAGATAAAATGACTTCTCAAGCCCTATCGCCCAATGAAACCAATTGGGTTTATAAGTATGGATGATCAGACTCGCACCGCTTTACCTGGGCAGTCTTAGATCCTCTAAACGGTTTACCAGTACTCGTGTGCGGTCGGTTTCAGCTCTGCATGGAAGCATCATGCAGCCAAAATAGATTTTGAAAGGGTGTCTGCCCCTTAATTGCAGAAAAGGTGAAAATGATTCAAATCCTCACCCTATTCAACTACTGCAGAAAATATCTAAACCCACACTGTGAAGGGAAGACAATAAACTTTTTTTTTTGGAATGGAGTTGCTGCCCCTGATGCTTTTCACATTACATGTAATTGTTACAGCGCTGATGTTTTCATTCACAACCGGACACATTTAATGTATAACTGCATTATTTACTGTTAATTATTACCTATATATTACAGTATTTTATCATATTTCCAAGCTGTTCCCTCCTAAGATGACTGACATACTTCCATTGTGCCATATGGTGTTTGAGTATTTTTCTCTCACGATTTTAATTTCAGATTAAATTCTCGGCAACAGCATCATCAGCTGAAACATAATTGGGCGTTTGAAATTATTTATAATTGCTTTAATACAAAATGGCTACATGTACTTACAACATAAACAGGGATTCTGTTCAATAACGAATGTCATCTGAGGTTTTACATCCCTGTCAACACTATTTAAGTAATTTTGGAGACATTGCTTCCGATTTTGTGGAACTTAAATGAGATGACATCTCAAGCCCTGCCAGCTGAAGAAATCAATAGGGTTTATGGGTTTATTCAGGGATGGTTTGACTTGGAGCCCAGCAGGGAAGCACAACGTAGCCCAATCTCCAAGCCCTGATGGGGAAGGGGCGTTCAATGTATGTTTTATTTTTGCTCTGAAACATCATTGACGCAGTTCTATATGTCAAAGCACCAAAAATACATTCTCAAGTCTCTGCTCATAAATTTCATATATGAACAATCTTATTTGAGAGCATCTGCATTTTCCTTGATTGTACTCTTTAGGTACTAGTGTGTATACAGTAGTTAAGTACTACACAATTTCTGCTAGGTAGTTACTGCAGTGAGTTTATAGGCTGAGTCCCAGAGGTATTTTTAGCACTGCTGAGAAAATCCAATAATCAGCTTATCTAATCATGCACATTGTTTACTTTATTAATTTGTTGATGATAAATTAAATTTGATCTTATCTTTGCTGATTCTGATCCACTAAAATCAGATTCATTCCCATCAGAGTCACTACCTGAAGCCATGTTTCACCTCATATGACCCTGTGGAAATTCCAGAAACAAAGGCTTTTAAAAATAGAAAATACACTACCTACACATCTATTTTTAGTGCTGATTCTTGTAATATGTTAATGAAGTACAGCATTTCTAAAACTTAATTTCATTAGTTTGATGGAATCTATCCAAAATATTGTCCAATGAAGACAAGTGTTACAGTGACTTTTTTGACTGCTATAGACGTCTCTAAGGAATACAGGTCAGTTGCAGGCGGTGGGCGGACGATTTGGCCAGCGGACGATTTGGCCCGGACGATTTGGCCTAGGACAATTCGGCCTAGGACGATTTGGCCAGCCAAAAATACAGGGTAGGACAATTTGGCCAAATTGATTTCTCCTAGCAGTTTTACACATCATTAGATATTTTCTGCTCATTTGTAGAATCTGAGTCCAGTCAACACTATTTAGGTCATATTAGTAGTAGTGATCTCCATTGTTAAACATGCATGGAATCATTGAAATCTAACTTCATGAAATCATGATACATGTACTTTATATTGCAATTTGTTTATGACGCAAGAAACATACAAAACCTTTTGATTGTCTATGATCTTTCAGTAATTGCAAATATGTCACCAAATATTTTAATGTGTTAACAAACTAATTAATGAAAATGTGAGCATACACTATGATTTTTTTGAAAATTTTAATAGCAAATAAAAGTTATCACTTATACATACAAACAAAACCAATAGATTGAGAAAGGTAATTAAAAAAGGTAATTAAAGAAACCAAGACCAGTGAACAAATCAATCAGCCAATGAACCAGCCATTTTAAACAAAACCATTAGATTTATTTATTATTTTATTTATTTATTTTCTTATTTTTTGTTTATTTTTTTTGTATTTTTTTTTGTGTTTGGGGGATTATAGTTAACCATTATTATTAATTTGCTCATAAAGAATATCTCAAGCCAAAAGTTATAGCTTAAAAACAACAACAAAAAAAAATCTAATTGTTTAAAATCTTCCTTAAAATATTCCTTCTACATATTCAAACATTACTGTATATTAAAAACAAACCTAAAAATTAAACTTTCAGTTTAAACTAGTCATTATATCAATCTGGCCAAATTGTCCTACCCAATATTTTTGGCTGGCCAAATCGTCCTAGGCCGAATTGTCCTAGGCCAAATCGTCCTGGCCAAATCGTCCGCTGGCCAAATCGTCCTACATTCGTTGCAGGCAGCGTGTGTATTCGTCAGTAAGGAATGCAGGTAGATTTCCAATAACTGGTATATCAGTCAGTAAGGTACAGCAGAGGTATAAGATAATGTTTATACACGTCTCTGGTGCTCAAAGAGTTTTAATGGCCCATTAAACACTATTAAGATCACAATAAGCTGGACAATTAGCCTAGCCATACTTTTCCAGAGCAGGTTCAAGCACTAAGCATGTTTAGGAGTTCATCAAGTGAACAAGTCCATGAAATAAACAACTCCCCCTTATACCCCATTTTATATAGAGAAAACTAGGGATTATGGGGGTACACATTATTTTTCTTATTTCTGCCCCATGACATAGGTTGTGGGTACTCCTTAGAACAGTCTCAGTGAGGCGGTTCTAACAAGCACCTACAACCTATGTTGACAGTAAAGATAAGAAAAATATCACAGACTATCATCTCATCAGAAAATCAGCCATTTTGGAGATGTGAAAAATTCACTATGTCGCATAACCCGAGATCTCTGGCTGTAGTGACCTACCGCCAAATCAGAAAACAAAAAAGGCTTTTAGAACGTCAGAGAAGGCTCGGATTATATGTCACATGGGTGTGCTATCATTATGTTGAGATTTCAAAGCATTTGTTACCCTTTTTTTTCAGTGAGTGAGCATTTGAGTTTTATGTCTCACAAACAGCTAAGGTCATACGGAGACGGGACCTCGGTTTAAAGACTCATCTGAAAGTCTGTAGAAGCCCGGGATCGATCCTGTTCAAGGCTAATAGCATAGCCACTGCACCACAGAGGCTTCTAAATTTTTTTTTTCAGTGAAAATATGGCTTGGCATTACAAGTGGATCCTCTGCTGGGCAGCCAATTCACCAAGCCCTATTTTTGCTGAAAAATAAGGAAAAAGATTAGACTGGGATCAGATTCTGTTCTAGAATATTGTACAAAACTTGAAGCGTTGAGCGGTCAACCCTTATCCTGCTGCATAAATTACATTTCAACCACCACCCCCGTCCATAGGGGCTTGAAGAAATATATGGGCTGCACGATGCTTCCACGCAGAGCTTAATCAGGCCCGCACACTAGTACTGGTAAACCGCTTAGAGGATCTAAGCCTGTCCAGGAACCGCGGTGCGAGGCGGACCGTCCATGCTAATAAACCCTATTGGTTTCATTGGGTGACAGGGCTTGAGATGTCATTTCATCTCAATGTCGGGTAAAAGTCCCACAAAATTGGAAGCAACATCTCCAAAATGACCTTTACAGTGTTGATGGGGACATTAAACCTCAAATCAAACAAACAAACAAAACATTTCAACCAATCAAATTACTTGGTGTCATTTATTCAATCAAATTTGCAAATTGAATGACATACAGTGTAGATCCTGATCAAATTGCTTCTTCAGGATAATGGTTAATTAAAAAAAAAATGGGCCATTTCAATTAATATCCTAAAATTTTGCTCTAAGATTACTGCATGGATATGCAGGCTGATTATGTACCATTCTTTTTCTCAACTGGCAAAAACAAAATGATGCTCATCATGCTCTTTTTAGGACTGACAGGACTGACTCAGTTTTAGATCCCAGGAAAAACTATTCTTGCACACCAGACAAGGAAATCCGTGATTTTACCCTGGGAAAGAAATTTATGTTCTGACCCTGGTGTTCCGACCCAAAATCGAATATTATCGCCTGTTTTATAAATGCACTGGTTGAATACGACCTCATATGCGCCGTAGTTAAGGGTGACGTCATGCACGGTATGTGACTTCACTAAACATTCCTGTATTGTCATCACAATATGGCGGACGTCGGTACTCGAAGTGACTGCAGCATTAATAATCTGCGCAAAGAAATGGAAGGTATGCAAGAAAAAGAATCCTATATGGGTGTGAGGGACGGATAGAAAAATCCGTCCCTCTGGATCACTGTCCGGCATCATGAGGCGACGGATTTTTCCATCCACCCCTCACACCCATATAAGATTTTTATAAGGTCATCATCTGAGACTCTGAGACTGGACCTTGGTTTAAAAACTGAGACAAAAGGCCTGAGAAGTCTGAAATCGAGCCTGATGCCTGGTTTGTGAGGTAAGTAGCTTAACCAATACATTACGTACTCTTCTCTTTTTAGGATTGAATGTATCTTGAGTTTTATATGACTCTCCAACAACTCATAACATATGGGCATGGGACCTCCCTTAAAAGACTGTTCCAAAAGTCTGGAAAAGCCCAAAATCAACCCTAAGACATGAGGGGAGAAGCTTAACCCATTGTATACTATTGGACTCTTCTATTGCTATATGTTGGGCGAGTCCATCTGTCATATAAGGTCAGGTCTATTTTGTCGTTCTTATTCTATTTTTGATGGAAAATTCTGTTGGCAAATAGTGCAGGCCCTGATCAGATGCCGCGTTCGGGCCTGCACTGTTTGCCAAGGTACCCTTTTAGGGGTTTCCCGCATACGATGAGTAAATTGTCACCAACACGGATTTTGGGGCGGGGATGGTCTTTGGTGGCTGGGGTACTAAATGGGTCCCTGCCTCTTTTTGCCCAGGCCTTGTATGAGCGCACTCGCTTGGCAAAGATTGGGGAATTAAGCTCAAGAGGGTAGCGTACAAGACCTGGGTTTAGGTTGGTCCCCTAACCCAGCCTCGTGCGTGACATAAGGATCACACCAACACAAAGTCTGATGTGATGTAGAGTATATAAAGTTAGACACAACACACAGTTCACTTTCCCAAATTTGTATATTTAAATAATTTCTGTAAATTTAGTCAAAGGTTCCAAATAACGCGATTGATGCAGACTATTTTGTATATTTCAATGTCCTATTTTTCACTAGAATGTCCTAACTGTCACTATTCACTTTCCACACAATTTTCCTCTAAAATTCAAATGAAATGTCAAGTCCCAAACAAGTTCTGAAATGTCAAGTTCCTAAACACAAATTATTAATGTCCTTAACGCGATGTCACCAGCATATAATTTTCCCAAAACTTAATGTTCATCAATTTACTTCATCAAATGTCTTGCAAATTTCCTAAAGTTATCTCCCTTACTTAGCTGTTTAATTTCCTTAATTTCCTTATGTTGTAGAGTCTATTTTCTTTCAGTTTGTTACTAAGATTTAGCAAAGATTTGTAAGTCTCTACACAGAACTTTGAATCACACAGTCTGTGCAGGGTCTACGATGCAAAACCAAGTAACAGTTCAATGTTCTAGTTCAAAGATTGTCACTTAACTGCACCTTTGGATTCCCCCGTCTGCTAATGTTTAGCATGTTTTTATGTTGTGTGGGCTCATCAGCCCTGTCTCAAAAATGAGCCAATAAACCGCCTTCTTTCATCCAACCAATAGATTCATATTTTAGAAGAGTCAATGTGACCAATCAAAAGTCAGGCCCAAAAGGGTCTTAAAAGATTTTGCTCAAAATTATAGACTAACACCTGAGAAAAGAAGCCAATTATCTAAAGATCACAAGTTTGTTTGAACAATAGAAGTGTACCAGCTCAGAGTGACCACTGTTTCCCTAATTTCTAATTAAGCTGTCTTCTAAGTTTCAGTTTGTAATCCAAAGAGTGATATATGTTTTCTTAGTTGATTTAATCTTAAGTTTCGCTTGATAGTTTCCAAGCTATAACTTTGTAAGCAGCTTTGTTTTCTAAAAGGTGCAAAAACATTTCTCAAGCCATGTTGCTTAACATGCTTGTTTGTCAAAACAATGCCTCAAGACCTACTTTACAAAGATTTACCTTGATGAACAAAATCCTGGGAAAATATTGAAATTATGAAATTTAAACTAAAATGAAAAATTACTTTTTTTCCTGAAATTCTGTTTTTCTGATTCAACCATTCTCTCTTACTATGACCTAAAAAAAATAAAACCATTCATTCAACATTCACCCCATATCGAGATCACTTTCTCACTTATTTATTTATTTAATTTTCTGAAATGTAAATGTCCTAAAATTTTGACTGGTGACAAAATCACTACACGGTAGAGGCTTCTTTTTCTTTCAGGCTAAAATGTATTATCATATCACCGTCACATTCCCATGAGGCATATTAAGTTTTGTCAACGTGGAAATTGACAAAAAGACAAAATGTCCCAGTGGATCGTGATAATGTTCCAAACCATATTGTTCTCCTATCAGTGACACTTTTTGGAATCTATTGCAGAATATTCCATCAAAATAATCCAATATTATATGAAAACGAATATTCCGACGCAATAAAAGCTTGAAACATATTAACCATTAAGATGCCATGAAAAACTAGATCTGAAAATGTTGTCTGTTTATGTCGTCTGCTGCATATTCTCACAAACTTTTCAAACACATTTTTGCATCCAAACAGTGTGAACCCTGATCAGACTGCTCCTAGAGGAGCAGTCTGATCTGGGTCCACACTGTTTGCAAACAACAATTGTTGTGCTTAGCAGACAACAACTGTTAATTGCGTTTAGCAGACGACAACTCTTGTGATTAGCAGACGACAATTGTTGTGTTTAGCAGACGACAATTCTTGTGACTAGCAAACAGCAACTGTTGTAATTAGCAGATGACAATTGTTGTGATTAGCAGACGACAATTGCTGTGTATAACAGACAACAATTAATGTGCAGATGACAATTCCTGTTTCAGGGGTGTTGGGTTTATTTTTCTCATTGTAAGTTATACAAAAACTCTTGAATTTCAAGTAAAAAGTGTTGGCGTGTATCAGTGGGTTTGAGCTGTGTCTACACTGTAAAAGTTCCTAAAATTAAAATTCCTCCTTGGTAGGTCAGTTGAATGCGTATCTGACTGGTGATCTGGAGGTCGCTGGTTCAATACTTGCAAGGTCTGACCATGAAACCTCTCTGCCAAAGAATGTGCCCTGTACTGGTTAGCCACTTATGGAAAAGCATGCAAAGAAAATAGTGGTTAAGTTACTTGACCAATTGGTTATCACCTGGGCCTTTAAACAAAAACCTTTCTTCTAAAGTGAGGCATATATTACTTTCAAAGCAGATGATATACAATTTTTTAAGACAAAACCAGTCTTGACATTAAATGTGAAGCATACAATGTCAAATGTCAGGTCTGAATTTGTCTGAAAAAAAAAGGAATGCTGTTGGAGTTGCAATTTCCCATACATGTAGGTTACCTATTCTCCCACCAATGTGTTTGAGTTTTACATCCCACCAACAGCTAAGGTCATATGGAGAAGGGACCTCGGTTTACAGACTCATCCGAAAGTCTGGAGAAGCCTGGATAGATTCTGCATCACCTGGTTTATCTCCCACCAATGAAGGTCACTTCTTAGATTTAGCATTTGTTTCTAAAAATTGTATTAAAATATTCCAATGTTAGCCCTTGAACCAGAGTATGGACTGCCTTTTTTTTCAAACAGTGTAGATACACTGTTTGACATTCAGTAATGCTATGTGAACTTGCAGGAATAAATTGAATCAAGTAATTTGATTGGCTGAAAGTCAGAAATGGGTGTGAATAAATTAAATTTCTTGCACACCAGATAATAAAATCCATAGTTTTAGCTTTGGATAGACAATCTTTTCTAACCCTGGTGTTCTTACCCCAAATCAAATAGTCTCGCGTGTTTGATAAATGCACTGGTTGAATATGACCCGGTATGCGCCGTCGTTAAGGTTGAAGCCACAGCATGTAACGTGGCGTCACTAAATATTCCTGTAGTGTCATCACAATATGGCGGATGTCGGTAACTGAAATGACTGAAGCATCAAAAATCCAGGCTAACTCAGAAATGGAACGTTTTTGAGGACATTCTGGAACTTCGATATAAGATCTGGAACTTCGATATAAGAATCCTATATGGATGTGAGGGTGGATAGAAAAATCCGCCCCTCAGGATCACTGTCCAGCATCACTCGGCAAGCCTCGTGATGCCGGACAGTGACCCTTGGGACAAATTTTTCCATCCACCCCTCACCCATATAAGATTCTTATACAGTAAAACCTGTCTTAGTGGCCACCTCTATTAAGCAAGCAACCTGTATTAAGCAAGCAGGCTCTCGGTTCCCAAAAATGGCAAATGTGTTAAATTTCACCTGTATTAAGCAAGCACCTGCCTTAAGCAAGCACATTTTGGTTATATCTTAGGTGCTTGCTTAATACAGGTTGGACTGTATTATTCAGCAGGATAAGAGTTAGAAAGATGGACATTCCAGTACAATAGAAGACAGACATATACTGACTTACTGTTATGGAATATGATGCAGCAGGTGCATGAAGGCATAATATCGATGGCGGACTTTAAATGGCCGTCAAGGGAGTCTGAAACAATTATTTTTGGATCTGGCAATTTATTAACTAGACTGAATCAAGAAGCTGAATACTGCAATTATATTCTATAAAAGGGTTATCCTTTGGAAGCAAGGAATACACCACAAAACTGGAAAATATGAAGTATACATGTTTTCTGGGCCAGACGAGCTAGTTTCGCCCCATTAGACCTCATCAGTGACCCTTAAATATTTTCAAAATTCCACAATGGAATCAATGATCCCAAAGGACAAGAAAATATAAACTACACTATGATGTAAGCTCATTTCCTAATCATCTGATAACCATGCAAGAAAGTAGGCGGATCCAGGTAGGATTGAACCTATGGCCATCACGAAAACACGCCTATATGAATTTGACCCCCTTGAACCCCAAGTTTTTATAGTTAAACTGCAGTTTACAGGGGTAAACCTTATTTTTCTTATTTCTGCTCTAAAATATAGATTGTGGGTACTCGTTAGAACCGCCTCGATGAGGCGGTTCTAACGTGTACCTACAATCTATATTTTGAACAGAAATAAGAAAAATATCACAATTTTTCATCTTAAAAGTTTCAATTTTCAATGGTAAACTTTAAAATATATTTGTATAGGTGTGTTTTCATAATGGCCGCTGCATCACCAGTCAGAGGCATATTTGACTAAGTCACCTGGTCAATCAATCAATCAATATGTTATGACAATAAGTCCATATGCAGTAAACATGTTCTAATTTCTGGCTATACACCATAATCTCTTTATATCACTGTTGTTGGCATACAAAACAGATTGTATACCCATACTAGTGGACCTTTCCACTGCTATAAATTGGACAAGTCCATTTGTCATATAAGGGGTGTCAGGCCTATTTTTTGGTTTTTATAAAAATTCTGCTGATCTGGGCCTGCACTGTTTGCCAAGGTACCCCTTTAAGTGTTTCCCGCATGCAATGGGTTAAACAGAACCGAGTTACATTCAAACAAATTTTTTTGTTTGATTTGATGTTTAACGTCCACATCAACACTGTATAGGTCATTTTGGAGACGTTGCTTCCAATGTTTTGGGACTTTTACCCAACATTGAGATGAAATGACATCTCAAGCCCTGTCGCCCAATGAAACCAATAGGGTTTATTAGCATGGACAGTCCACCTCGCACCGCGGTTCCTGGACAGGCTTAAATCCTCTAAGCGGTTTACCAGTACTAGTGTGCGGGCTGGATTCAGCTCTGCTTAGAAGCATCATGCAGCCCATATATTTCTTCAAGCCCCTACGGGCCGGGGGGCGTTACATTCAAACAAAAATGGACAGAAAAATGACCATACAAAGTCTATACAGTTTTGGATCCAACTTTAAAATTGTGTACATTACTGTTATTCCAAACAAAAATGTATGGATTTTACAGAAAAATGACCTTTTATGTCATTTTTCTATGAAATCTATACATTTGTTTTGGATCAGTTAAATCATGTTACATGCAAAACTGTGTTATAATGAATATTGTTATAGAGAATTCATGGTGCGTTGCATATAAAGGCAAAATAATTCCGAGAAACAAACTGCAAGCAGTCGTAAATTTATAAATTCAACTTACTGCGATTTAGCTAAATTCCCCGCTGACTTTCAGTAGATGTCTGCAGATGACAACAATTTTATCTGACATTTTCCCAGAGCAGCATTCAGCGACGTAATGGCATCTCATATTGTCAACTTAATGGCTCCATTCCATTACAACCTAGAATTATAACCCATAACGCACAATGACAACCTTCAGCAGGCGACTTTCCCTTTTTCAGGATATCAGGCTTGTGGATTATCTGACTGACAGTAAATGTCAACTGTTTGAGTTTTACATCCCACCAACAACTAAGGTCATACGGAGACAGGATCTCAGTTTAAAGACTCATCCAAAAGTCTGGAGAAGCCCGGTATAGATCCTGCGACCCCTGGTTTACAAGGTGAGTAGCATAACCACTACACCACGGAGGCTTCACCAGTAAATGTCAAGCTTTCTTTTTTTCTCTGAAATTTAACCCTTGTCCTGCTGAGCCCGGATATGTCTTACCTTTCAAACAATGTAGATCCAGATCAGATGGCTTCTGACGAAGCCATCTGATCAGGATCTACATTGTTTGCCATTCAGATTGTGAATTTGTTGCAACAATTTGCATCAAGTAATCTGATAGGTTGATAATTTGCTTCAGTTCTCCATAAAGCTTTAACCCTTGTCCTGCGGAACCCGGATATGCCTTATTTTCCAAACAATAGAGATCCAGATCAGATGGCTATCTGATCAGGATCTACATTGTTTGCCATTCAGATTGTGAATTTGTTGCAATAATTTGCATCAAGTAATCTGATTGGTTGATAATCGGTAGTGGGTGTGCCATATATAAGAATTCAGCAGGTCAAGGAACAATTATAAATAATGCAATCACCAGAAATGCTCATTGGAAAATCATAATTCAGTGTTGCTGAGATAAGGATAGGTATGAGGATAATTCAGTCTGGGATCATTTTTATCCCCGCTCTTTTTGGAGAAAGCGGGGATAATGTCAAACCCTGTCTGTCTGTCTGTAATGCCAAACCATTGCTCCAAGTCCATTTAAGTTAGAGTCTGTAAACTTTCAAAGGCAATAAATAGCTTTATAGCCGAGGACTGCAGGAACTTATTCAGAATTCTGATGTGATCTCCAGACAGAGGGTGGGACCGACATTTCCGGAGGGTTCAGACTCCATTTACAAACATAGTCAGGTAATGAAGAGTAGAATACAGTGATGCAAAAATTTAGCCCTAGGGGCATCTAGGGGTCAGCAGAGGTTAAAAATAAGGATTTTGGGTCCTTTTTTGTCCAGTGGATGAGAAATGGAGGAATGTATTTAATGAGCACCCCACC
The DNA here is from genome assembly GCA_963580285.1 of Lucinisca nassula. Taxonomy (NCBI): domain Eukaryota; kingdom Metazoa; phylum Mollusca; class Bivalvia; order Lucinida; family Lucinidae; genus Lucinisca; species Lucinisca nassula. The sequence continues at coordinate 9,457,635 of OY757026.1, forward strand.
CCCAACCACCCCCCCCCCCCATCCACAAACCTCTCAGGTATGGCGAGGGGGGATGAGCCCAAGGGGTAAAAAAACCCATTTAGTACAAACGTTCTCGTGATGCATATCAAACTGAAGGTAATAAAGTAGAATATAGCGGTGCCAAACTTCTTTAGACCCAGGGGCATTGGGGTCAGCAGATGTCAAAAAGTAGGATTTGGGGGACTGGGGGTTGTGGGGAATGTTGGAACTTAAGATGCCACATTTTTCAAGTCTAAATTCGTTTTTGGAGTAACTACTTTTTTTTATAACACTACTGTTGTGATCCCCCTGCCCCACCCACAATAAAAGCCCAAATTCCCTATCAGAATATCAACTAATAACTGAGGACAGTCCCAGATAATAAATTTCTTAAGGTAGAAAATCTGACAGCAAAATAAATATGCATTATTACTGTAAACAGCAAACATGCTCGAGAGCAACTTTGAACAAATATTACCTATATATATAGAACAAAATGTCACAGTTGTCGTCTGCTTTGTTGTCTGCCGGATAATTTAAAAGTCGTCATTGCAAACAGTGAGGACCCAGATCAGACTGCTCCTAGAGAAGCAGTCTGATCTGGGACCACACTGTTTGCCTGTATGCAAAAATATTTAAAAAGTTTGCAAGAAGATTCGGCAGACGACATCAACAGACGACATTTTCAGATGAAGATTTTCTCGGCAACTTAAGGGTTAACAACATCCCTCTGATCACAACAATCCCTGATTTTGCAAATAGTGTAGATCAAGATCAGATTCTGAAGAAGCCATGATTATGATCAGGATCTTCACTGTTTGACATTCAGTTTTTAAATAACATCAAGTAATCTGATAGGTTCAAATTTAGAAATGGGTGTGGTTACATTAATAATTCAGTGGAATAAGGTTTACAATTCTCCAGTAGACGGCAATATGTTTTGAGTGTTTGAGTTTTACGTCTCGCTAACAGCTAAGGTCATACGGAGATGGGGCCTCGGTTTAAAGACTCATCCGAAAGTCTGGAGAAGTCCGGGATCGATCCTGCGACCCCTGATTTACAAGGGGAGTAGCATAACCACTACACCACAGAGGCTTCTAAAGGCGGCAATATGTAATCTTCTTCCTTATTTTTCATAGAAAAAAGAAAGCTTGATATTTCATGGGAGTCATCTGATTCACATGAAAAGTCAAGCCTTATATTCCTTTAAATAAGAAAAAATAATTTGAAAATGACGTCTGCAAATGTCGAGACACGCACTTAAATCGAAATGGCCTGTGTGGCCTAGCAGGTAAGAGCAAGGGCACTATCTTTTTAACCCATAAAATGCCAATCACGACAATTGTCGTCTGCTTTGCCGTCTGCCGGTTACCTTAAAAGTATTTTTTTTTTGCAAAGAGTGTGAACCCAGATCAGACTGCTCCTGTAGGAGCAGTCTGATCTGGGCCCACACTGTTTGCCTGTATGCAAAAATATTTTAAAAGGTTTGCAAAAAAAAAAATTGAGCAGACGGCATAAGCAGACGACATTTTAAAAATGTAGTTTTCCCCAGTGTCTTAAGGGTTAACCATTAAGTCTCTAACCGCTATGGCTTCAAGCCTCCTTCTGGTCATGTGAGATGCCAAGTTTTGAAATTGATGATCAGGTGGTTTTTCACCAGGTACTCAGGGTTTCATTCACCTCTTATTAACATTCTACCCACAATAAGTGAAATAATCTTGAAAAGGCAATGAAACCTCGCCCCGATCACCAACCCATCACTCCAAAAAAAAATAAATAAATAAAACACTTGAACGGTTAAAATAGACATACATGTAAAAGATTAGGCATATAAAATGCTTAAAGCCAATGTTTCTCATAATTTTGATTCAAAACTGGGTACGGGTAATTTTATTAATTTATTTTGGAGTGAACTTCTCCTGCCATTTGCTGAATATCATGAGAAACCTAACCCCAAAACTGATTCAAAATTCAGTTCATTCAATGGTAAGAAATCACAATTTAAGAATGTAAAGCTCTATAATTTAAAACCTTTCACATGCAAATTTTGCCGATCAAATTTAGAAATATAATAAAATGAATGCCAAATTTTTAAAAGTATCATTCTATTCATAAAGAGTTCACCCCACAGATTATGCAAGGTAAGACATCATTATGACAAATGAAACTAAAGAAGCCATAAAATGCCAATCACGACAATTGTCGTTATCCCCACGCTTTTCGAAGAAAAAGTGGGGATATTGTAATAGTCTTCGTCGTCCCTACATCCGTCCGTCCGTCCGTCCGTCTTACCGGATAACTCCTCCTAGACAGTTATAGATAGAAACTTGAAACTTTGGGAACTGATAGATCTTTGGTCTGGGGAGTGCATGACACTTTCGGAATTTTGATCACACCCCTACGGATGGGCCCAGGGGGTGGGGCCCGCGGGGGGTCAAAAATCAAAATTTCCAGAACATGGTCGTGTAATATATCAAAGTGAACGGCATGATGAGTAAAAAACATTACAACCAAAAGTTGACCCCTGGGGTAAATTTTGAGGTCACCAGAGGTCCAAAACTGATTTGACCCCTTTACCCCCATACATTACTGTTACCGGATAACTCCTCCTAGACCATTATAGATAGAAACTTGAAACTTTGGGAACTGATAAAACTTTGGTCTGGGGAGTGCATAACACTTTCGGAATTTTGATCCTACCCCTGGGAGTGGGGCCAGGGGTGGGGCACCTTGGGGATAAAAAATCAAAGTTTTCAGAACATGGTCGTGTTGCATATTAAATCGAACGGCATGATGAGTAGAATACATCACAATCAAAATTTTACCCCTCGGGTCAAACACCCCTAGGGGATGGCCCAGGGGGTGGGGCCCGCGGGGAAGCGTGGGGATATGCGATGGCTTGCCATCGACTGCACGATTCTAGTTTACTTTGCCGTCTGCCAGTTACCTTAAAAGTGATTTTTTGCAAACAGTGTGAACCCAGATTAGACTTAAAATTAACCCATAAAATGCCAATCACGACAGTTGTCGTCTGCTTTGCGGTCTGCTGGTTACCTTAAAAGTAATTTTTTGCAAACAGTGTGGACCCAGATCGGACTGGCAGTCTGATCTGGGCCCACACTGGTTGCCTGTATGCAAAAATATTTTTAAAAAGTTTGCCAAAAAATTCAACAGACAACATAAGCAGACGACATTTTCAGATGTAGTTTTTCTCGGCATCTAAAGGGTTAAAATTTGAAAACGTTGAATGCACTATGCAGCATTATGTTTTGTATCATGTTTTAGTCAAATTTGCCAAAGCCAGAGGCTTGTTCCGTAAATTTCACATGAAATGACCACTTGTGTAAGATCTTCTATTTGTCATACGGATGCGATCTATTTTTTTTATATAGTAGTCGCAGATAAGATTGACTAGGCACAGCAATTCAGGTGTTGTCAATATATGTCAAAATTGCAGAGTCCACCAGAAGATTCGGTAGAGTGCTTTTCGCACGCTTTCTACAGGCGGACAAAATGGTCATATACGCCACAGCTATGCTTGTGTTACAGTTGAATTCACATAATCAGGTGACTTGGTTTACCTTTTTGTTACTGGAGTATTCCTAGGGCAGGTACAAACGATAGCTCCGCCTAGTCAATCTTATCTGCGACTACTATAATTGAAGGAAAGTTTTCCTTATTTCTCCATATAAACCTGTATTGTGTGTACTAATTAGAACCACTTCGTCGAGGCGGTTCTAATGAATACCCACAACACAGGTTTTTGTAGAGAACTGACAAAAACTATCCTTCAATAACTGAAGGATAGTTTTCCTTATTTCTCCATATAAACCTATGTTGTGGGTATTCATTAGAACCGCCTCAGCGAGGCGGTTCTAATGAATACCCACAACGTAGGTTTTTGTAGAGGACCGACAAAAACTATCCTTCAATCATCACAACATATGAACCAATCTGTTGCTGTGCTCCTGAAGCTAAAAACTCACACTGTGGCAAAACTTTCGATGTGTATCCTTTAGCCATAACCATTATCCTGCTGAATAACTTAATTCAGCCACACCCATTTCTGATTATCAACAAGTCAAATTACTTGATATAATGTACATCATGTATTTATTCAAAGTCGCCAACTGAATGGCAAAAAGTGAAGATCCTGATCAGGTGGCCATCTGATCTGAATCTACAGTTTGCAAAAGTTGGGGTTATCGTGGTTCAGTGGGAGACACTTATCGAATCAGTAAATTTTTACTTCATATGCCTTCCTTTCAACTTTATTATTGTAGTCTTATATAAATATTTAGTTTAACAATGACCATAAATTATTTTTTATCTGAACTCGTATGGGTCACGTTTTGGTTCACTGTTCATCAGCACTATTAACCCTTGTCCTGCTGAGCCCGGATATGCCTTATCTTTAAAAAAATGTAGATCCAGATCAGATGGCTTCTGAAGAAGCCATCTGATCAGGATCTTTAATGTTTGCCATCCAGTTAATGAATTTGTTGCAATAATTTGCATCAAGTAATCCGATTGGCTGATAATCAGTAGTGGGTGTGACATATTTAAATATTCAGCAGGATAAGGGTTAAGACTGGACTCATGTGCTTGGAAAGTGGTAAGCAGTGTAGACACAGATCAGAAACTGCAGAATGTGGTCTCAGATCAGTGTCTACACTGTTTGCTTAAAATACTGGCATTAAGTGTGCGGGAGGGGGGGGGGGATGGGAGGTAGATAAACAAACCATCTACGTCTCAGTTTATGACTATATTCCCAGCCTATGCTCAGAGAGATTTTTGCTGAAAAAATGTGAGTAGCTTTTGCATTCACATTTTTTCAACAAAAATATTTGCTTTTTATTTGTCATATTAAATGATAAATATTTAAACAAAACGTTTACTAAAGACATTGTTTGTTTTGAAAAACTGGACCCTGGTAAATAAGACTGTGGTAACAAAATTGCAAAATAAAGCCAAAACACCCAAAATTTTAGTGATTTTGCAATACAAGCCTACAGCATTCAGGAGGTTACCTTGAAAACTGCAAAACAAACAATATCCAGGCATAACAAGCCTACAGCATTCAGAAGGTTATCTTGAAAACTGCAAAATAAACAATATCCAGGCATAACAAGCCTACAGCATTCAGGAGGTTACCTTGAAAACTGCAAAATAAACAATATCCAGGCATAACAAGCCTACAGCATTCAGGAGGTTACCTTGAAAATTGCAAAATAAACAATATCCAGGCATAACAAGCCTACAGCATTCAGAAGGTTACCTTGAAAACTGCAAAATAAAGAATATCCAGGCATACAGCATTCAAAAGGTTACCTTGAAAACTGCAAAATAAAGAATATCCAGGCATAACAAGCCTATAGCATTCAGGAGGTTACCTTGAAAACTGCAAAATAAAGAATATCCAGGTATAACAAGCCTATACAGCATTCAGAAGGATACCTTGAAAACTGCAAAAAAAAAAGAATATCCAGGCATAACAAGCCCACAGCATTCAGAAGGTTACCTTGAAAACTGCAAAATAAAGAATATCCTACAACATTCAGAAGGTTACCTTAAAAAAATGTAAAATAAAGGACACAAATTTTAGCGATTTTGCTTTATTAGAAGCCTTGATCATATGGTTAAGTTATTTTGCAAAGATTGCAAAATCAAGAATGCAAAATTTTACTGATTTTGTGCAACAAGCTAGCCTACAGCATTTGGAAGATGATTTAACCCATTGTATACTAGTGGACTCTTCAATTGCTATATATTGGACAAGTCCATTTGTCATATAAGGGGTGTCAGGCCTATTTTTACCATTTTTATTCTATTTTTGATGGAAAATTCTGTTAGCAAATAGTGCAGGCCCTGATCAGACACCGCATTCTGTGGCATCTGACCTGGGCCTGCACTGTTTGCCAAGGTACCCATTTAGGGGTTTCCCCGCATACAATGGGTAAAAAACAAATTGCACAGCCAAATTTTAGTAATTTTACATAACAAGCCTAGAGCATTTGGTAAGCTATCTAAAATCTACCAAAAAATTCAAATCCTACTGTTATCCCTAATAAAAACATTATCAGAGTCCCCATCTGTGTACCCTGTGGTCACAATTAAAAGAAAGTGAAAGAAAAAAAGTGAAAGGAAGGACCAACACATTAGAGAAGGGTCCATAGCATTGTCTGATTTATTTAATTCTTTAATGCTGTGCATGCTGGGTATTTTTTCAGCAGACGACACTTTGATTTTTTCCCCCCAAGAAAACAGGATTTGACATCTCATGCAAATTGTCTCCTATGGAGACAATTTGCATGAAATGTCAAATCCTGTTTTCTAGAAAATATCAACAATTTGTCGTCTGCTGAACTAACCTAGAGGGTGGTAAATGTACATATACGGGGTGGTTGAGTGAAGTGAATGGGTCCTGTATCTTTCGTCACCAGGATGTCCAACAGTTGGGCACGACTTGCTGCCCTTAACCCATTGTATGCAGGACAACCTTAAAGGGGTACTTTGGCAAACAGTGTAGGCCCAGATCAGATGCCAGAGAATGTAGCGTCTGATCAGGGACTACACTATTTGCTAACAGAATTTTCCGTTAAAAGTAGAAGAAAAACAAAATTAGATGGTGCAGTCGATGGTATGCCATTGCAAATACCCGCTTTTTCTATGAATAACACTCAAGATATGCTTTTCATACAATGTCATACTTTTTTACCTTTGACCCTGGGGCCATGTTGGGGTCAAGGTCACACATATATTCCAATATGTTCTTCATTCCAAGGCTGTCCAATAATCAAGTTTCGGAAGTGCAATCCCAACAGTTTAGAAGATATGATAAAGTCCTACTTTTTGACCTTTGACCCTGGGGCCATGTTGTGGTCAAGGTCACATGAAAAGTATTCCAATATGTTCTACATTCCAAGGGCTATCCAATAATCAAGTTTCGGATGTGCAATCCCAACAGTTTAGAAGATATAATAAAGTCCTACTTTCTGACCTTTGACCCTGGGGCCATGTTGGGGTCAAGGTCACACAAAAAGTATTCCAATATGTCCTACATTCCAAGGGATATCCAATAATCAAGTTTCGGAAATGGAATCCCAACAGTTTAGAAGATATGATAAAGTCCTACTTTCTGACCTTTGACCTTGGGGCCATGTTGGGGTCAAGGTCACAAATAAGTATCCCACTGCCATCTACATACCATGCACTATCCACATGCAAAGTTTCAAAAGTGTAACTTCAGTGGTTGCAGAGGAGATCCATTGACAAGAAAGGTGATGGACAGACAGATGAACAGACAGATGGAAGGATTGACGCCCACTCAACTCTGGTACGAAAACAATATACCGGTACCTGATTTTTCTTCGTAAAAGCGGTATAAAAATAGGCTTGACACCCTATATATGACAAATGGACTTGTCCAACATATAGCAATGAGAGAATCCACTAGCATACAATGGGTTAATTGCAGCAGATAAGGGAAGAGATTGAAAGGTTTCTTTCTTTTATTTTCCTCTTTCTATTTTCCTCTTTCTCTGTTCCTCTTTCTCTCCTGTCCCTTCTTTTTCTTCTCCATCACGATAACAAGTCCGTGAAACGAAGACCCCCCTAAACCCCACTTTATATAGAGAGAAGTGGGGTTTACGGGGGTAAACATTATCTGCCTTGTTTTTGCGTTTACACATAGATTGTGGGTACTCGTTAGCGCCTCATTGAGGCGGTTCTAACAATCACCCACAATCTATTTGAAAGCAGAAAAAAAAAAGATGTTATCATTTTCACCTAATATTTATTATTTTCTAACACCATGTTGGACGCCATTATTTCTTACGGACATGTTTTCCTAATGTCCCCTACTATCTCTTCTATCTCTTTTCTCCCTTTCTCTGGGAGACGACAAAAAATGACCCACAAGGGTTCATGTGTCATGAAACCCCAAAACAAACAGTTGATCAATCAAACAGTCAATCAATCAATCAACCAACCAAGTAACAGACCAACCAACCATACAATCAATCAACCAGTCAGTCAACCAACCAACCAAACAGTCAATTAATCAACCAACCAACCAATTAGTCAACCAACCAACCAACCAACCAATCAATCAATCAATCAATCAATCAATCAATCAATCAATCAGTTAATCAAATGTGCAAGTGTGCAGTCAACTTACAAGGCTAGATGTATATAGACTAGGGACCAAAAATAAGGGAACCCCCAAATTCAAACAGAAAGAAGCGAAACTTCAATGGCACAGGGAAGGTTTATATGCAAAGGGGATCAGTATCTGGTCCATGCACCACGAGCATTGTTGCATGCACGACACCTTCTGGGCATGCTAGTGATTGTGCGACGGATTATCTCCCTTCCGTTGCCATTCTTCTTGCAATGCTCGGCCAAGCTGTTGCAGATTGTTACAACGCTGCGGTCTGTTGTACACGCGGGAACCAAAGACATCCCAAATGTGCTCAATCGGCGACATATCGAGGGATTTGGCTGGCCACGGTAGTGTCCTTACACCTTGTTGTCTCAGAAATTTGATGGCAACACAGGCTCGATGGGGGCGTGTGTTGTCGTCTTGGAATTTGGTCTACGTAATGCTGGCCAGTCAAGTCACCATGATCGTTCAAGGTAACTTGACAGGCCAGCATTTACTTAGACCAAATTTTACGCCCAGTGGTTGTCCCATTCCCCCGGCGCATTGGTGGGAACTTCGAGTTGCAAGACAACAACGTACGCCCACATCGAGCCCGTGTTGCCATCGAATTTCTGAGACAACAAGGCATGTTGAGTATATTGGCCCAAAAGATGTACACCACAATCTCTTTATAACACTATTGTTGGGTCCAAAGCAGAAATCATGTTGGTTAATCGACACTTTATCTCTGAGGTAGGATAATGAGGGTAAGACAGACACGGTGGAAAAAGAATTTCTTTATCCTCGTGCAAATGAAGGGTATTCATAAACCTTGCCACCACAACCATATGAATGCCCCCGTCCACTGGGGCTTGAAGAAATAGATGGGCTGCATGATACTTCCATGCAGAGATGAATCCGACCACACATGAGTACTGGTAAACCACTTAAAGGATCTAAGCTTGCCCAGGCAAAGCGGTGTGAGTCGGACCATCCATGCTTATAAACCCTATTGGTTTCATTGGGCGGCAGGACTTGAGATGTCATTTCATCTCAATGTCGGGTAAAAGTCCCACAAAATTGAGAGCAACATCTCCAAAATTACCTATATAGTGTTGATGGGGATGATAAACATCAATAAAATTCCATAATTTGATACAACAAAAGTTTCTCATTGATTTTCTGGCATTTAAATGACACATAATACCGTATTCGCCCTAATTACCGCAATGCTCCTATAAGCGCACACCAAAGCTATTTTTGAAAAGCATAAGCACACACTTTACAGTAACCTCCCCTTGAAGCTCTAACAATAAATCTATAAAAAACCTGCCGTTATTTCTTCAACAGTGAAGGCAATACTTAAGTATCCTTTTCCATCCCATTAAATATCAGTATGCATCATCTCGGAAGCTATTTTTTTCGTATCAAGTGTGCGCTAATTAGGTAGATTTTTCACCATGATTTTTGACACAATTTTGAAAAAACTAAGGGCACGGTGCGGTAATTAGAGCGAATACGGTATTACAGAATGGGCCTATATTATTATATTGTTAAAATATAACATGATAAGAGTTCCTTGATGCAATTTGAACCTATTTCAAAGCCTCAAAATTACAAATATACTATGTAGAAGTGGTACCCGCCTCATAATCCTGGGGCATCTCCAGACTTTTGGATGAGTCCATTTGACCTCAGTTGTTGGTGGGACATAAAACGCACACACACAATTACTACAACCTCTTTATATACACCACAACTTCATTATAACATGGTTCATTATAACACGGTTCATTATAACACGGGTAAGGATATAACACGGTTTCAAGATGGATCCCAAAAATGTATAGATTATATAGAAAAATGACCATAAATGGTCATTTTTCTGTATAATCTATACATTTTTGTTTGGATATAACAGGGTTGTTTATCTAACATGGTTTCTGCTTGGGAGCCCAACAATAGTGTTATAAAGAGGTTGTGGTGTAACTAGTGTTGGGAACCAAAGGAGAAATCATGTTAGTTTAATATAATTGTAACAAGCCCCCTTTTAGCAAAAAAACCTTGTTTACCCACCCATCACGAAAACATGCCTTTATAATTTTGACCCCTTGGAACCCCACTTTTATATAGTAAAACCAGGGGGAACAACCTACGTCAGAGCAGTGACGTCATGACCATTCGTAGGTTTGCCGGCGTTGACTACACATAAGGCATTTGTCACATCAAGTAGGCGCAGTCGGTGCACTAGGTCATAAAAGCATAAAACATATTGAAATATGTCTCAGAAATGTGGCCTTTTCTTTAAATAATTCGACACAAGCTTATTTGGCAATGATGTCGGAACTATCATTGTTTACAGAGCCAAATGAAATCTTGTGGTGAAGCTATTGAAGCCTTTTCAATGTTTCTAGGTGGAATTAGCTCACTGATGGGATTCAAATATTGTTGGTTACCAGCTGAAGTATGTTTTCTGAAAACTCGTAATGTACATATCTAGTTTGAAGCATTTTATTTACCCTATTTACACCAAAATGGCCGCTCCTGAAATGGGTACGACATCTCTGCTATGACGTAGGTTGTTACCCCTGAAAACTGGGGTTTGCAGGGGTAAACTTTATTTTTCTTATTTCTGCTCTAAAATATAGATTGGCGGTTCTAACGAGTACCCACAATCTATATTTTGAGCAGAAATAACAAAAATATCACAATTTTACATCTTAACCCTTGACCTGCTGAATATTCAAATATGCCACACCCACTACTGATTATCGACCAATCAGATTACTTGATGCAAATTATTACAACAAATTCATAATGTGAATGGCAAACAATGTAGATCCTGATCAGATGGCTTCGTCAGAAGCCATCTGATCTGGATCTGCATTGTTTGAAAGATAAGGCATATCCGGGCTCAGCAGGACAAGGGTTAAAATTTTCCTTTGTTACAATGTATTTGTATAGGCGTGTTTTCGTAATGACTGCTCTTTATAAAGTAGGGTTTACAAGGGTGTTCAGTTCATGGTTTTGTTCACATTATGAAAGTACCATAATAATCCTAAGTATTGGGACAGTTATGCCTGAAGGAGCAGTCTGATCAGGGTCTACACTATTTGCCATTCCGTCTGCACCTTTTGGGCTCCTGGCTGGATCAGAAAACAAATACCGTATTCGCCCTAATCACCGCACATGCTGCTATAAGCACACATCAAAGCTATTTTTGAAAAGGAAATGCATAGGCTCAAACTTTACAGTAACCTCCCCCTGGAAGCTCTCACAGTAAATTGACAACAAGAGGGCCATGATGGCCCTGGATCGCTCACCTGATCCATAGTGTAACAAGTGGGCCCCAGGGAGGGCCATTATTGGCCCAAGGCCTTTAATGTGCATAATGTTGAGGAAGGTCTTAAAGGTGAAGCTACATACCAAACATCAACAAAGGCCATAATTTGAACAATCTTGGCAAAGGTCCACTAGATGAAGCTACACACCAAATATCAAAGACCTGGGCCTTGCAGTTTCAGAGAAGAAGATTTTTATAAAGATATTCCCTACATAAGCCTATGCACCAGGGCTATATAAGTCCAAAGGGCCCAGCGGTGGGGGGCATTTGTGGCCCCAGGGCTATAATTTGAACAATATTGGTAGAAGTCCACTAGATGAAGCTCCATACCAAATATCAAAGACCTGGGCCTTGCAGTTTCAGAGAAGAAGATTTTTAAAAATTTCCCTTTATAAGTCTATGTAAAACCAAAGGGTCTCTGGGCGGCGACATTTATGGCCCCAGGGCTATAATTTGAACAATCTTGCTAGAGGTCCACTAGACGACGCTTCATACCAAATATTAAAGACCTGGGCCTTCTGGTTTCTGACGAGAAGATTTTTAAAGGTTTTCCCTATAAAAGCCTATGTAAAACCAGTGGGCCCTGGCGTGGGGGCGCTTTCGGCCCCAGGGCTATAATTTGAACAATCTTGGTAGCGGTCCACTAGACAAAGCTACTCACCAAATATCAAAGACCTGGGCCTTCTGGTTTCAGACAAGAAGATTTTTAAAGGTTTTCCCAATATAAGCCTATGTAAAACCAGTGGGCCCCGGGGCCCGGCTGTTTTTGGCCCCAGGGCTATTAATCCATCCACTGGTTAAGCAGGAGAAGCTCTGGCGGCCGTTTTGTTCACCCGAGAGGAACAGTATGAGCAATTTTGGTAGAGGGTCACCAAACGAACATTCCTGTGAAATAATTTCAAAATCCATCCACTGGTTAAGGAGAAGAAGTTGTTAAAAGGTTATTCTATTTTTAGCTCTGGTGGCCATCTTGTTCACCCGAGCGGAACGGTTTGAGCTATTATGGTAGAGGGTCAACCAAGGAACATTCCTGTGAAGTTATTTCAAAATCCATCCACTAGTTAAGGAGAAGAAGTCGTTTAAAGGTTTTTCTATTTTTAGCTCTGGCCACCATCTTGTTCACCCGAGCGGAACAGTTTGAGCAATTTTGGTAGGTCAACCAGGGGACATTCCTGTGAAGCAATTTCGAAATCCATCCACTGGTTAAGGAGAAGAAGCCCTTTAAATGTTTTTCTATTTTTAGCTCTGGTGGCCATTTTGTTCACCCGAGCGGAACGGTATGAGCAATTTTGGTAGAGGTTCACCAAAGGAACATTCCTGTGAAATAATTTCAAAATCCATCAACTAGTTAAGGAGAAGAAGTCGTTTAAATGTTTTTCTATTTTTAGCTCTGGCGGCCATTTTGTTCACACGAGCGGAACGGTTTGAGCAATTTTGGTAGAGGGTCACCCAAGGAACATTCCAGTGAAATAATTTCAAAATCCATCCACTGGTTAAGGAGAAAAAGTCGTTTAAAGGTTATTCTATTTTTAGCTCTGGCGGCCATCTTGTTCACCAGAGCGGAACGGTTTGAGCAAGTTTGGTAGAGGGTCACCCAAGGAACATTCCTGTGAAGTAATTTCAAAATTCATCCACTAGTTAAGGAGAAGATGTCGTTTAAAGGTTTTTCTATTTTTAGTTCTGGTGGCCATCTTGTTCACCCAAGCGGAACAGTTTGAGCAATTTTGGTAGACTGGGTCATCCACGGAACATTCCTGTGAAGTAATTTCGAAATCCATCCACTGGTTAAGGAGAAGAAGTCCTTTAAAGGTTTTTCTATTTTCTATTTTTAGCTCTGGCGGCCATTTTGTTCACCCGAGCGGAACGGTTTGAGCAATTTTAGTAGAGGGGCACCCAAGGAACATTTCTGTGCAATAATTTCAAAATCCATCCACTGGTTAAGGAGAAGAAGTTGTTTAAAGGATTTTCTATTTTAAGCTCTGGTGGCCATTTTGTTCACCCGAGCGGAACGGTTTGAGCAATTTTGGTAGAGGGGCACCCAAGGAACATTCCTGTGAAATAATTTCAAAATCCATCCACTGGTTAAGCAGGAGAAGACTTTTAAAGGTTTTTCTATTTTTAGCTCTGGCGGCCATCTTGTTCACCCGAGCGGAACAGTTTGAGCAATTTTGGTAGAGGATCACCCAAGGAGCATTCCTGTGAAATAAGATCAAAATCTGTCCAGCAGTTTTGGAGAAGAAGTTGTTTAAAGCAAAAGTTGACGACGGACGACGGACGATGGACGACGGACAAAGACCGATCCCAAAAGCTCACCTTGAGCACTTCGTGCTCAGGTGAGCTAAAAAAGTTACCATTATTTCTTCAACAGTGAAGTCAATGCTTAACCCTTTACCACTCAGGGATTTTGTGAATTTCGCTGATTTTCACAGTGTTGCACCTGACAGCAACTTCAACTAGCCATTGTTTCATAATGGATGGTCTGTTTTACACCAAACTTGGTATGAATGTTCATTGGACAGTAGCCTTTCAAATGCCACCTTTCATGACTTGATCACTGTTGTCATGGTAAAGAGGGGGCATCTCAAAGTTGGCAAAAAGTGTGTTTTCACATGAATTTTTGACCACATTTTAATCTTCACACAGCTGTCAAGGCAACAATTAAGGTGTTTGGCACTGGCCATTTTCACTGTTTGCAGCATGTTTTATCAGCATCAATTTTCAGGCATTTTTGACCCCAGACGCCCTCAGATATAAATTTTAGCGGCCGGTTGGGCCATACACCCAAAATTTTTTGGGATGTGAGGGGGGCGCTGCCCCCCTTCAATCCCCCCCCCCCCCCAGAATATTTTTAGTGGGGAGGCGCGCGAAAAAACAGGTCACTTTTTTGCCCAACAAATCCTAAAGCAAACATAACTATCCAGGGCTAGAAATAAAGATTTTAGGTGCTTCTGGGGCTTAAAATGGGGGGGGGGGGGGGTGCAGACACGTAAAAACACGTATCTGAGTGGGAAAGGGTTAACTGAAATCTGGGAAAATACTGAATTTTAGTCTAAAATGCATTAATTATATCTGAAATATTGTTTCTTGCAATAAAATGATAAAAAAAACATTATTTTGGTCAATTGGGATTTTCTTCATTAACCCTTTACCACTCAGGGATTTTGTGAATTTCGCTGATTGTTCACAGTGTTGCACCTGACAGCAACTTCAACTAGCCATTGTTTCATAATGGATGGTCTGTTTTACACCAAACTCGGTATGAATGTTCATTGGACAGTAGCCTTTCAAATGCCACCTTTCATGACTTGATCACTGTTGTCATGGTAAAGAGGGGGCATCTCAAAGTTGGCAAAAAGTGTGTTTTCACATGAATTTTTGACCACATTTTAATCTTCACACAGCTGTCAAGGCAACAATTAAGGTGTTTGGCACTGGCCATTTTCACTGTTTGCAGCATGTTTTATCAGCATCAATTTTCAGGCATTTTTGACCCCAGATGCCCTCAGATATAAATTTTAGCGGCCGGTTGGGCCATACACCCAAAATTTTTTGGGATGTGAGGGGGGCGCTGCCCCCCTTTAATCCCCCCCCACAGAATATTTTTAGGGGGGAGGCGCGCGAAAAAACAGGTCACTTTTTTGCCCAACAAATCCTAAAGCAAACATAACTATCCAGGGCTAGAAATAAAGATTTTAGGTGCTTCTGGGGCCTCAAAATGGGGGGGGGGGGGGGTGGGGGTGCAGACACGTAAAAACACGTATCTGAGTGGGAAAGGGTTACGTATCCTTTTCCGTCCCATTAAATATCAATATGCATCATCTTGGAAGCTATTGTTTTCGCATTAGGTGTAGGTAGATTTTTCACTGTGATTCTTTGACATGATTTTGAAACTAGAAATGTGTCCAGACGACACAGATGCCCCCGCCAAGGGCCCCGCCTCACCGTTGAAAATCCATGTTGCAACAAAATTTTCTAAGTGTGTGACCTTGTCATCAGGAACATTTGTGAGAAGTTATATTGAAATCGGTGAAAAAATGTATGCGCTAGAGCAATGACAAAGTTTTTCTAAAAATAGCCACAGTGACCTTGACCTTGAAAGTCAAACTCGCTCGAGGTATTGTCATAAGGAACATTTGTGTGAAGTTATATTGAAATCAGTGAAGAAATGTAGTCGCTAGAGCGATGACAAAGTTTTTCTAAAAATAGCCACAGTGACCTTGACCTTGAAAGTCAAAATCGCTCGAGATATTGTTATAAGGAACATTTGTGTGAAGTTATATTGAAATCGGTGAAGAAATGTAAGCGCTAACGCAATGACAAAGTCTTTCTAAAAATAGCCACAGTGACCTTGACCTTGAGAGTGGAACTTGCTAGAGATATTGTCATAAGGAACATTTGTGTGAAGTAATATTGAAATTGGTGAAAAAAATGTAAGCGCTAGAGCAATGACAAAGTTTTTCTAAAAATAGCCACAGTGACCTTGACCTTGAAAGTCAAACTCGTTCGAGGTATTGTCATAAGGAACATTTGTGTGAAGTTATTTTGAAACCAGTGAAGAAATGCAGGGCTAGAGCGATGACAAAGTTTTTCTAAAAATAGCCACAGTGACCTTGACCTTGAAAGTCGAAATGGCTCGAGATATTGTCATAAGGAACATTTGTGTGAAGTTATATTGAAATCGGTGAAGAAATGTAAGCGCTAGAGCGATGACAAAGTTTTTCTGAAAATAGCTACAGTGACCTTGACCTTGAAAGTGGAACCCGCTAGAGATATTGTCATAAGGAACATTTGTGTGAAGTTAAATTGAAATCGGTGAAGAATGTAAGCGCTAGAGCAATGAAAAAGTTTTTCTAAAAACAGCCACAGTGACCTTGACCTTGAGGTCATGACCTTGAAAGTGGAACTCGCTAGAGATATTGTCATAAGGAACATTTGTGTGAAGTTATATTGAAATCAGTGAAGAATTATAGATGCTAGAGCTATGTTGTGCGAGGGGATAATTAAAAAATTTTAAGTCTGTGACCTTGACCTTGAGCTCATGGGCATGGGTGGGGGTATCGCTGAATAAAATGGACAAGTATCTAACATCATACCAAATATCAACTCAATCCATCGCATGATTTGGAAAATATCAACTCTTAAAATATCTAATTAACTAGAAAAAGTGTCCATAGGACACGGATGCCCCCGCCAAATGCCATTCATAAAAATATTACAAATGTACTTCAAATCAATCATAAAATATATGCATAAAGGGCAGATAATCCAAAAAACAAAAATGCAAGAGTTGTCTACATTGTTCATGACACATCGTCTCAGTGTGATGAATGCACCTGTGAAGTTTCATGAATATATTCCATACGGTTTAGGAGTTATGGCCCGGGATGGGGATAATTAAAATTTTTTTAAGTCTGTGACCTTGACCTTGAGCTCATGGGCATGGGTGGGGGTATCGCTGAATAAAATGGACAGGTATCTAACATGATACCAAATATCAACTCAATCCATCGCACAATTTGGAAAATATCAACTCTTAAAATATCTAATTAAAAATTTCTAAGTCTGTGACCTTGACCTTGAAGCCATAGGCATGAGTGGGGGTATTGCCAAATAAACATTTGGACCTGTATCTATCATCATAGCATACATAAGCCAAATCCATAATATAGTTTGGAAAATTTGAGCTCTTTAAAATCTTTCACATTAAAATTGTCTAAGTCTGTGACCTTGACCTTGAGGAATAAAACACTGTACCTATATCTATCATCATATGAAACAAAGCCATCATAAAAGTTCAGGTTCTACCAGGTACAAATACCTTAACTGGAGTCTTTAACATGGAAAATTTCTAAGTCCATGACCTTGACCTTGAGGCCATGGGCATGGGTGGGGGTACCGCTGAATAAAACTTTGGACCTATATCTATCATCATACCAATTATGAACCAATTCCATCAAATGGTTTGGAAAATATGAGTTCTAAAATGTTCAAGTCTACCTGTTACAAAAACCTTAACCTGAGTCTTTAACATCGAAAATGTCTAAGTCTGTGACCTTGACCTTGAGGTCACAGGCATGGGTGGGGGTATTGCTTAATAAAACTTTGGACCTATATCTATCATCATACCAAAGATGAACCAGTTCCATCAAATGGTTAGGAAAATATGAGTTCTAAAAGTTCAGGCTCTACCTGTTACAAAAACTTTAACCTGAGGTTACAGGATCACGTACGTACACACACACGTACAGACGGACGTACACATGTACGCACATACGGAAAACCGAAAAACTATATGCCCCCGGCATCATATGATGCCGGGGCATAAAAATTTCTAAGTCTGTGACCTTGACCTTGAAGCCATAGGCATGAGTGGGGGTATTGCCAAATTAACATTTGGACCTGTATCTATCATCATAGCATACATAAGCCAAATCCATAATATATTATTGCAACCAATTCACAATCTGAATGGCAAACAATGTAGATCCTGATCAGATGGCTTCCAAATAATATAGTTTGGAAAATTTGAGCTCTTTAAAATCTTTCACATTAAAATTGTCTGAGTCTGTGACCTTGACCTTGAGGTCATAGGCATGGGTGGGGATATTGCTGAATAAAACATTGTACCTATATCTATCATCATATGAACCAAAGCTATCATAAAAGTTCAGGTTCTACCAGGTACAAATACCTTAACTGGAGTCTTTAACATGGAAAATTTCTAAGTCCATGACCTTGACCTTGAGGCCATGGGCATGGGTGGGGGTATTGCTGAATAAAACTTTATAATCATACCAAATATGAACCAATTCCATCAAATGGTTTGGAAAATCTGAGTTCTAAAATGTTCAAGTCTACCTGTTACAAAAACCTTAACCTGAGTCTTTAACATTGAAAATTTCTAAGTCTGTGACCTTGACCTTGAGGTCACAGGCATGGGTGGGGGTATTGCTTAGTAAAACTTTGAACCTATATCTATCATCATACCAAATATGAACCAGTTCCATCAAATGGTTAGGAAGATATGAGTTCTAAAAGTTCAGGCTCTACCTATTACAAAAACTTTAACCTGAGGTTACAGGATCACGTACGTACGTACACACACACGTACAGACAGACGTACACATGTACGCACGTACGCAAAACCGAAAAACTATATGCCCCCGGCATCATATGATGCGGGGGCATAAAAACTAAGGGCACGGTGCGGTAATTAGGGCAAATACTGTATGTTAAAACAGCAAATTCTCAAGGTGTCTGAATTTTTTGGATTTTACGGTAATACCCTTTTTTGAGTATTTTGTTGTTACCTTGTTACCTCCCTGAAAAGGGCTTCTTATTCCCCTTAAAGCTGGTTTGTTTGGAGTTCAACAGCCTGGTCAACACTATTTAGGTCATACAGGGCTGATCTGTTAATCATTACGATAACACATCCGTGCGACATAGTGCATTTTTTCACATCTCCAAAATGGCTACTTTTCTGATGAAAATCTGTGATATTTTTGTTATTTTTACTTCAAACATAGGTTGTGGGTGCTCGTTAGAACCGCCTCATTTGTTTGTTTGATTTGAGGTTTAATGTCCCCGTCAACACTATAAAGGTCATTTCGGAGACGTTGCTTCCAATTTTGTGGGACTTTTACCCGACAATGAGATGAAATGACATCTGAAGCCCTGTCACCCAATGAAACCAATAGGGTTTATTAGCATGGACAGTCCGCCTCACACTGCGGTTCCTGGACAGGCTTAGATCCTCTAAGAGGTTTACCAGTAGTAGTGTGTGGGCTTAAGCATCATGCAGCCCATATATTTCTTCAAGTCCCTATGGGCGGGGGCCGGTTATCATAATGTACAGTTTGCAAAAGTATGGGTTATGGACCCTCCGTGGATAAGTAAGCTGAATCTGAATCATTAGGTCTCTGACCGCTGTGGGTTAGAGCCTGGCTCAGGTCATATGTGAGATGCAAAATTCTGCAACGGAAGGTCAGGTGGTTTTTCTCTGGGTTAAGCCGTTTTCGCCTACCTCTGATTAACAATCGGCTTGATATAAGTGAAATAATCTTGAAAGGGCCGTTAAACTAAAACCATAAACCCCCACCACCACCAAACCCCACTTTATATGGAGAAAACTGGGGCTTACAGGGGTAAACAATATTCTTCTTATTTCTGCTCAAAGACAAAGGTTGTGTGTACTCGTTAGAACTGCCTCAATAAGGCAGTTCTAACGAGCAAACACAACCTATGTTTGCAGTATAAATATAAAGAAAAATATCACAGATTTTCATTAGATAAGTAGCCATTTTGGAGATATAAAATACTAGAAATGTGTCAATACAACACAAATGCCCCCGCCCAGGGACCTCCCCCCCCCCCCCCCCCCGAACCCCCATCACCTTAAGGGCATGCAGCAGGGGAGGGGTTATGGCTGAATGAAACTTCTGACATGTATCTATCATCATTCCAAACATGTAGCAAATCCATCGCATGGTTCAAGAAATATGAGCTCTCAAAAAATATAATATAAAACATTTCTATGTCTGTGACCTTGACCTTCAGTTAAGGGGTGGGGGGTATGGCTCAATGAAACTTTGGACCTGCAACTATTGTCATACCAAATATGAAGCAAATCCATTATAGAGTTTGGAAAATATAAGCTATTAACATACTTAATTTTGAAAATTTCTATGTCTGCGACTTTGCCCTTGAAGTCATAGGCATGGGTGGGGGTATTACTGAATAAATCTTTGGACCTGCATCTATCATTAAACCAAATATGAACCAAATGAATCATAAAAGTTAAAGTTCAACGTGGTACAAATACCTTAACATGAGTGTTAAACATTAAAAATTTCTAAGTCCGTGACCTTGACCTTGAGACCATGGTTAGGTGTGGGGGTATTGCTGGATAAAACTTTAGACCCATATCTATCATCATACTAAATATAAACCACATCCATTGCATGGTTTGAAAAATATGAGCTCAAGTTCTACCCTGACCAAAAACCTTTACCTGAGTCTTAAACATTAAAAATTTCTAAGTCTGTGACCTTGACCTTCAGACCATGGTTAGGTGTGGGGGTATTGCTGGATAAAACTTTAGACCCATATCTATCATCATACTAAATATAAACCACATTCATTGCATGGTTTGAAAAGTATGAGTTCAAGTTCTACCCTGACCAAAAACCTTAACCTGAGTCTTAAACATAAAAAATTTCTAAGTCCGTGACCTTGACCTTGAGACCATGGGTAGTTGTGGGGGTATTGCTGGATAAAACTTTGGACCCATATCTATCATCATACTAAATATAAACCACATTCATTGCATGGTTTGAAAAGTATGAGTTCAAGTTCTACCCTGACCAAAAACCTTAACCTGAGTCTTAAACAAAAAAAATTTCTAAGTCCGTGACCTTGACCTTGAGACCATGGGTAGTTGTGGGGGTATTGCTGGATAAAACTTTGGACCCATATCTATCATCATACTAAATATACACCACATCCATTGCATGGTTTGAAAAATATGAACTCAAGTTCTACCCTGACCAAAAACCTTAACCTGTGTCTAACAGGATTACGTACGTACATACACACTTTCGTACAGAAGGACGTACATTCAGACACCAGTATGCACATACGCACGTACCCATGGACGCACCTACGGAAAACCGAAAAACTGCAAATTTTGCACAGGTCTGTTATGTACAGTTTGCAAAAGTATGGGTTGTTGTGTTCAGCAAGACATCGGTTAACCCATGAGATGCCAATCACAACAATTGACGCCTGTTTTGTTGTCTGCTGGTTACTTTAAAAGTCTTTTTTGCAAACAGTGTGGACCCAGATTAGGAGGAACAGTCTGATCTAGGTCCACACTGTTTGCCTGTATGTTTGCTTGTATGCAAAATATATTTTTAAAAAGTTTGCAAGAAGACCACATTTTTCCTTGGTGTCTTAACCCTTGTCCTGCTGAATATTTTTATCTGCCACACCCACTATCAATTTTCTACCAATCAGATTAATTGATGCAAACTATTTCACCAAATTCACAATCTGAATGACAAAAAATGTAGATCCTGATCAGATGGCTTCTTCAGAAGAAAAAATGTAGATCCTAATCAGATGGCTTCCTCAGAAGCCATCTGATCTGGATCTACATTTTTTTAAAAATAAGGCACGTCCGGGCTCAGCAGGACAAGGGTCAAGTGCTAAAAGCAGGTATTTAAAGAAGTAAACTGGTTTAATCTTTTGACCAGGAATGGCCTTACATAATACATTCTTGAATCACTGCCCATTTCAAGTGGCACTTAATTGTAGAGATTAAGAACTTGATCCTATAATCTGACTTTCCAAAGTGTTGACCTGTCAATATGGAAAAGCAAATATGACAGGCATTTCACACCAAATATACAAAACATTGACAGTGAATTTCTTTCCATGACGTGAAGTCATCAGCCACACCCATGACCTTGATCTGAGATCAGCAGAAACACCCATGACCTTGACCTGAGATCGCCAGCAATACCCGTGACATAGACCTGAGATCAGCAACATCACCCATGACCTGATGTCAGCAGCAATCCCCATGACCTTGACCTGAGATTTCCTGCAATACCCGTGACCTAGACTTGAGGTCAGCAACATCACTCATGACCATGACCTGATGTCAGCAGCAACACCCATGACCTTGACCTGTGATTTCCTGCACTACCCGTGACCTAGACCTGAGGTGAGAAACATCACTCATGACCATGACCTGATGTCAGCAGCAATACCCATGACCTTGACCTGAGGACAGGAACAACATCCCCCAACTTTGACCCATGACCTTGACCCAAGGTCTCCAACAACATCTATGATCTTGATCTGATTGAGCAACATCCATGACCTTTGCCTGGGGTCAGCAAAAAACCCCTGACCAAGATCTCAGACCATTCATGACCTTTAACCCATTTTGTACCAGAAACCCCACAATGGGTACCCTTGCAAACAGTGCAGTCCCAGATCAGATGCCACAGAAGGTGGCATCTGATCAGGGCCTCCACTGTTTGCTAATAGTTCAGACATTTTCCAAATGAATTTTGATGAAAACACAACCTGACACGCCTAAATTTTGAAATGGACTCCTGCTGTATATAAGGAGGAAGATTACATTTGGTACAAAAAGTGTTAAGTGAGGTCATCAGTAACACCCCTGACCTGGTCCTCAGTCAGCAGCAACATCCATGGCCTTCACCTGAGGTCAGGAGCAACTCCCGAGAAGAACTTGACCCAAGTCAAAGGCAACATCCATGGCCTTGACCTGAGGTGAGTGGCAAAACTCATGACCTAGACAAGAGGTCAACAGCAATGTCTATGGCCTTGACCTGAGGTCAGCAACAGAACCCTACCTTGACCCATGCCAGCAGCCACATTATTAAGCAGCACAACATCCAGATTTAACCCTTGTCCTGCTGAATATCCACACCCACTACCGATTATTAACCAATCAGATTATTTGATGCAAATTATTGCAACAAGTTCATAAAATGAATGACAAACAATGTAGATCCTGATCAGATGGCTTCTTCAGAAGCCATCTGATCAGGATCTTCATTGTTTGAAAGATAAGACATATCCGGGATCAGCAGGACAAGGGTTAAGCAAGTATAACACCCTAAGTGGGAAAATGAAGTGGGATCCATTCACAAGCGGTGGGAGGCGGCCCGTACATGCATATAAACCCTATTAGTTTCATTGGGCAGCAGGGCTTGAGATGTCATTTCATCTCAATGTCGGGTAAAAGTCCAACAAAACTGGAAGCAACATCTCCAAAATGACCTTTACAGTGTTGACGGGGATGTTAAACCTTAAATCAAACAAACAAACAAATTCATAACCAGACAAATCAGACAGGTATATGACTGAAAGCTTGCTGAAAGGGACGTAAAACTGAATCAAACACACATACACAGTTTTTAAATGGGAAAGCTGGCCAGACCCAAACCATGTAGAATCAGAATTGTTACTGGTGACACTGCAAATGACATTCATTCACCAGGACCTGTGATACGGCCGCTACACTATCCTCTGCACTTTCAGCTGAGGAAATGATGATGGTTGGTTGGTTGATTTGCGGTTTAACATCCCGGTTAACACTGTATAGGTCATTTTGGAGACATTGCTTCCAATTTTGTGGGACTTTTACCCGACATTGAGATGAAATGACATCTAAAGCACTGTGGCCCAATGAAACCAATAGGGTTATTAATGCATGGATGGTCCAACTCGCACCGCTTTGCCAGGGCAGGCTTAGATTCTCTATGCGGTTTACCAGTACTCGTGTGCGATCAGTTTCAGCTCTGCATGGAAGCATCATGCAGTCCATCTATTTCTTCAAGCCCTGATGGGCGGGGGCCGGAGGAAATGATGAATTAGGAAGGGATTCCCATCTCTAATGGTCCGAGGGAAGAAAAATTCTTTGTTAATGTCAGTTCTTGCAGTAGGGGTCTGACATGCCAACATAAAGGTGAAGAAGCTTTATTTAACGTCGCATATCCGAAACAAGTAACATAAGCTCTGTAGAGCTTTTATTGCGACAAAGAAAGTATCCTTTAACAAATACTTACCTGCCTTCATTTATCTTCCTAGGACTACCCCTGATAATGCGAGCGTCAGCCAAGAGAGTGCCTAGTACCATTTTTCACGCCTTTGGAATGGCCGGGGATTGAACCCAGGACCTCCCATTCCTGAAGCGGACACTCTACCACTGAGCTATCGGGGCCGGTATGAGCCTACTGTTTCTTCTTTTCTTGAGAGACTCTTATCTTAATTTTCCTAGTATTCCAGTCATGCTTCACGTTTCAAAGTTACAAATCTAGCAGCTCTAGGTTCACTCCCTGGGGGTCAGAGATACAGCAGAGCTACCATATTCCAAGATTGGGCAAACAAGTCCTTATACGCTGCCCAGGACACTGATGAAGATTTCGCCTTGGGAAATTCTCAAATCGTTTGTGATTGTCACTACAAGGTTT
The DNA here is from genome assembly GCA_963580285.1 of Lucinisca nassula. Taxonomy (NCBI): domain Eukaryota; kingdom Metazoa; phylum Mollusca; class Bivalvia; order Lucinida; family Lucinidae; genus Lucinisca; species Lucinisca nassula. The sequence continues at coordinate 9,482,131 of OY757026.1, forward strand.
TTTTAATAGAATACCATTCCATCGCCTTAATTTTATTGGTTCTCTTCGTTATTGCATTTAACAGGCTGAAATTTCATGCCCCATTTTCATGCCCAACATCCTCATAATACTGCACAAAATCTACGGATCTTCAAAGGTGGACATGTTTTTCTGCAGAAATGAAAATCACTACCTTAGCCTCCCTACAGTCGTCAAATGGTCAATTTATTGGGGAACCATTTGCATAAAGACATCATTTCTAGTTTTCTTGTATCGTAACGTAACGTGTCACCAACATTGTATCTATATATCCTTTGGAACCATCTCATTTTGTAATGTATCAAACCGTTACGTAACGTTTCAGTCCGTTTCGTAACAGATTTGTAACAGAAACAAGAAGTATCTAAACATCCTAGTCTATCTTTATCATTCTGAAGTTGTACCTATAATTACCGTTACGGTCCTAACTCCTAAGTATTGGGACAGACAGACCTTAGCAAACAGTGCAGAACCAGATTAGACTGCTCTTTTGATCAGACTGCAGTCTGATCAGGGTCTACACTGTTTGCCATTCCAACTGCACTTTTTAGACACCTTGCTGGATCGTGAATCAAATATGTTAAAATTTTAGGAGAATTACAGCAAGACCTCAAGGTGTCTCAATTTATAGGATTTTTAAGCCAGAAGGAATAAGTTACACAGAAAAATTTTTAAGGACTGCTCATTTACCTCATTGATTCCAACTTGTTCTTGATCAGAGTCAGAATTGCTTTGTCAAAAATGACATTACATGTCAGGCGCTGCAGAAGGATCGTTCATCCCTCAGGTCTTTAGAGACTGGAATGCCCTTCCAGATTCGGTAATTTTCTCAGCTGACCAGCTGTGTGTATATGATTTTTGGGTCAATTGTTTGTCTGTTATGAAGCGTATTAGATTTTCACTGCTAAAGTCCATGTGACTGACACTGATTTGTAGGAAACCGGGGTTTCATAGACAACAATTCTGCTGAAGGCTATGTCATTTCTTGAGAAATGGACACTTACATTAAGGTGAAAGTTAGGAAAGTCGCAAATGTTGACGGCTTGAGCTTGACGAACGAATGGACAAACAGACAGTACAGGAATTTAAGGATGTCTGATCAGGGTCTACACTGCTTATAGTACAGGAATTTAAGGAGCAACAAAAGCAGCTGGGCTATTCTTATCATTGGGATGGTCTGGATTTGGCAAACAGTGTAAACCCAGATCTGTACGAAAGTGTGTATGTACGTACGTAATCCTGTTAGACACAGGTTAAGGTTTTTGGTCAGGGTGTTTGCTTTTCAGTGCTGGAGTTTAAGGTTGTCTGATCAGGGTCTACACTGTTTGCTTACAGTACAGGAGTTTAAGGTTGTCTGATCAGGGTCTACACTGTTTGCTTACAGTACAGGAATTTAAGGATGTCTGATCAGGGTCTACACTGTTTACTTACAGTACAGGAATTTAAGGATGTCTGATCAGGGTCTACACTGTTTACTTACAGTACAGGAATTTAAGGTTGTCTGATCAGGGTCTTCACTGTTTACTTACAATACAGAAAATTAAGGATGTCTGATCAGCGTCTCGACTGCTTTCAGTACAGGAGTTTAAGGATGTCTGATCAGGGTCTTCACTGTTTGCTGACAGTACAGGAATTTATGGTTGTCTGATCAGGGTCTTAATAATTCACTGTTTACTTACAATACAGGAATTAAATGATGTCTGATCAGGATCTACACTGCTTACAGTACAGGAATTTAAGGATGTTTGATCAGAGTCTACACTGCTTACAATACAGGAATTTAAGGATGTCTGATCAGGGTCTACACTGCTTACAGTAGAGGAATTTAAGAATGTCTGATCAGGGTCTACACTGTTTGCTCAGAATCAGAATTGTTACTGGTGACACGTCAAATGACATTCATACACCATATTCACCATATTTGCATTATTTGCTGGCTCCCAGCTTGCACATTGTCAATATTGGAAAAACAGGTAACCAGACCCCCCTGACCTTTCAAGGTCAGGGGGGTCTGGTTACCTGTTTTTCCATTACTGATAACCTTCAGACTAGGAACCAGCAGATAATGCAAATAAGGTGAATGGGGTCAAGCAAAATATTAATCAGTCGAGATCATTTTTCCAGCCTATGCTCAGAGTTGATTGACCCTTTAGGATGTCTGATCAGGGTCTACACTGCTTACAGTGAAGGAATTTAAGGATATCTGATCAAGGTCTCCAATGCTTGCTTACAGTACAGGAATTTAAGGATGTCTGATCAGGGTCTACACTGTTTGCTCAGAATCAGAATTGTTACTGGTGTCACGTCAAATGACATTCATACACCATACGGGGTCAAGCAAAATATTAATCAGTCAAGATCGTTTTTCCAGCCTACGCTCAGAGTTGATTGACCCTCCAGTGGAGGTGCAGCTTTCCTATAGTTCTTTGTTTGATTTGATTTTGAACGTCCATGTCAACACTGTAAAGGTCATTTCGGAGACGTTGCTTCCAATTTTGTGGGACTTTTACCCGACATTGAGTTAGAATGACATCTCAAGCCCTGCCGCTCAATGAAACCAATAGGGTTTAAAAGCATGGACGGGTCGACTGGCACCGTTTTGCCTTGGCAGCTTAGATCCTCTAAGCGGTTTACCTGTACTCTTGTGCGGTTGATTTCAGCTCTGCATGGAAGCATCATGCAGCCCATCTATTTCTTCAAGGCCAGATGGGCGGGGGCCGATAATTCTTCTGAGGAATGGTCAAGAATTGCTGAAAAACAAATGCACACTGTAAAAGAGAAACACAATTTACCGGTAACCCTTTTTATACCGGATGTAATCTTCCTCCTTATATATAGCAGGAGTCCATTTCAAAATTTAGGGGTGTCAGGTTGTGTTTTCTTCAAAATTGATTTGGAAAATGGCTGAACTTTTTACAAATAGTGTAGGCCCTGATCAGATGCTGCATTTTGCGGCATCTGATCTGGGCCTGCACTGTTTGCCAAAGTACCGGTTTTGGGGTTTCCAGTACATAGGTACAGAATGAGCAAATTAAGAAGGATAAAATACTTACAACAAAATCAGAAAATGATTTCCATAAATTTGTATCCGCAATAAAGTTTCGAATATCAGCCTACAAACGTTCAATATATATACTATACAAATACCCAACAAAAAGTAAACAAACTCCGAATTCAACATGCATTAATCTCATATTATTAAACTACGCATCAATGAAGGTTTAGCCATTCATGCATGAAGTTTTTAAGTCAGACTGATATAGAATTTATTTTCTATAGAAATTTACCATGTTCTTACCTTTTGGCTAATTTTGCAGTGTCCATACAGTAACTTTCCAAAAGTTCCCAGAAAAGAATTTTCTGCCAAAGATCTTGTGAATTTGTTTGTTTGATTTGAGGTCAACACTGTATAGGTCATTTTGGAGACGTTGCTTCCAGTTTTGTTGGACTTCCACCGACATTGAGATGAAATGACATCTCAAGCCCCGTCGCCAAATGAAACCAATAGGGTTTATAAGCTTCCATGCAGAGCTGAAACCGACCCGCACATGTGTACTGGTAAACCGCTTAGAGGATCTAAGCCTGTCCAGGCAAAGCGGTGAGAGTCGGTCCGTCCATGCTTATAAACCCTATTGGTTTCAATGGGCGGCAGGGCTTGGGAGTCATTTCATCTCAATGTCAAGTAAAAGTCCCAAAAAATTGGAAGCAACGTCTCCAAAATGACCTTTACAGTGTTGACAGTGTTGATGGGGACATTAAACCTCTATCTATCTTTGCAAACATTGGGGCTCCAGATCTGAAGAAGCCATCTGATCAGGATCTACACTGTCTGTCATTTAGTTTATGAATTTGAATGAAAACATTGGGTGTGGCTAATTGAATTATTCACCAGGATAAGGGTTAACTGGAAATGGACAGATTGCAATATTATATGAGTGATATTTTTTTAACTGTATGAGGGAGATTTGCTGTTGTGGTGATATTGTAAAGAATGGATGGCCCTACTCACACTACTTTGCCTTGGGAAACTTACACTGGCACTTGCGGTAGCAGCTACCACCAGAAATAAGAGGCGGGGCTTACTGATTACTGATCAGCTGTAAATATATTTACTGGGGGTCTGCTGGCTCAGGCTACTGCAGAATAATGCATATACTCACACATTATGAATAGTGATATTTTTCTTGTTTCTGCCCCAGATATACCAGTATATTGTGGATGTTTGATTAAACTACCTCATAAAGTTTACAAGTCGATGAAATGAATACACCTCTAAACCCCAGTTTATATAGAAAAAAGTTTTGTGTTTTGGGGTATTTTTGTGTTTTCAATATTTTCCTATTTTTTTTTAATACAAAAATTGTGGGTACTTGTTAGAACAGCCTCATTGAACTAGAAGGGAGCAAAATGTCAAACAATTTTATCTGGAAAAAAATGCACCCCTAATATTTAAGATTTGTTTCTGATCAATCAAGACTAATCATTTCTACACAAGTATGATTATATAAGCTGTAGCATAGGGTCTTATCAGGCTTTGTTTATAAACATTCTCCATGTTAAAGCAATTAAACTGGACCATTTCTGCCAGGGCAAACTTGGCAACATTAAATTATTTTAGTTAATCAAGTCCCTTTTTATCCCCACGCTTTTCGAAGAAAAAGTGGGGATATTGTAATAGTCTCCGTCGTCCGTACGTCCGTCTTACCGGACAACTCCTCCCACACTTTTACAGCTAGAAACTTAAAACTTTGGGAAGTGATAGGTCTTTGGTCTGAGGAGTGCATGACACTTTCGGAATTTTGATCCTACCCTTGGGGGCCAGGCCAGGGGGTGGGGTGCCCCGGGGGTAAAAAATCAAAGTTTTCAGAACCTGGTCGTGTGACATATCAAATGGAACGGAAAAATGAGTAGAATACATAACAATCAAAATTTGACCCCAAGGGTCAGGTTTAAGGTCACCAGAGGTCAAAAACTTGTATTTTCACCCCCATAACCCCCTTTTTAACGATTACCGGATAACTCCTCCTACGCCATTTCAGATAGAAACATGAAACTTTGGGAACTGATAGGTCTTTGGTCTGAGGAGTGCATTACACTTTTGGAATTTTGATCCTACCTCTAGGGGCCAGGCCAGGGGGTGGGGTGCCCCGGGGGTAAAAAATCAAAGTTTTCAGAACCTGGTCGTGTGACATATCAAATCAAACGGCATAATGAGTAGAATACATAACAATCAAAATTTGACCCCTAGGGTCAGGTATGAGGTCACCAGAGGTCAAAAACTTGTATTTTCACCCCCATAACCCCCTTTTTAACGATTACCGGATAACTCCTCCTACCCTGTTTCAGACAGAAACATGAAACTTTGGGAACTGTTAGGTATTTGGTCTGAGGAGTGCATGACACTTTCGGAATTTTGATCTTAAGAATGGGTGGGAGTTGCAATTGAGAACTTATATAGTGGCGTATCTTTAAAAAAGCGTGGGGATATGCGATGGCGTGCCATCGACTGCGCGATTCTAGTTTTAGCTTGATTTTGGGACAATACAATGTATTTTTTTATTATTAAACATTATCCAGATGTATATCCTTTAAATATAAGATACATTTATTGAAAGGTGATGGCATTCCTTTACCGAAACACCTATTTTGTAATGGATCAAGCTACTTAAAAAGGTAAGTGCCATTTCCTTCCAGGATTTTATACATTGCTGGAAAAATGGCAGAGGATTCTGACAAAGAGAAATCATATAAAAATTTTACAAAAGAACAGTTTTGGACAGTATTTTATATCTTCAGATTTACAAGTCGGAATGGGCATTTTATGAAGACTAAAATATCATAGCAGTAGCTGAGACAATAGCAGCAACTGATAACAATGATGATGATGATAATGATAATTAAAATTCTTTGAACAGTCATCTGCAGGACAATTTTCCGGGCAATTATGGACATGATCATGGATATAATGATGATTATTGTACATGAAACCCCGAAATGGGTATTTGACAAACAGTGCAGGCCCAGATCAGATGCCACTGAATAGGCGTCTGATCAGGGCCTACACTGTTTACAGCATTAGCTACCTGTAATATACCTATAAACTGGAATTGACAAGTTCCTAGCTGTGTATCATGGAATATGAAATGATTTTTTTTTTCTGCGAGACTCTGAGGTAGGATTATTTATCTGCTTTTACTAAGCTTGCCATCTTACAAGTGGAAAGTGTTTGGATTCCACACTAATAGTTGCTTTGTTTATATCACATGACCAAGGTTCAAAGGTTATATCTAGTTTGAATTTCTGAGCACTTTCAGTAATTTCATTCACCATATTCAATTAATATTGGTTTTTGAGACAATATTTTGGTGTTGATGTATAAAGTAGGGATATGCCTCCTTACAGAACAAGTTTTGTTTCTGAAGGTTTTCTAAGTATTTTATTTTCATTGATAAAGCTTCTGCAATCAACAAAATGCAAAAGTCAGGCACCATTTTGAAATAAGCTCCGCCTACATCCTTTTATAGAGCAGGTGGGGGTTTAAATCTTCTATAAAGCGTTTTACCGGTACATTTGTACTCCATGTTGGTCAGTTTCAGCTTGGTGAGGAAGAACCATGCAGCCCAGTCTATTTCTCGAAGCTCTGATGGGCGGGAGCAGCGTTATCTGCAGATCATGTTAGTAGGACAGCATTCTGTGAAAGAAATAAACTTTTATTTTGCCTGCCACCTGTAACCTATTGTTCAAATCTTCACTGTGTTTGGTTTTCATCAATAGATGACCTTTTACCTTTCTAGATCAAATTTTACACCACTTTTATTTTCACTATTACAACATAATACCCTGAGGGGTGGATTGCATTTATATTTTGATTGGGTTTTTATTAGCAAAATATATTTTCTAAAACTGTTTTGTTGGCTGTATTCAAAGGATTTATTGATGAAAAGTCAATCAAAATGCCAAAACTGCCCAACTTTTTTTCCCTTAAAACTGCCGATCACTACATTTGCAGACATCTGAGTTTCAAATGTTGTCTTTTGTTTGTTTGATTTGAGGTTTATCATCCCCAACACTGTAAAGGTTATTTTGGAGACATTGCTTCCAATTTTGTGGGACTTTTACCCGACACTGAGATGAAGTGACATCTCAAGCCCTGTCGCCCAATGAAACCAATAGGGTTTATAAGCAAGGACGGTCCAACTCGCACCGCTTTGCCTGGGCGGGCTTAGATCCTCTAAGCCGTTTACCAGTACTCGTGTGCGGGTCGGTTTCAGCTCTGCGTGGAACATCATGCAGCCCATCTATTTCTTCAAGCCCGGATGGGCAGGGGCTGCCAAATGTTGTCTTAACCCTTGTCCTGCTGAGCCCGGATATGCCTTATTTTCCAAACAATGAAGATCCAGATCAGATGGCTTCTGACGAAGCCATCTGATCAGGATCTACATTGTTTGCCATTCAGATTGTGAATTTGTTGCAATTATTTGTATCAAGTAATCTGATTGGTGATAATCGGCAGTGAGTGTGGCATATATGAATATTCAGCAGAACAAGGGTTTATTTTAAAAAAAAAAAGGCTTGACATTACATGTGAAATTCACATGTAATGTCAAGCCTTGGCTTCTCTGCAAAATAATAGAAAAAAAAATAAATTGTTGTCTGCTGTAAAAAAAAAATAACAAGACATTTTAGATTAATACTACACAATATTATTATTTTTGGGGTCCAAAGCAAAAACCAGATTAGATAAACAACTGTTTTGTTTGTAATGTCCCCATCAACACTATTTAGGTCATTTTGGAGACACTATGCAAACAAAATTGAATTAACTACATAGAAATCTGACCATTTATGGTCATTTTTCTATATATTATATACATTTTTGGTATCTACCTTTAAACCATGTTACATCCAAAAAACAATCATGTTTTTTTTTTTTGGGGGGGGGGGGGGGGGGGGGGGTGGAGTTGGTTTTGTTTGTTATGTACCTTTCAAGATTATTTCACTTACTGTATTTACATTATGTATCAGGAGAAACAGGGCTGAGCAAACAGTGTAGACCCAGATGAGATGCCAAAGAATGTGGCATCTCATCTGAATCTACACTGTTTACTATAGACTTGCCCAAGTCTGTTAATTAGGTGTCCATTGTAGAAATAATTGTTTACAAAAAAAAGACATAAACTAGAGCTGTCAGTGAAACTGACTAGGGCCCCGGCAGTGCTATCAGAAATTTGTGGACGGACAGACGGACAGACAGACAGACGGACGGACAGAGTGATTACAATAGGGCACCCACACTTTCAGTGCGGGGCCCTAATAAATACATTGTGAATGAAATAGCAATACCGTCTTTTATGAAAATTGTGAAATACATTCAGGACGAAGACTAAAGAGACTTTTACATATTTTTTGTTTAAAGGGACTTTCATTTGAAAATAAAAAATGTAAATGTAGGGACTTGGGCAAGTCTATGTTTACTACTGAAAAGGGTATTTTAGGCTCAACATCGCGCATACAGGTGTTTGAATACCTAGTTTGAGCCGATCGTTAATCAGGTGGGCAAAAATTAGAGCACCTAAGAGAAAAACAACCAGAGATTCCATTGCAAGATACCTGAGATATCTGAGTGAGGTTCGAACCACAGCGGTGTGAGACTAAAAATTAAGATTGCTCTTAGGTTAAAATGAGTTTAACCTTTAAGATGCTGAGAAACATAACATCTGTAAATGTCGTCTGCTTATGTAGTCTGGTGAATTTTCTTGAAAACTTTTTAGACATATTTTTTCATACAGGCAAACAGTGTGGACCCAGATCAGACTGCTCCTAAAGGAGCTGTCTGATCTGGGTTCACATTGTTTGCAAACATGACTTTCAAGTAACCGCCAGATGACAAAGCAGACGACAATTATCCTGATTGGCATCTTACAAGGCATACCGTTATAATCCTAAGTATTTGGAAAAATAGGGCCCTAAGCAAATAATGCAGGTCTGATCAGGGCCTACACTGTTTTTATTACTGTCTTCACCTTTTGGACTCATCACAAAAACACCCATATATAATTTTGAGCCCCTTGAACCCTAATTTTATATAGTAAAACTGGGGTTTCTGGGGGCATACCTTATTTTTCTTATAAATACTCGTTAGAATGCCACAATCTATATTTGGAGCATATTAGGAAAATATTCTTGTAAGCCCCTCTATTCTAGATATAAAGTGTGGTTTTCATGGGAATTTATTTTCATGGACTTGTTACCCTCATGCATTCCCCTAAATTATGGGTAAAATAATTATCCTTCAATTTAAATTTATAGTAGAAAGGGATATTTTAGACCATACAGTTGGGGTGAATAAATTGTTTGTTTTTGTTTGATTTGAGGTTTAACGTCCCCGTCAACACTGTAAAGGTCATTTTGGAGACGTTGCTTCCAGGGACTTTTACCCGACATTGAGATGAAATGACATCTCAAGCCCTGTCGCCCAATGAAACCAATAGGGTTTATTAGCATGGACGGTCCACCTCGCACCGCGGTTCCTGGACAGGCTTAGATCCTCTAAGCCGTTTACCAGTACTAGTGTGCGGGCTGAATTCAGCTCTGCGTGGAAGCATCATGCAGCCCATATATTTCTTCAAGCCCCTATGGGCGGGGGCAGTGGGGTGAATAAAGACATTAATTTGAAAGTGTTGACAGGCATGATGAAGATGAAATTGTCCTACAGTATTTCTGCAGAAATATTGTGACAAGATTCAGGCATGAAACTGGTATTATATGAAACCTTATTTCCAATAAAATTTCCACAAAGAATTTTTCTTTAATTTTGCCTTTCAGACAGGATTCAGGTGGGAATCATTATGATTCCTGCACGAATAGTTGACAAAATTCCTGCATGATGCCTGCATGAATAGTTGACAGAATTCCTGCATGATTTATTGACAGGAATCCTGCATGAATTTTTGACAGAATTAGTGTCTGTGTATTCTTGCAGAATTCCTGCTAATTTAAATATTTGGTCCAGTTTTAAACATAACATATAATCTTAACATAAACTGCCAAAATTTTGAATTATTATACAGACTAAGGGAGGAACAGCTTGCATGCTACATACATATACACTATACATGTTACTTTTAATAATGACTTTCAAAGCATCATAGTGACTTAAGCACCTCGGTCTTTGTAACAAATATGTGAGTGGGGTGCAATTTACTTTGCAAAACTAAAGCTTTTGAAACGCCACAGGTTAAGTATTTTCTTTTCTCAATTTAAAATAATGTTATTCTAAAACTTACAATGTCTGTAAATTGTAGTCTGAAGTCTTTAAAAACATATTTTTTTTGTACAACAACAAAAAGCCATGCAGTCACCATCTTAGATACTTTTGAATGTGTGTTAACTGCCAATATGTTATGTTACAGGAAGTGATTATGTCATGTTTTCATGCCTGACATTAAACAGAAATTTGGTCAACATTTTCATGCAGTTTTTCTGTTGAAGTCTGTCCATGTTCCTTGCGGAATCTGTAACCTAATTCCATTTACTGCAAGAGTCAGACAAGAACCTTTTTAATGCAGAATTTCTGTAAAGGTTTGTCCATTTTCCTTGTGGAATCTGTAACAGAATTCCATGTACTGCAAGACTCAGACAGGAAAATAATTTTCCACAATGATTTCTGTCTGTTACTGTCTATAAGGACTCTATGTGGAATCCTGTTGAAATTTTTGTATGGGCAGAGTAAACAAGGAAAGTGCACTGATAGATTTCATCAGGAGGCCAAAAAGATTTTGAATTGTAACATATTAACACATGTGCACATATAGCAATGTAGCAACGTGTTTATATAGTTACCATAAGAAATGCAAAAGAGCATTACGAAAAATACCTATTTAATTTTGACCCCTTGAACCCCACTTTTATGTCGTAAAAGTGGGGTTTACAGGGGTAAACCTTATTATCCCCTCGCAACAACATTGCGAATGGGGATATAGCATCGGTGCCGTGCGTCCGTGTGTTAGTGTGTGTGTCTGTGTTTCTGTGTGGGTGTGTGTCTGTCCGGAACCTTGTGAGCAGGATAGAAGACACAGTATTCATCGTAGAAGCATCAAACCTTCCACAAATGTTCACCATGTACAGAGGATGAACCCTATTGAATTTCAAGGTCAGGGGTCAAAGGTCAAGGTCACAATGGACTTGACCTTGAAAACCTTGTGAGCAGGATAGAAGACACAGTATTCATCGTAGAAGCATCAAACCTTCCACAAATGTTCACCATGTACAGAGGATGAACCCTATTGAATTTCAAGGTCAGGGGTCAAAGGTCAAGGTCACAATGGACTTGACCTTGAAAACCTTGTGAGCAGGATAGAAGACACAGTATTCATCGTAGAAGCATCAAACCTTCCACAAATGTTCACCATGTACAGAGGATGAACCCTATTGAATTTCAAGGTCAGGGGTCAAAGGTCAAGGTCACAATGGACTTGACCTTGAAAACCTTGTGAGCAGGATAGAAGACACAGTATTCATCGTAGAAGCATCAAACCTTCCACAAATGTTCACCATGTACAGAGGATGAACCCTATTGAATTTCAAGGTCAGGGGTCAAAGGTCAAGGTCACAATGGACTTGACCTTGAAAACCTTGTGAGCAGGATAGAAGACACAGTATTCATCGTAGAAGCATCAAACCTTCCACAAATGTTCACCATGTACAGAGGATGAACCCTATTGAATTTCAAGGTCAGGGGTCAAAGGTCAAGGTCACAATGGACTTGACCTTGAAAACCTTGTGAGCAGGATAGAAGACACAGTATTCATCGTAGAAGCATCAAACCTTCCACAAATGTTCACCATGTACAGAGGATGAACCCTATTGAATTTCAAGGTCAGGGGTCAAAGGTCAAGGTCACAATGGACTTGACCTTGAAAACCTTGTGAGCAGGATAGCATTCATGTTAATGAATGGTATGCAGTTGCGAGGGGATGCTACGCTTGCATTGCCTTGTTTTTTCTTATTTCTGCTCAAAACATAGATTATGGGTACTCATCGAGGCGGTTCTAAAGAGTACCCACAATCTTTGTTTTAGAGCAGAAATAAGAAAAATATCACAATTTTTCATCTTATAAGTTTCGTTTTTTCGGCCGTAAAATTTACACTGTATTTGTATAGGCATATTTTCGTAAGAGGGTTATTTAAGCACTTAGTGGATGTAAGCAGCAATAAAATGATTTATAGATATTAAACAAAAACAAAGTGGCTATAAGCAGTGATAAAATGATAATCAGGTCCAAGAAAGTTGTTTTATTTAAAGACATGTAGTCTATAAATTTATGTTTGTTTCTTTGAATTGGAGTTTAACGTCCCCATCAACACTATTTAGGTCAATTTGGAGACCTTGCTTCCAATTTTGTGGGACTTTTACCCGACATTGAGGTGAAATGACATCTCAAGCCCTGCCACCCAATGAAACCAGAAGGCTTATATGCACTGGACAATCTGACTCACACCGCTTTGCGTGGGCAGGCTGAGTCCTCCTAAACGGTTTACCAGTACTTGTACGTTGTCAGATTCAGCTCTGTAGAAGCACCATGCAGCCCAGTCTGTTTCTCAAAGTACCGACCGGCGGGGGCAAGTCTATAAATTTAAAGGCTGTATGTAAATTTAGGGACTTTTGGCTGAAACTAGCTAGTGTGGCCCAGAAAATATATGCACTCCTTTTTTCAAGTTCTGTGGTGCATTCCTTGCTTCCAAAGGATAACCCTTTCTAGAACATATTTAACGTCACTACAGCTGTTGTCTGGGAATGTGTGGCGGCCATAAAAGTCTCCCTGCCGTACATCATAGGGTAGTTTAGATTTTCTTGACCTTTGGGATCATTGATTCCATTGTGGAATTTTGAAAATATTTGAGGGTCACTGATGAGGTTTAATTGGCCGAAACTAGCTAGTCTGGCCCAGAAAATATATGCACTCCATATTTTCCAGTTCTGTGGTGTATTCCTTGCTTCCAAAGGATAACCCTTTCTAGAACATATTTAACTTCACTACAGCTGTTGTCTGGGAATGTGTGGTGGCCGTAAAAGTCTCCCTGCCCTACATCGTAGTGTAGATTATATTTTCTTGTCCTTTGGGATCATTGATTCCATTGTGGAATTTTGAAAATATTTGAGGGTCACTGATGAGGTCTGATTGGCCGAAACTAGCTAGTCTGGCCCAGAAAATATATGCACTCCATATTTTCCGGTTCTGTGGTGTATTCCTTGCTTCCAAAGGTTAACCCTTTCTAGGATATATTTAGTCTGTAAATTTAACCCTTACTTTTAAATACGCCACACCCACCATTGATTATCAACCAATCAGCTTATTTGATGCAAATTATTGCAATAAATTAACAATCTGAATGACAAACAATGTAGATCCTGCATGGTAGGGGGGGGGGGGGTGTGTGCCTGGGTTGTATTTTCATCGGGGGCGGGGGGTGAATTTCTGTTAATACATTTTTTCATGGGGTGGGGGGGGGGGGGGTAAATGTCCTAGGGGGTGATATTGTATTGTCCTGTAATCGTAAAATGAGCTAAGGAATGAAAGTGTATAACGCGGCTAACGCGTTTATCATTTTGTCAACATACTGACCACTCACGTCGACAGATAGTTTTTCTGACAACTAAAACTTAATTTAGTCTTTAGACTAAGACTAAATTGAGTCTTTAAATTTACAGACACTCTCAAAATAAAACAACTTTCTTAAGCCTAATAATCAACAAAAACAACAAATTTTTAAAACAGACATCATTTTTTTTTTCTGGGAAATAATTAAAGCTTGGCAATACATGTGAATCGTTTGCTGAGCTGATGATTCTGAAACCTCATTTTGATGGTAGTTATTTCAGCACAAAATAAGCCTATATAATTCTGACCCCCTTGAACCCCACATTTGTATAGCAAAATTTTTTTATTTATTTATTTATTTTTTCCACTAGCATGTTCAAATATCATACAGCATTCAAAATGGTAATATCTATATATAGAGTGTGCTGTTAACTAATATCCATTTCTGAATGCTTTCATAGGATATACAATGGTGGCATCATCACAAAAAAAAAAAAACGCCTATTGAAATACACTACAAACTTTACTGCCGAAAAGGCAAAAAATTCAAGATGAAAAATGTGATATTCTTCGTATCTCCATCCGAAACATAGACCGCGGGCGCATGTAAGAACCGCCTCATAGAGGCGGCTCCAATGAGCGCCCACAATCCACATCCCAGAGCAGAAATAAGAAAGATTACTTCTGTAAATCCCAGTTTTACTATATAAAAGTGGGGTTCATGGGGGTCGAAACTGTACAGGGTTGGTTTTCGTGATGAGACATACAAAGTGTAGCATTATATCCACAAAAGCACAGTAAAAGTCATTACAGCTCTGGAGAGTTTTTTTGTTCAGTTACTGTATGACAGATTCACTGAGCGCTTGAGTAAACATTGTTAGAAAGTTTGTACATGGATTGGATTTATGGTAGTTTTCAAATGCACAAACACGATGCTGGTCTATTTCAGATAAGGTTATTAATATTGTTAATATTATCGTTTTATTGCAATTCGTCTACCTAAGATTTTTAAAGTGATACCACCCAGCAGGCACACGTCACCAGGGTTACGTCGAATCACCGCCGGCGAAATGCCATGATGTCGCATCGACGCAGATGTGACACTGAATGTGATGCTGAATAATTTTTATGCCTCCCCACCGGTGCCGATGCCACTCTGCAGTAATGCCATGAGGCCACACACAAATATCTGCCCAACATCGCACCACCGCCTCGTGCCCGCAAGGCACCTCCTGAATAAATAAGTCTTGTTAATGAAATTTAATCAACGAACAAAGTCGTATAATGTATTTATTCAGGCATGATTATATGTTGTAAAGAGTTATCCTTTGGGAGCAACGAATATACCACAGAACCATTGGCCCCGCCCATCGGGGCTTGAAGAAATAGATAGGCTGCATGGTGCTTCCACGCAGAGCTGAAACTGACCCCACGCGGGCACCGGCAAACCGCCCAGAGATCCCAAGCCCACCGAGGCAAAGCAGCTCGAGCCGGACCGTCCACGACTACAAACCCCATTGGTCCCAGTGGGCGATAGGGCTTGAGATGTCATTTCATCTCAATGTCGGGTAAAGGTCCTCAACATTCGACCAGGCAGCAATGTACAGTGTGACGAGGACGTTAAACCTCAAATCAAACAAACAAACAAATACCACAGAACTGAAAGTACGGAGTATACAGGTATTTCTTGGTTAAAGTAACTAGCTTCAACCAGTAAGGCATGTTTTTTTTTTCCTTTGTACGCCCCACCGACGCCGATGCAACGCTACAGTAATGCCATGACTCCACACGTACTTCGATCTGACGTCATATGCCTGCTGGCCATATCAAGAAATTATGAACTCTTCCTATTAATAAAACAAACTCATACAATTTAGAAACTGAGTATACTGAGGTAGTGATAACATGTTTTAAAAGGGTTTTCTATTTTGTAATAAGATTCATATGTAAAATAAGCTAAGGAATGAAAGTGCACAACACTTTTATCGTTTTGTCAATATACTGACCACTCGCTTAGAAGCCTCCGTGGTCGAGTGGTTACGCTACTCGACTTGTAAACCAGGGGTCGCAGGTTCGATCCCGGGCTTCTCCAGACTTTCGGATGAGTCTTTAAACCGAGGTCCCGTCTCCGTATGACCTTAGCTGTTGGTGGGACGTAAAACTGAAAACACTCACTCACTGACCACTCGCTTCCACAGACAGTTTTTCTGACAACAAATAGTCTAAAATGTTTTTTTAATTTACTGACAGTCTTTAAATTAATAGACAGTCTTTAAATAAAATAACTTTCTAAGGCCTGATAATCAACAAAAACAACAATTTTTTAAAGCAGACATCAATCTTATTTGTTTTTTTTTTATTTTTCTCTTGGAAAATAATTAAGGCTTGGCAATACATGTGAATCATTTGCTGAGCTTAGATGATTCTAAAGCCTCATTTTTACAGTATTTATTTCACTAAAACACGCCTGTATAATTCTGACACCCTTGAACCCCACTTTTATATAGTACAACTTGGGTTTGCAGGGGTAAACTTAATTTTTTCTTATTTCTGTATGAGGCCTCATTATGAGGCAGTTCTAATGTGTACCCACAATCTTTATTTTGAGCAGAAATAAGAAAAATATCACACTTTTTCATCTTAAAATTGCAGTTATTTTGGTGGTAAAGTTTACAATGTATTTGTATAGGCATGTTTTCGTAATGTATTTATTTATTTTTTTTTTATTATTTTTGAGAGAAATTAAGGCTTGACATTGATGCTGAGCAGACAATTCACGTTTAATGTAAAGCCTTATTTTCTCTGAAAAATAAGAAAAAAATATTTGAAAATGTTGCAACTGGCAATATTATGGCTAATATTGTAATGTTAACCTTCAAGCACCCAAGAAATTCACAGCAGATGACATTCACAATTGTTAGTCTTATTTTTCAGGGGAAAATCGGACTTGACTTTTTATGTGAATCATCTCCAGCAGACAATTCACATGCAATATGTTAAGTCTATTTTTTTTTTTTTAAATAATTTTTAACCCTTATCTTGCTGTTCACGACAACCCCTATCTTTGCAAATAGTATAGATCCAGATCAGATGGCTTCTTGATCAGGATCTACACTGTTTGGCATTCAGTTTATGAATTTGTAGCAATAAATTACATCAAGTAATTTGATTGGTTGATAGACAGAAATGGGTGTGGCTTAAATGAATATTCAGCAAGATAAGGGTTAAAAAAATCAAGTTTAACATTTCATAAAAGATGACAAGCAAAAAAAAAAAAAAAAGAAGAAAAAATGAGCAGGCCTTGATCAGACACTGCAGAACAAGTCAGTTTACTGTTTGAATTTTCTAAATAAATTGCTATAAATAAGTCTACCCAACACCCATTAATTTCCATACGAAGTCCTGTAACTGCAAAAAAATAAGACAAATTGTTCAAAAACAAAAAAAAGAAGATAACAGGATTGTATGCGGTATGTACAATACCACGGTAACCTGTAATTATTTGGAGATGCGTCATTAAATGACCGTAATTATACAACACGAAAGAGGCAAATAGCTGCATCTCGGACTTGATATTGTAATTTTATGTCTTAGGGGCTGAATACAATCAAAAAGGTAAAATACACATAATTATCAGTATAAATACCAGTACCATAAAATGCCATTCACAACAATTGTCGTCTGCTTTGTCGTCTGCTGGTTACTTTAAAAGTCATTTTTGCAAACAGTCTAAACCCAGATCAGACTGCTCCTCTAGGAACAGTCTGATCTAGGTCCATACTGCTTGCCTATGCAAAAATATTTTTAAAAAGTTTGCAAAAAAATTCAGCAGACGACATAAGCAGACAACATTTTCAGATGGAGTTTTTCTCCGCGTCTTAAGAGATATTGATCTGTCAATAACTGTCACATGACCATATAAGGTAGTACTATAACACAGAGGGTAAATTTTTCAGTATATTTTAATTTTAACATAAAAAATAGAGCAAATGAAATTTTTATTTAAAATTATTATATTTTTGAAAAGTATAATGAATAGAAAAAACATTTATAAAATAATAATGTAGCATTTTGTAACTAATTTTCAATACTCTTTTCTGGCAACACTTTATTTTCAGCAAAATTTATTTCTGTACATATATAATAAACTGGCTGATCACTCTCAATTGTACGTGCTTCGGCCGTACATATACTAAAATTGGAACGATACAGAGAAGATTAGCATGGCCCCTGCGCAAGGATGACACGCAAATTCGTGAAGCGTTCCATATTTTTTTTTTCTTTTTAGTTAAATAATTTTACTTTTTCTGTTATATTAGATTTTGTATCATTAGATCCAACAAGAAATAAACAAATTTGCTTAATATATTTTAATAGGCAACAACAACAAAACAAACATGATTTTATTGGTGTGTACCATAACTATTTCTTTCATTTCTATTAAATTAAAGCTTAAATTTGCAACTGTACTTATAGTTAGGTAATGTCAAAATAACAAACAACACACTTATAAATTTTTTTCTGAATCTGATTAGTTACAGTATTGAGGTAAAAAAGTGGTTGTCAAAAAAAAAAAAAAAAAAAAAACACACACACACACAAAAAACACAGTCTCCTAGAATTTGTTTGGATGCTGATTTTTAAATTGCTGATAAAACTGGAGCAGACTTCTCTGTATCGTTCATGCAGTTAATGTATTTTGGAAACAAAACATTAACACTTTCACCTAAATTTTGTTCTGATGCAGATTACAATTTACTTCCTAAATAACAACTGATCAGTCTCAAAACAAAATTTAGGTATGACACTGTGGAAGCAAAACATTCACACATTCTCCTAGATAGATGATAAGCTGTTGATGAACTGTGGCACTGAGGTCATAAATTCATTAAGAAAGGCACGGTGGAAACAAAACATTCACACTTTCCCCTAGATAGATGATAAGCTGTTGATAAACTCTGGCATTGAGGTCATAAATTCATAAGAAAGGCATTGTGGAAACAAAACTTAACACATTCTTCAAGTTATATAGATGATAAGCTGTTGAAAAACTGTGGCACTGAGGTCATAAATTCATTAAGAAATTGAAAGGCACCGTGGAAACAAAACATTCACATGTTCTCCTAGATAGATGATAAGCTGTTGAAAAACTGTGACACTGAGGTCATAAATTCATTAAGAAGGCATTGTGGAAGCAAAACATTCACACATTCTCCTAGATAGATGATAAGCTGTTGAAAAACTGTGGCACTGAGGTCATAAATTCATTAAGAAAGGCACCGTGGAAACAAAACATTCACACTTTCCCCTAGATAGATGATAAGCTGTTGATAAACTCTGGCATTGAGGTCATAAATTCATTAAGAAGGCATTGTGGAAGCAAAACATTCACACATATTCTAGATAGATGATAAGCTGTTGATGTATACTGTCACTGAGGTCATAAATAAATTAAGTAAGGTATTTTAGGGGATACAAAACATTCACATGTTCTCCAAGATAGATTGGTTATAAGCTGTTGATAACTGTGGCACTGAGGATACAGTTTGTCTGTCATTACTGACAATGACCAATCTTAATCATATTTGAGAAATGTTTCTATTTGTGTGTTCTAAGATGGCTGATGAGGCCGATTCTAGCTCTGAACTGTCTGTTGCAGATAAAGCAACAGAGGCGAGAGGAAAACAGCTCTGTTGGTGATGCCTTAATAGCTGAGGTAATAAATTCATTACGAAAGGCAATATGGAAACAAAACACTCACTCATTCTCCTAGATAACTTTCGTTGTGGGTTCTCCCAATCTAGGTTTTTTGAGCAAAAATAAGGAAAATAATGAATACCCCCATAAACCCCACTTTTCTCTATATAAAGTGGGGTTTAAAGGTATTTATTTCTTGGACTTGTGAACCTAATAATATACAGAGGATCTTACATGAGTGATCATGTATTATTGAATTTATTAAACGAGTTGAGGAAAAGGGCCGAGCATTTATCCCTTTTTCTCAACGAGTTTAATAAATTCAATAATACATGAGCACGAATGCAAGATTCTATTTATCATACGACATTAAAAACGCATTTTATTCACGATTTGTTTACACAAATTTCAATATTCCGCCGTTAGTAAACGCGACGTCGTTATGGACGTTGTACATGTAACGTTACGGGACGTATCTAGCTAATTTGCATATTTAATCCACTAGTGGATTATCGAAAATAATACATGACGTTATTACACTCTCAGACGCGACGTCATATGATAAATGTAAGTTAGGCATTTGGAAACAAAACATTTACACGTGCGTTCTCCATAATTTTGTACTGATGCTGACAACTGGTTGATAAACACATCACAAAAACACGTCTATATAATTTTGACCCCCTTTAACCCCACTTTTATATAGTAAAACTGGGGTTTCTGGGGGTATAACTTATTTTTCTTATTTCTGCTCTAAAATATAGATTGTGGGTACTCGTTAGAACCGCCTCGATGAGGCGGTTCTAACAAGTATTCACAATCTATATTTTGAGTAGAAATAAGAAAAATATTACAATTTTTCATCATAAAATTTTCATCATTTTTTCGGCCATAAAGGTGGCAATGTATTTGTATAGGCATGTTTTCGTAATGAGCACAGAGGTAATGGACTCACTAAGTAAAGCATTGTACAAATAAAGCAAGTCATTTTGACAGCAAAATATCAACATCATTACGAAAACATGCCTATACAAATGCATTGTAAACTTTACCACCAAAAAAAAAAAAATAAAAAATAATATGAAAAATTGTGATATTTTTGTTATTCCTGCTCAAAATATAGATTGTGAATTTGTGAGTACTCGTTAGAACCACCTCATTGACACCCAATCTAAATTTTAGAGCAGAAATAAGAAAAATAAGGTTTACCCCTGTAAACCCCAGTTTTACTATACAAAAGTGGGGTTCAAGGGGGTCAGAATTATATAGGCATGTTTTCATGATGCTCAAGGGGAATTCAGACTACACACACCTTGTCGTTTGTGCGGGACTTCACTGCATTGTGTAGGTCAAGATGTGTAGATGAGTGGCCGTTTGAAAGAATGAACAGCCTACCAGTGATGTCAGCAAAGGACAGATGAAGCAGTCAATCATCCAACCCTAGCCTTTCCTTTGCCGGAACTGAGGCTTATCAAAGGCCCATCACATGAACAAGTCCGTGAAATGAACACCCCCTTAAACCCCAATTTATATAGAGAAAACTGGGGTTTACGGGGGTATACTTTATTTTTCTTATTTCTGCTGCAATACTTTGGTTGTGGGTACTCGTTAGAACCGCCTCAATGAGGCGGTTCTAACGAGCAACCACAACCTATGTTTACAGAACAAATAAGAAAAATATCACGGACTTTCATCCGAAAGATAGCCATTTTGAAGATATGAAAAATGCACTATTATATATTATCACACAGGTGTGTTATCATTATGCTCCTCGTTCAGACTGGTACTGGCTATGGAACACAATTTATTGATCGGAACGGACCACATTCCATAGCCACGACTGATAGCCCACAGTTTTTTTGACTCATTCGAAATTATATGTAGTATAACTTAAAGACCACTTTTGTCTTGACTGCAATGTATCTGAGGCGAGGGGGCTGCATCGGCCCCGATGTACCCCTCCATGCAAAAGAGTGTTAACAAGGCTTTCTATTATCTGACCTACTGACCTACTTTTTTACCCGAAATGACCCATATTCAAACTTGACCGAGATATTGTCAGGATGAACATTCTGAGCATGTTTGAGGATGATTGGACCAAAACTGTGGCCTCTAGAGCGTTACCAAGGTTTTTTTCTATGATTTGACCTACTTTTTGTCCTGACATGATCCATATTCGAACTTTAACGAGATATTGTCAGGATGATTCTGAGTAAGTTTGAGGATGGTTGAACCAAAACTGTGGCCTCTAGAGTGCTAACAAGGTTTTTCCGTGGTTTGACCTACTGACCTACTTTTTGACCCAACATGCCCCATATTCGAAAGTGACTGAGATATTATCAAGATAATCGTCCTGAGCAAGTTTGAGGATGATTGGACCAAACTTGGCCTCTCGAGTGTTAACCCTTTACCACTCAGGGATTTTGTGAATTTCGCTGATTTTCACAGTGTTGCAACTGACAGCGACTTCAACTAGCCATTGTTTCATAATGGATGCTCTGTTTTACACCAAACTCAGTATGAATGTTTATTGGGCAGTAGCCTTTCAAATGCAACCTTTCATGACTTGATCATTGTTGTCATGGTAAAGAGGGGGCATCTCAAAGTTGGCAAAAAGTGTGTTTTCACATGAATTTTTGACCACATTTTAATCTTCACACAGATGTCAAGGCACCAGTTAAGGTGTTTGGCACTGGCCATTCTCACTGTTTCAGCATGTTTTATCAGCATCAATTTTCAGGCACTTTTGACCCCAGACACCCTCAGATATAAATTTTAATGGCCGGTTGGGCCATACACCCAAAATTTTTCGGGATGTGAGGGGGGTGTTGCCCCCCTTCAATCCCCCCTTAGAATATTTTTAGTGGGGAGGCGCGCGAAAAAACAGGTCACTTTTTTGCCTAACAAATCCTTAAGCAAATATAACCATCCAGGGGTAGAAATGCAGATTTTAGGTGCTTCTGGGGCTTAAAATGGGGGGGTGCAGACACGTAAAAACACGAAATACTATCTGAGTGGGAAAGGGTTAACTGAAATCTGGGAACATACTGAATTTTAGTCTAAAATGCATCAGTTATATCTGAAATATTGTTTCTTGCAATAAAATGATGAAAAAACATTATTTTGGTCTGTTGGGATTTTCTTCATTAACCCTTTACCACTCAGGGATTTTGTGAATTTTGCTGATTTTCACAGTGTTGCACCTGACAGCAACTTCAACAAGCCATTGTTTCATAATGGATGGTCTGTTTTACACCAAATCAGTATGAATGTTCATTGGGCAGTAGCCTTTCAAATGCAGCCATTCATGACTTGATCATTGTTGTCATGGTAAAGAGGGGGCATCTCAAAGTTGGCAAAAAGTGTGTTTTCACATGAATTTTTGACCACATTTTAATCTTCACACAGCTGTCAAGGCAACAATTAAGGTGTTTGGCACTGGCCATTCTCACTGTTTGCAGCATGTTTTATCAGCATCAATTTTCAGGCACTTTTGACCCCAGACACCCTCAGATATAAATTTTAATGGCCGGTTGGGCCATACACCCAAAATTTTTCGGGATGTGAGGGGGGTGTTGCCCCCCTTCAATCCCCCCTTAGAATATTTTTAGTGGGGAGGCGCACGAAAAAACAGGCCACTTTTTTGCCCAACAAATCCTTAAGCAAACATAACCATCCATCCAGGGGTAGAATGTAGATTTTAGGTGCTTCTGGGGCTTAAAATGGGGGAGGGGGGGGGGGGGGGGTGCAGACACGTAAAAACACGTATCTGAGTGGGAAAGGGTTAACAAGGTTTTTTCTATGGTTTGACCTTCTGACCTAGTTTTGACCCGACATGACCCATATTCAAACTTGACCTAGATATTGTCAGGATTATCATTCTGAGCAAGTTTGAGGATGATTGGGCCAAAACTGTGGCATCAAGAGTGCTGACAAGGTTTTTCTGTGGTTTGACCTACTGACCTACTTTCTGATCCGATATGACCCATATTCAAATTGACCAAGATATTGTCAAGATGAACACTTTTTGACCCAACATGACCCATAATCGAAACTGACCTAGATATTGACAGGATGATCATTCTGAGCAAGTTTGAGGATGATTGGACCAAAACTGTGGCCTCAAGAGTGCTAACAAGTTTTTTCTGTGGTTTGATCTACAGACCTACTTTTTGACCCGACATGACCCATATTCGAACTTGACCGAGATATTGTCAGGATGATCATTCTGAGCAAGTTTGAGGATGGCTGGAACAAAACTGTGGCCTCTAGAGTGTTAACAAGGTTTTTCTATGATCTGACATACTGACCTACTTTTTCACCAGAAATGACCCATATTCAAACTTGACCGAGATATTGCCAGGATGAACATTCTGAGCGTGTTTGAGGATGACTGGTCCAAAACTGTGGCCTCTAGAGTGTTAACAAGGTTTTTCTATGATTTGACCTACTGACCTACTTTTTGACCTGACATGACCCATATTCTAATTTGACCTAGATATTGTCCGAGATATTATCAAGATGTTCATCCTGAGCAAGTTTGAGGATAATTGGACCAAAACTGTCGGCTCTAGGGTGTTAACAAGGTTTTTCTATGATCTGACCTACTTTTTGATCCGAAATGACCCATATTCAAACTTGACCAACATATTGCCCGGAACATTCTCAGCATGTTTGAGAATGATTGGACCAAAACTATGGCCTCTAGAGTGTTAACAAGGTTTTTCTATGATTTGATCTACTGACCTACTTTTTGACCCAACATGACCCATATTCGAACTTGACCTAGATATTGTCAGGATGATCTTTCTGAGCAAGTTTGAGGATGATTGGACCAAAACTGTGGCCTGTGGAGTGCTAACCAGGTTTTTCTGTGGTTTGACCTACTGACCTACTTTTTGACCTGACAGGACCCATATTCAAACTTGACTGAGATATTATCAAGATGATCATCCTGAGCAAGTTTGAGGATGACTGGACCAAAACTGTCGCCTCTAGAGTGTTAACAAGGTTTTCCTTTGATTTGACCTGGTGACTTACTTTTTGACCCGACATGACCCATATTTGAACTTGTCTGACATATTGTCATGATGATCATTCTGAGCAAGTTTGATGATGATTGGATCAAAACTGTGGCCTCTAGAGTGTTAACAAGAAAAGTTTACGCACGCACGACGAATGATGACGCCGGACATCTCATAGTCACAAAAGCTCACCATGACCTTTGGTCAGGTGAGCTAAAAATGAAACAAGAGGACCATGATGGTCCTATATCACTCACCTAAGCTAAGAGATTTATATGTGGGTGCCGGGGCAGGGCAATTTTTGGCCTCAGGTCCATAATTTGAACAATTTCTGTAGAGGTCCACTAAATGAAGCTTAATAACAAATAGCAAAGTCTGGGCCTTCTGGTTTCAGACAAGAAGGCTTCTAAAAGTTTCTCTTTATAAGTCTATGCAAGACCAGTGGGACCCGTGGGTGGGTGAATCTACACCCCCCCACACACACACACCCCACCCCACTCCCCGGGCTATGATTTGAACAATCATGGTAGAGGTCCACCAGATGAAGCTTCATACCAAATATCTAAGACCTGGGGCCTTTTGGATTCATACAAGAAGATTTTCAAATGTTTTCTCTATGTAAGTCTATGTAAGGCCAGTGGACCCCACGGGGCAATTTGAACGATCATGGTAGAAGTCCACTAGATGAAGCTTCATACCAAATATCAAAGACCTGGGCCTTCTAGTTTCAGCCAAGAAGTTTTTTAAAGGTTTCCCTATAATGCCTTTGTAAGCCAGGGGGCCCTGGTTGGACGCATTTTTTTGGCCCAAGTGCTCCTAATTTGAACAATCTTAGTAAAGGTCCACTAGATGAAGCTTCATACCAAATATCAAAGACCTAGGCCTTCTGGTTTCAGACAAGCAGTTTTTTAAAGGTTTCCCTATAATGCCTTTGTAAAACCAGGGGGGCCAGGTGTGGGGGCATTTTTGGCCCCAGTGCTATAATTTGAATAACATTGGTAGAGGTTCAATAGATGAAGCTTCATACCAAATATCATGGGCCTTCTTTGTTTGTTTGATTTGAGGTATAACGTCCCCGTCAACACTGTTAAGGTCATTTTGGAGACGTTGCTTCCAATTTTGTGGGACTTTTACCCGACATTGAGATGAAATGACATCTCAAGCCCTGTCGCCCAATGAAACCAATATGGTTTGTTAGCATGGACGGTCCGCCTCGCACCGCGGTTCCTGGCCATGCTTAGATCCTCTAAGCGGTTTACCAGTACTAGTGTGCGTGCTGGATTCAGCTCTGCTTGGAAGCATCATGCAGCCCATATATTTCTTCAAGCCCCTATGGGCGGGGCGAGTTTCAGACAAGAAGATTTTAAAGGTTTTCCCTATATATGCCTATGTAAAACCAGGGGACCCTGTGTCAGGGGCATTTTTGGCACCAGGGCTATAATTTGAACAATCTTGGTAGAGGTCCACTAGATGAAGCTTCACACCAAATATCAAAGATCTGGGTGTTCTGGTTTCAGACAAGAAAATTTTTAAAGGTTCTTTTCTTATTTTCCCCTTTTGTTGCCATGGCAACCAGAGTTCTGCATGGAATGGAATTCTTTGAACAACTTTGAGAGAGGACCACCAAAAACTCATTTCTGCCAAGTTTGGTCAAAATATGTTTAGTGGTTTAGGAGGAGAGTCGTTTAAAGGAATTGTGGATGAACATCCGGACGGACGGATGATGATGGCCCATCACAATAGCTCCCCAGGAGGAGCCTTTGGCTCAGGTGAGCTACAAATAGGCCTCGCACCCCTTATATGACAAATGGACTTGTTCAACATATAGCAATGGAAGAGTCCACTAGCATATAATGCATTAAATTTGTTGGTCAGTGGTTGTCACATGGACATCAGCTGTATAAGATCTTTCTTACATACATGTATAACTTTGGGTACCCAGAAAGTAGTAACACTATCAATGGTTAACCCTGACTGACTGTTGTTTTTAAGGTAACCGGGTGCCAAGGGCACATAGGGGCTACCTTTGACTTGCTGAATATTTATATATGCCACACTCACTACTCATTATCAACCAATCAGATTACTTGATGCAAATCATTGCAACAAATTCATAAACAATGGCAAACAATGAAGATCCTGATCAGATGGCTTAGCAATCTGATCTGGATCTGCATTGTTTGAAAGATCAGACATATCCGGGCTCAGCAAGACAAGGGTTAACAGTGCAATATTTCTGGAGGATGAAATAAAAACAGTACGAAAGATGTGCTAGAGTGATTTATTAATTCTTTACACCTCAAACATCACACTCCATACATTTACCAGCAGCAACCAATGGAAACCAACATAGGAAATCATGTGATTGCTTCCAACCAGCAGCAACCAATGAAAACCAAGGTAGGAAATCATGTGATTGCTTCCAACCAGCAGCAACCAATGAAAACCAAGGTAGGAAATCATGTGATTAATACCAACTAGCAGCAACCAATGAAAACCAAGGTAGGAAATCATGTGATTGCTACAAACCAGGAGCAACCAATGAAATCTGAGACAGGAAATTGTGTGATTGCTACCAACCAATCAAATCAGGATTATTTTATTTTCAATCCAGACAAAATTATACAACTATGGTGCAAACATATGGAACTTTAATTGCTACTTATAACAATTACTGTGATTGGTGCAGTTACATTAAAATTTGGAAAGTGGTATAATTTCCAACAATGATATACAGATGAAAAGTGGTATAAATGCCAACTTTGTTATATACTTCCAAGAAAGATAACTCTAAAAGGATGTTATTTTTTTTTTCATTTTCATGGGTGACTACCGCTAAAAGAAAAAGAATTTCTTCCCCTGTGAACTAGCCCAGAAGGGAACAAATTCAATTCTTAAAAGTTTACTTCTCCACAAACCATTGGAAGCAACTCCTTTCCCTATTCTTGGCAGGATTCAACTTTCAGTTCAAAAAGGTTATCTCCCTTGAACCACAAACTATTATTAAAATTAAAAAGTAAAATCGAAGGACTATGTTTTATTCAGATGTGCATTATTATATCAGTTATAATCAGAAAATAAACAAATTACTTAAATAGGTAATTTAAGAAGGATAAATATTTACATCAAAACACTTTCTACAGTTCTTAACATTTTTCATGGATGTACATGTGAATCTTTTTCCTGTAGACATTTCTACATGTTCCAATATGTTTTATTTCTGAAACACGTGCATCAGACTAAATTTTAACCCTTGTCCTGCTGGATATTTAAATATGTCACACCCACTACTGATTATCAGCCAATCAGATTACTTGATGCAAATTATTGCAACAAATTCATAAACTGGATGGCAAACAATGAAGATCCTGATCAGATGGATCTGGATCTACATTGTTTCAAAGAAAAGGCATATCCGGGCTCAGCAGAACAAGGGTTAATTCTTTGAAATATTATCTTTGAAACATACCCTTGTCCTATAGATAATCACAATTATTAATTAAAAAAAGTACTCATTAACTTCTGGATACACATTAACTCTTTCTGCAAGTATTCTATCTATAACATGATCAATAACACTGAAGTTTAATTTTTTGCTGAAAAATTTCAGAAAAAATCAGGGCCCAGTTGTTCAAAGCCTTAATAGCTTAAGAAACCTTTGTTGGTATTTAAAACATTAACTGTTTTATTTACTACATTCAATCACATTTTTCAGCAAAAATATCACTTTTTTTTGTTTGTACAAAATGATTAAAATTTTAACATAACGTTGACTAATGATCTTGGGGCCAGTTGTTCAAAACTAATAATGTCATTAGTTAATGTACTGTATCATTAAAAACTTTTATCGTTTAGTATGGCTTATATGCTAATATTTTTGCTGGAAAAATGTAAGTAGCTTTTGCCTTTGTCAGTTGTTCAAAACTTCTTATTTTGTTAGTTAATGTATTTTTTAAAACTTTGATAATTTCATATGAACAATAATTATGCTAATATTTTTGCTGAAAAAAAAAATGTGACTAGCTTTTGCAAATTTTATTCAGCAAAAATACCAGGGTAATAGACATTGTACTTTCTAGACCAGTTAAGATTTTGGCCACTTTCAAGCTTGTTAAGTTATCAATGCTTTTCACAAATGGGCCCAGTTCTAATTAATATAGCAATATATTAACCTATGTTAATAACTTCGAAAACACTTAACCGAATTATTTAAATAACTTAAAATAAAACATGAAAACTAACAAAATGTAAAAATATGAATAATTGTAACATATTGCTTTGTTTTTGTTTGATTTGAGGTTTAACGTCCCCGTCAACACTGTAAAGGTCATTTTGGAGACGTTGCTTCCAATTTTGTGGGACTTTTACCCAACATTGAGATGAAATGACATCTCAAGCCCTGTCGCCCAATGAAACCAATAGGGTTTATTAGCATGGACGGTCCGCCTCGCACCCTCGTTCCTGGACAGGCTTAGATCCTCTAAGCGGTTTACCAGTACTAGTGTGCGGGCCGGATTCAGCTCTGCGTGGAAGCATCATGCAGCCCATATATTTCTTCAAGCCCCTATGGGTGGGGGCTAATGTAACATATTGCACAGTCATAATATATATTGCACAAAATGATTAATATTCAATTTAATAAATGACAAAGTTAAACTTTTTAAAGACTGAACAAACTGCAACAAAAATCAGACTTTTTCGAACATTTCTAAAATAATTGCGTAAATATACTGTATTCAACCTATTTACCACTTTTTTTTCCAAACTTCACCCAGAATGCTTTGTAAGACTCTGATCTAATGATAAAATCCCTAACCTACGAAATTATGGACCTTCTGAATTTGAACAAACAAGACACCAAATACATTTTATTTTATATATAGCAGTGAAATCAATCCATATCTGAAACAAATAAAATTGATATTTTCACAGTGTGAAAATAACATGACCGTGTTATTTCACAGTAGCAGCCCGGACTACTTTTCTCGCCAAAATTCCTATATGTTATCTATAAAATAATTCTGTAAAATACCTTGAAAAGCACTTTTTGTACTGTAAAAATGCTGTATTCAAAATGGCGATCTGTTTATGTTTTGACAGTTGTGACGTCATGGCCAAGTCAAAAATTGTGACGCAAGATCCGATATTGATCAATTTCAGTAAGTGTCCTAAAATATTATAAAAAAAAAAGAAAATTTACTTTTTTTCGATAAATATAAAAAATATTTCATCTCGTGTGTTGAAAACATCAGAATTTTCACTCGTGAAGCATGAGTGAAAATTCTGATATTTTCAACACACTCGAAATATTTTTGGTAGTCATCTCAAAAAAGAAAATATCCTCTATGTATTCACACTGTGGACCCCATGAAACACATAAATAAACATACTAATCATTACAATTAGGCCATGTTCTCCTCTAAAATGCACAAAAACACCACACATTAAGTATTCTGCATCATTCTTATTTCATTTTTCAGTATGATGCCTTTTCACCTTTGTAAATACCCATGTACTGTTTATTAAATCTTTTGCATTGTGTTTTACATAGAGGGCCTTGTGGAAGGTTGGTTTTACCAAATGAGCTACCCTCTTATAATAAAGTAATTACTTATTTATCCTTGTTACACCTTATCCCACTGAACACAACAACCCCTACCTTTGCAAACAGTGCAGATCCAGATCAGATGGCTTCTGAAGAAGCCATCTGATCAAGATCTGCACTGTTTGTCATTCAGTCTGCAAATTTGAATGAATACCTGATATCAAGTAATTTGATTGGTTGAGAGTCTGAAACAGGTGTGGTTAAACAAATCTGTTTAGCAGGATAAGGTTTAAATTTTCTGAAAATGCCTTTTGTACTTTTGTTTGTTTGATTTGAGGTTTAACGTTCCCGTCAACACTGAATAGGTCATGTTGGAGACGTTGCTTCCAATTTTGTGGGACTTTTACCCGACATTGAGATGAAATGACATCTCAAGCCCTGCCGCCCAATGAAACCAAAATGGTTTATAAGCATGGACGGGGCACTCACACAGCTTTGCCTGGACAGGCTTAGATCCTCTAAGCAGTTTACCAGTACTTGTGTGCAGTCGGTTTCAGCTCTGCGTGGAAGCATCATGCAGCCAATCTATTTCTTCAAGCCCCATTGGGCGGGGGCCTGCCTTTTGTACTGGTATGTTCTTATTGGAGAGAGTGCAGTAAATAGATTGAATACGGTAGTAGCAGGAAATAGAACAATACACAAAACAACACATCCTATGATATAATGTGCAGAAATAAATAAGGAGTGCATGTTACACAAGTGCTACACAGAATCTTTACATCAATAAATTACTGTCATACAGGGTCTGACATATCCAAGTTTCAGGTACAGTAAAGTTCCTATATTAAGACCACCTTTGAGACTGTTCAAAAGTGGTCTTTAAGACCACTTTTGAACATTCCCAAAGGTGGTCTCTGACCAGACCTCACTGTATGCAGAAAACATAAAGAAAGAATAATAGAAACTTTCTAAATAAGCTTTTTAAAGCAGAATTAGTCTCAATTTTTGGTGGTCTTAATAGCGGAATTTCACTGTACTTGCCCGGCAGTCCATATTTCTTAGAAATGACTTGGAATTACAATAAACCTGAATTTCTTCATTCATATCACTATTATTGGGGCTCAAAACGGAAATGAACGTGTTATTACCAAACAAAGATGTATAGATTATATAGAAAAATGACCATTCATGGTCATTTTTCTATATTATCTATACATTTTTTTGAAAATCTTCATTATAAGCTAAAGATATTTGGGTTCCATCTTTAAGTTGTGTTATATCCCAAACCATGGTATCAGGAACAGTATTATACAGAGGTTTAGTTTCATTCCTTAGATGCACCCCCACTCATCGGGGCTCAGAGAAATAGGTAGGGCTGCATGGAGCTTCCATGGAGAAATGACACCAACCACACATAAGTACTGGTTAACCCCTTAGATGGTCTAAGCCTGCCCAGGCAAAGTGGTACGATTCAGACCGTCCAAGCTTATAAACCCTATAATTGGTTTCATTCAGCAACAAGGCCTGAGAACTCATTTCATCTCAGCGTCGGGTAAAAGTCCCACAAAAATCGAAGCAACATCTCAAAAATGACCTAAATAGTGTTGATTGGGGACATAAAACCTCAATTTACACAAACAAAATCATTCCTTAGATACTATATACATTTTTCTGGACAAGTAAAATTAAAAATCACTTGCCCAGCCAAAATTTGGACTTGTTCCAGGTAACTGGGCAATGAATTTGTCAGGCCCAGCACTGTTACCAACCTACACTATGATACTTCATCCGAGTTCTTTCTTTCTTACTTTCTTTCTTTCTTTCCAATAGCTATGCTACACAAAACCTCTGGGGATCCTTTAACAAACAGATGTCTTGATTAAATAAGGCCCACTTTCTTTCTATTTTTCTTTCTTTCTGTCTTTCCTTTCTTCCTTTCTTTCTTTCTTTCTTTCTTTCCAATAGTTATGCTACACAAAACCTCTGGGGATCCTTTAACAAACAGATGTCTTTATTAAATAAGGCCCACTTTCTTTCTATTTTTCTTTCTTTCTGTCTTTTCTTTCTTTCTTTCTTTCTTTCTTTCTTTCCAGTAGCTATGCTACACAAAACCTCTGGGGATCCTTCAAAAACAGATGTTTTTAATAAATAAAGCCCACTTCCTTTCTTTCTTTCTTTGGCCTTGCTGAAAAAATGTAAGCAGCTAATTAGCAAAAGCTGCTGAAATTTTTCCTGCAAAAATACCAGAAAATTAGATATTACAGTCACTAGAACAGTTAATAATTTAGCCCCTAATGAGCTTGTTAAGCTAACAATGCTTTTAACAACTGGCCTCTGTTGTTCGAAACTAATGATATTATTAATAGAAAGTCGATGGCTTGAACACCGATGGCTCGTTTACCATGGCTGAGTCGAACCCGTTCTTGAGTCTCTAGGGAGTTTCTGTACGTAAGAAATAGGGAGAGTAAAAATTAGGATATTTTCGTCTTTTATTTTGCAAATGTATGCTGTGTGTACTCATTAGAATCGCCTCGATGAGGCGATTCTAATGAGTTCACACAGCATACATTTTTCATTATAGAACACAGAAAAAGATGTCCTAAAGTATGTCGTTATGCCTCCTGGCATTAGCCCTCAGTGGCTCGAACTACCCGTCTTGAACAGATTTTCATGGTCCCAAAGGTGTTAGAGCCATTGAAGTTCGACTGTATTAGTTAAAGTATCATTAAAACTTTGATTATTAAATATGGGAAATATACTAATATTTTTGCAGAAAAAATATGAGCAGCTTTGGCAAATGCAAAAGCTACTCATATTTTTCCAGCAAAAATACCAGAAAATAAGATATTGTAGTTGCTAGAACAGTTAACAATTTTACCATTAATGAGCTTGTTAGTCTAAAGATGTTTTGAACAACTGGGCCCAGGTTTGTTT
Organism: Lucinisca nassula; assembly: GCA_963580285.1. Classification (NCBI taxonomy): domain Eukaryota; kingdom Metazoa; phylum Mollusca; class Bivalvia; order Lucinida; family Lucinidae; genus Lucinisca; species Lucinisca nassula. Next base: position 9,514,950 of record OY757026.1, read on the forward strand.
ACTTTGAACAACCAGGCAACTAGCAGTTTAGCAATATGACATCTGTCGTCGGTTCATTAATGTGCAACTATGTAAAAAAAAACAATGACATGTCTAACAAGAATTTGCATCACAAGTGACATGTTTATCAAAGTACAAAGAAACTGTAATCCATATTTAGCATATTGAAAACCGGTAAATTCCGCTTCACACAGAAAATCTGGATGGAGCTTTAGAGGTTGTCAAAAATCTATATCACTGCAATTTCACCTTCTTCCGATTTGCGCTGCATATTAAAAAATGTTATTAACATCACGTCAGTTGTCTGAAAGTATCCGCCAATCAAATGGCAAGGACTAGCTATGCAATCATTCCGCTTACATTGTCACCCTGTTCCAAAGCACATAATAGAAAGTTCAACATGGTGTGACAAAGCTTTTGGTATGCCAACAACATCAAATGTACGACAATAATTGCTAAACTGCTGGTTACTTGGTTGTAACTTAAAACAACTAAGCACTGATCAATGTCTTTTTCATTTTTTTTTCCAAAACTAAAATTTCACTTTTCACTTCTCTAGCACTTATCTATCTAGACTATTCATCAACTATATTAACCCGTAAGACACTGAGAAAAACTACATCTGAAAATGTCGTCTGCTTATGTCGTCTGCTAATTTATTTTGCAAACTTTTTAAAAATATTTTTGCGTACAGGCAAACAGTGTGGACCCAAATCAGACTGCTCCTACAGGAGCAGTCTGATGTGGGCCCACACTGTTGCAAAAACGACTTTTAAAGTAACCAGCAGACGCCAAACCAGACGGCAATTTTTGTGATTGGCACTTTATGGGTTAATTTTCCAATTTATTATTGATAGAGAAATTTCACTAAAAGTTGGAACATTAGCACTTCACACTGTCCATTTCAACTCTACTGACTATTGTGTTATCATGAATATCTATGGTGATATGTATATGTGCTGGGATAAATTACTTGGTGCCAATCTGGGTCTACTTCTAGTTTAAACCTGAAATAGAGGAAAATATTTTTAAGGTACAGTCATTTTATAACACTACAGAGGACTCATGTTATAACTACAGTATTTGTTCCATATTACTGTGCCGTTATAATAAATTTGCCGTTATAAAGAATCCCAGTTAGGTGTATGACGGGAAATAAAAGGTCTCTCCAAGAAACAAGTTTTATAAACATTTGTTAGAATCGCCTCGGTGAGTCGATTCTAACAAATGTCAATAACATTTGTTTCTAACAAATGTCAATAACATTTGCTTCTTGGAGTATTAAATTACAAGAATCTTTCATCACTATGGATTCGATTTGGGCATTTCCAACCCCGAGGGAAGCCCACGTCGCTCCGAATGGGGGCTAAGCCTTGAGCTAGGAATTCATACCATTAAAATTGTCGTTATAACAAGTTTTGCCATTATATAACAAGTTTTGCCGTTATAACAAATGTCGGTATAAAGAGGGTTAACTGTACCATTGTATGTTTGTGCTGAGGTTTTACATCCCTATCAACACTAAGTCATTTTTGTGATTTGTGGCTTCCAATTTTGTGGGACTTTTACCTGACATTGAGATGAAACAACATCTCAAGCCCTGCTACCCAAACAAACCAAAAGGGTTTATTTGTAGGGATGATCCGAGTCACGAAACTTTGCCTTGGCAGGCTAAGACTCTCTTAGCGGTTCACCAGTCTCATGTCTGGAGGGTATCAGCTCTGCAAGGAAGCACGATGCAGTCCAATGCATTTCTCGAAGTCCCGCTGGGCGAGGGCTCTAAAACACTACCATACAAAGTTTCTAACGAAATCTGTTGTCAGGCTTTGATGTTTTGATCAGAGACTGAAGAATTTCTTGACAAAACTGTTGACATAATTGATTCATTCTAGGACCCAGTCGAAATGCACTCCTAGCTCAATAAGCTGGGCCTTTGGGCCAGTTGTTTAAAACTACCAACATCGTTAGCAACATAACATTAAAACTTGGATCCTTAAATATGGCAAATATACCAATATTTTTGCTGAAAAAATACCAGAGAATTAGATATTGTAATTACTAAAGGAATTAACAATTTGACCACTGATGAGCTTGTTAAGCTTATGATGCTATGAACAACCATGACCAGTTGTTCAAAACCAACAATGTCGTTGGTTAACATATCGGTATGCGGACCATGCTGAACCAGGGGGAAGTACTCTTCAGTAGCTGTCGATAGAAAGTATCATATGCTCTCAGACATGGCACTTGCTCTGATCAGTAACTTATCAGTAAAACTTTGGTCATTTAATTTGGCAAATATCCTAATATTTTTACAAAAAAATGTGAGCAGATTTTTCAAATGCAAAAGCTGCTCACATTTTTTTCAACAAAAATGCCAGAAAATTAAATATTGTATTTACTAGAAAAGTTAACGATTTGACCACTAACAGGATTGTTAACGATGCTTTGAACAACTGTGAGGGCCAGTTGTTCAAAGCATCTTTAGCTTAATAAGCTCGTTACTGGTCATATTGTAAACTGTTCTAGCAAGTACAATATCTAAAATTTTGTTATTTATGCTGAAAAAAATGTGGGCAGCTTTTGCATTTGCAAAAGCTGCTCATATGTTTTTCAGCAAAAATATTAGCATGTATGCCATATTAAATGATCAAAGTTTTAATGCTACGTTAACTAGTTTTGAACAACTGGCCACTGGTTTGTAGTTAAATAGTTAACTGTTCTACCGAGTACAAAACATGTATCCAATACTCTGGTATTTCTGCTGGAGCACCCCTGCCCATCAGGGCTTGGAGAAATAGACTGGGCTGCATGGTGCCTCTGCGCAGGGCTGCAACTGACTGAACATGTTGCTTAGACTGTGATAGATGGCCTAGGCTAAGTGATGTGAGTCAGACTAGTGGTTTCTTTGGGTGGTAGGGCCGTAAAACGTCTCCCCTGTACATCAACCATAGTGCAGTTTATATCTTACTTTTGGTCCTTTCAGATCAGTGTGAATATTCTGAGGAATCAGAAATAAATTGGTTTAGACTCATATTGTAGACAGGTTTTTAATTATTTGGACCCTATTTTGATTTACATCAGTCTTTGAATCGACTGCCTATTCGAAATTCGCAAAATTGCAGTATGTTTCCTCTGGCTTTCGTTGCCGGATCATTACAGGATCACTGACGAGGCTTTATTAGCCGAAACTACGTAGTATGACCCATCTTCTTTCTTATGAATGTTTTCATTGCTCTTAAAGGAACTCATTTTTGATTTTTATTTGAGATGCCATTTCATATCAATGATGGGTAAAAGTTCCACAAAATCAAAACCAACATCTCTAAAATGACCTAAATAGTGTGGACAGGGACATTAAACCGTAAAACAAAGGAACAAAATTTTTGCCAGAAAACTTTGAGCAGCTTTTTCAACAAAAGGGTTTTGCAAACAGCACAATATGAGGTAGTCATTCTGTATTTCATGTACCCTAGTACTCACATTCTTTTAAGTATAAATATTTAATGTAGCACCCGCCCATCAGGGCTTGAAGAAATAGATGGGCTGCATGATGCTTCCAACCGACCGCACACAAGTACTGGTAAACAGCTTAGAAGATCTAAGCCTACCCAGGCAAAGGGGTGCGAGTCGGCCTGTCCATGCTTATAATCCCTATTGGTTTCATTGGGTGACAGGGCTTGAGATGTCATTTCATCTCAATGTCGGGTAAAAGTCCCACAAAATTGGAAGCAACATCTCCAAAATGACCTATACAGTGTAGACAGCGACATTAAACCTCAAATCAAACAAACAAAAAATATTTAATTTGAAAGAATGCAATGTACCTGAAATATGTTATCTGAAAGTAAAGAAACTAGGAACCTGCCTTTGAGGAAAAGCACTTTTAGAGCTTATCATGTTTCCTACCATTCATCAAAGGAGTCAGTTGATTGCCTAATCACTAAAAGGTTACACAATTTCATACCCATTTATTCATAAGTATTACGAGAACACGCCTTTATAGTTTTGACCCCCTCATACCCCACTTTTATATAGTAAAACTGGGGTTTAGGGGGTGTATACATTATTTTTCTTATTTCTGCTCAAAAACATAGATTGTGGGTACTCGATAGAACCGCCTCTTCGAGGCAGTTCTATGGAGTCCCCGCAATCTATGTTTTGAGCAGAAATAAGAGGCGGTTCTATCGAGTCCCCTCAATCTATGTTTTGAGCAGAAATAAGAAAATTATCATAATTTTTAATCTTAAAGTTTCTAATTTTTGGCCAAAAAATTGGCAATGTATTTGTATAGGTGTGTTTTCGTAATGACGAATACCTACATTAGTAATTACTCTGTCTTTTCAGCAGCTTTCAGTGCATCGTCTATTGCTTCGGAAACCAGTCTATCAGCTATCTGCTCCACCTCAGCCTAGATGTAAACAATCATGAATCATTTTCTGATTTGTGCCTACCTATACCAGTAAACACATACATGTACAACAACGCAACCAGCAGTTTAGCAATAAGACTTCTCCCTATCACACATTCAATGTTGTTTTCAATGATAATCAACAACGCATCGAAAGCTTTGTCGCATGGTGTTGAACTTTCTGTCATGTGCTTCTGATGACTGACAACATTGGCGGAAAGATTGCGTAGCTAGTCCTTCTAAGTTGTTCGACCGAAACCACTTTCTGTGTGAAGTGGAATTTTACCGGTATTCAATATGCTTAACTTTTTTACCGGTATTCAATATGCTAAATATGGATTACGGTTTCTTCGTACTTTGACAAACATGGCACTTGAGATGCAAATTCTTGATCAACGTGTCCTTGTGTTTTGAGGTATTTGCACTTTTATGAACCGACGACAGATGTTCTATTGCTTAACTGCTAGTTGCACGGTTGTTTGTTTGTGTTTGACTTAACGCTCTGCATGCTGGGTATTTTTATGCAGCAGACAACATTTTCAAATATTTTTCTAGTTTTCCCAGAAAAACAGGATTTGACATCTCATGCAAATTGTCTCCTATGGAAACAATTTTCTCATGCAAATTGTCTCCTATGGAGACAATTTGCATGAGATGCCAAGTCCTGTTTTCTAGGAACAATAAGAAAAATATCAACAATTTGTCGTCTGCTGAATTTGCCTAAAGGTTAATATACAGGATCCTCTCATTATCTTAAACATTGACATATTTTGTGTATGTTTTCAAACAATCTTTCAAGAATTTTAGAAGTATCAACATCTTTATAACACTGTCTTTTTTATAACATGGTTTTGGATATAACCAGGATATAACAAGATTTAAAGAAAGACAAAAACAAGATAAATAAATTAGGGGATAACTGTATTCAAAATTGTCTTTTGGGGAGGTAAATCCACTACTAAATCGGCAGTTTTATAGACGGAAATTTCCTTTCATGGGAACACGTCAGTCGAGCCATAAAACGGGATTTGCGACCATAAACCAACAGTTTACCTCCACAAATGACAATTTTGCAATGCAGTTCCCATTCTACTGCATTTATTCAGTTGTTTTATTTTACACAAAATGGCAATTTTCGGCATTATGTAATCAGATGTTGCGTTACAAGTGCATTAGATTATCAGAAAAATGACCATTAATGGCCATCTTTCTATATGATCTATACATTCTGTTTAGATAATTGGGTTTTTCTTTTGACCCCAATGCCTCTGCAGGTTGCAGGTGCCCCAGTAAGGGTTTTTACAAACAGGTTATGATTTTCCAGTTAAAGTGCTAAAATGTTTTTTTTTTTCATTTTCTTCTATCTTAAACTCCAGTTATCTTAAGTAAAAATTCTTGCCTCTTGAATCTTGAGATAATGAGATTATCAGTAGACTGAGAATAAATGAAAAAGTTAATACATTATGAGAACATGCCTATACAAGTACATTGTAACCTTTGTCGCCGAAAAAATGAAAATTTTAAGATGAAAAATTGTGATAGTTTTCTTATTTCTGCTCAAAATATAGGTTGTGGGTACTCATTAGAACCGCCTCATTGAGGCAGTTCTAATGAGTACCTACAATCTATATTTTAGAAATACAGAAAAATAAGGTTTACCCCTATAAACCCCAGTTTTACTATATAAAAGTGGGGTTCAGGGGGTCAAAATTATATAGGCATGTTTAAGTGATGACAAACCAGTATTAAAGAAAGAAAGCACAAAGACTGATATTAAAATGCTATCAATGTTAAGAAATGAAAAGCTATGTAACAGTGCATACGTGAATGAGACTTTGCTTAAAAGCCATGAGTATATTAAGTTTAATGAGAAAGTGTTAAGTAAATTGAAAGAAACTAACGGTATAAAGTTATTTTTAAAAGACTCTTTGCTGTGACTTTGCAGCTAGCCTAGGTTAGATAGTGTAATGACATGGTGCATGATTTAATCTTGGAAGTACAATGTAATTACAACTGATTACAGATTTAATGAGCAAATGGAAAAATGATTTTGTTTAATTATCACTTGAAATTAATACATGTATGACAAACTGAACTTTAAATCATTCACATGAATTTCTCATTAATACTGTTCATTACAATATAATATGGTTTTAAGACAGGACCAAATGATGTCCTGTGGAGCGCTGTGGTGCAGTGGTAAAGCATCAGATTTGAGATTGAGAGGTAGCCGGTTCGATCCTCACAAGCGCCATGTGTTGTTTCCTTGAGCAAGAGACTTTATCCACAGTCCAATTCTTTCCTTTAAGAGAAGACACCTTTTTCAGTAGAACTGTCTTATAGAAGAGCCAACAAGAAGTCCCGAAAGTAGTCTCCCTTTGAAAAATAGCAGAAAAATCTTCCAGGTGTTCCCATTCCCCTTAAGACCCACTAGAATTAAGACTAATGCTTCTTTAAAAGCATATTTAACAAGAGCTGTCACTATAAGTGAGCAATGCCCCCGTGGGAGCCAATTTGAGGACTAACGTGAGACTACATTTGGGACTGTTCAAAAGTGGTCTTAGTCGTCTTAAGACCACTTTTGAACAGCCCCAAAAGCCGTCTTAATACTACCAAAGAGCCCCAAAGGTAGTCTTAATACTATCTTTGGGACTATTCAAAAGTGGTTTTGGACAGCTCGAAAGGTGGTCTTAATATAGGAATTTCACTGTATAAGGTTATACAATAACAATTCGAGTCAAACTTCAACTGTTTGTACATCTTTGGGACCAGAAAATTTTGTCTCTAACGCGAGTTTGAAACAGTAATGGTAAATGAGCCAGTGGCGTTAGAGTCACTGAAGTTTCAATGTATACATTATTAAGGGGAATGTGAACACCTGGCACATTTTTCCGCCATTTTTCAAAGGGAGGCAACTTTTGGGACTTCCTGTTCGCTTTTTTATAAGCCTTGTCCCACTGAAAAAAGGGGTCTTCTCTTAAAGGAAAGAATTTGCTCCTTCTTTCCTTTAAGAGTTGACCCCGTTTGACATGGGAGACAAAAATTCTTTTGCAAGAGTTGCTTCCCCTGAAGGTGTTCCCATTCCCCTTAAGATAAGCTTTGGATGGGAGGTGTGAGGTAATTGTATTGATTCTTTGACATTACCATCACTTCTATTTTAAACCATTTCATGGCCCCCACCAATTGGGGCTTGGAGAAATAGACTGGGCTGCATGATGCTTCCAGGCAAAGCTGAAACTGACCACATGTGAGTAATGGTAAACCGCTTAGATGAACTAAGCCTGCCCAGGAAAAGTGGTGCAAGTCAGACCATCCAGTGGATATAATCCCTATTGGTTTCATTGGGTGGCAGGGCTTGAGATGTCATTTCATCTCAATGTCAGGTAAAAGTCACACAAAACTGGAAGCAACATTTCCAAAATGACCTCAATAGTGTTGACTGGGATGTTAAACCACAATCAAACAAACAAACCATCTCATATTGTAATGAACAGTGTTAAAATAATGCTGTTAATAACAATTTTTGTGTTATAAAAGCTTCAAAGGCATTATAACTCAAAAGCATATTGACAGATACTTACCATAGAAAAGGTTTCCTTTAACATGCAACATGCCTGGCTTCATCTCATCAGGTTAGTGTTCAAAACATGCAGGTCAATATAAGAACATGCCAACATTTTGCTGAACCGGTTCATGTGAATAGGAGAGTCTGTTAAAAACAAACATGATTTAAACAACTAACATGCAATGGAACAATCAAGGAAAAATTTTCAGGACCATGGAATGTTTTAGCATTTGGACCACATGAAGGTAGACATTTCAACTGTCACAGGGACATCACATGGCTGACAAAAAAAAAACAAAAAAAAAAACATGAGTGGCTCAAAAGCAAACATTAGCACAAAGGAATTCATTCAAACCCAGCACCTCCGTATCAATCACAGGTCTATGTCATACAACAAAAGGAAACAGGATTCATAGCACTTCAAAACAATTCCATCTTACATTGATTTTATTCTTTTCAGTGTCTTGCCCATCTTTGCTAACTTCCATTATATCTTCCATGACTTGCTTGTCCATAGTTTCAGTACTATTATCAGTCTCATTGTCCTTCAGAACAGGCAGGTCACCTCTTTCTTTGACTGCTTCTGTATCAGACTTTTCTGTAATGCCTGACTTTTCAGTATTTTCCTGAATTGAAGAAACTTCTTCCCCTTGAACAGAATCTCTCTTCACTATATCTCTATCAGGTGTGGTATAGCATGAGCCAGGTGCTGATTCATGATTATGATCACATTTTAACTCTCTGTTTTCAGCACAAGATAATGCATCAAAATATTCTGACACAGTAGATGCAGTTGACATAGATCCCCTCTTTTCATCTTCGGAAAAATCATTCAATATTTTATGCTGCTCTGATTCCTGAATGGTTTCTGATAACTGTTCTGTGATACTATTCTTAGCAGTAACATCTTTTGAACACTCTTTTGTATCACATTCTTGTATAGTGTCTTTCTCAGTTTTAAGTTCTTGTACAGTCCCAATTTTATTATCAACCACATCTTTATTGTTAATCAGTCCTGTATCTGAATCAGACTTAGTCTGAATACAAGTATCTATTTCCTCTTTGAAAACATCAGTTTTTAACTTATCATTATCCGAAAGTCCACAAGTCCTAATAATTCCTTCTGATATTTTTTTCATTTCTATATTTTCAATGTGTGCAGCTTCCTGAGGTGCCTCTTTTTCTTTGTTTTTGTTTTCCAGGATATCTGAAATTGGAAGACATTCTTCCTTTTTGACACTTTTAGACTGCATAACTTCTTCAATTACTTCTTCTGGGGCTTTACTTTCCTCAGCTTCTTTTGTTTCAACTCTTTCTAGTTCTGTTTCAACTTTTGCACTATCTGCTGTCATTTTCTGGTGCTGTATTTCTGATGGTTCTATGTGCTCTTTCGTTTTGTTGTCCGTTTCTTGCTTACTGACTGAGGTGCTGTCACCTTTTGAAAGTGCAGCCATATTTGGCACTGATTTATCTTTAACTACAGAAACAGGCTGTACAATCTCCTCAATAATTTCTACTTCATTTTCACTTGTTTCTGGTTTTGTGTCTGGTCTTGCTGTTGAAGAAGGTTTTTCAAGTTTATCAACTGTTTCCTGTTCTCTACTTACAGACTTGATTTCTTCCTTGTTGTCAATACTTAAAACACTGTCTTTCTCATCTTTTTGAAGTTCATTAATTTTTGGTTCTGATTTGTCTTCAACTACAGAAGCAGGCTTCACCACATCTTCAACAATATCAACTTCATTTTCTCTTGTTTCTGGTTTTGTTTCAGACTTTTCTGTCAAGGAAGATTTTTCAATGTTATCAGCACTTTCACATTCTTCACCTGAACTTGCTTCCTTCTGTTCATTACCTATGGTACTTTTATCTTTAGCAACCATTTCAGGTGTTTGCGTATTCTCATTTATTTGTTCTTCCTTTTGAATTATCTGTTCTACTCCCCTCTGCTTTTCCTCTTCCACTGCTGACTGATGTGAAATTAATGGTTTTTGTTCTTCATTTTCTTTCTGAGAACTATTTTCTTTTTCATTTTTGGCTATGTTTTCTACTGATGCTTCTTCGTTTGGAATGCCTGTTTCTTTTAATGTCTGTTTGTTACCATCTACAGAGGCAACTGCTTCTTCTTTGATTTCTTCTTTTGGAATGACTTCTTCTTTTATCATTTTATTATCACCATCAGATGGTACCATCTGTGAAGGAACTTGCGTTTTCTTTTCCAATTCCTTAGGACCTGCCTCTTCTGTAACCGGCTTTGTGTCTTCACTTGATTGGGCTAAAGCAACTAGTTTTTGTTGCCCCTGTTCTACTTCAACATCTTTTTCTGTTGTTTTCTCTTTGTCTTTTTCCACTGATGGTTTGGGCAAAGTAGATGCATTCTGGTTTTCTTCTTCTTTTGAAATTATCTTTTCTTGTGCTATCTTTGTATCAGTTGTCATTGCCTTTTGTTGTTTTTCTACAGGCACAGCTTTTCCATTTATTTTTGTTATGTCTTCCTTTGGAATGACTTCTTCTTTTAGCATTTTTGTGTCACTATTAGTTGGTGCCTGCCTTGGAGGAACTTGCGTTTTCTTTTCTGATTCATTAGGGTCTGCCTCTTCTGCTGCCTGCTTTGTGTCTTCATTTGCTGGTGACTGGGCTGAAGCAACTAGTTTTTGTTGCCCCTGTTCCACTTGAACATCTTTTTCTGTTGTTTTCCCTTTGTCTTTTTCAACTAATGGCTTGGACAAAGTAGGTGCGTTCTGGTTTTCTTCTTCTTTTGAAATTACCTTTTCTTTTGATATCTCTGTGTCTGTTGCCATTGCTATTTGTGGTTTTTCTATATGCACAGATTTTTCATTTGTTTTTGTTATGTCTTCCTTTGGACTGTCTTTTTCTTCTGTTTGCTTTGTATCCTCTCCCACAGATAGCTGTGGCAAAGCTTGTGCTTTCTGATTTTCTTCTTTTGAAATATATTTTTCTTCTGCTTTATTTGCACCCTCTTTCCCAGATCGCTGTGGCAAAGCTGGTGCTTTCTGATTTTCTTCTCTTGAAATAGATTTTTCTTCATCTTTCTTTGTACCCTCTCCCACAGACCGCTGTGGCAGAACTGGTCCTTGCTGCTCTTCTTCTTTTGGAATAGCATTTTCTTCTGCTTTCTTTTTATCCTTTTCCAGTGTAGACTGTGAAGAAGATTTTGTCCCTGTTTCTTCTTTATCTTCTTTTCTATTGCTTTCCCTGGATTTTAAATTTTGTCTGCCATCAATGCTTCTATTCTCTTCATTTTTCAGAGCAGTAGAGTCCATAGGTTTTTCTTTTTGCTCTCCCATTTTGGAATCAGATAATGCTGCTACTTTTGAATCTTCATCTGAACTTATACTTGGTAATGTTGGTTTAATGTCTGATTTGTCAGAAACCTTCTTTTCTGTTAAGTCCTTATTATTTACGCGAGAAGTACCATCTGCTACTACTACAGAGGGTTTGTTTTCTGACTTAAACGGAGTCTTGTCTGTCATTGTTTGTTTTTTTAGTTTAACATCATTATCATTTTCACATTTTTTCTCATTAATTTTAGTATCTACTTTTGGTTTCAAATCCTCTGTAGGCATATCTTTACTATCAACTTCATCAGATGACTTGTGTGCTTTTGCTCTCTTGTTAATTTTTCTTTCATTTTTTAATTTTGATTTGTCTTGGTCAAGAATCTTTTTAGGTTCTGGATTGACCATTTTTGCTTTATCTTTAGATTCTTCTTTCGCTTCACCTTTTTTGTCTTGGGCACCCTTAATTTCTCCCTTTATCTCAGACAAAAGTTTTGCATCCTCTTTATGTTCTACAGTTTCAATATTAGATTTTGATTTGTTTTCTGCTTTTCTAGCATTGGTGTCTTCATTCCCAGCTATAGTTTTGTCTTTTGACAGAACAATTTCTTTATCTTTAATTTCTACTATTTCTTTCTCTGATTGTCTTTCATTCATTACCTTACCAGCACTTATAGCTTCTAAATTTTCATTCTTTCGTTTAGACTCTTTTGCCTCAATTTCCGGAACAGAACTTTCTGGACTTATGACTGTTTTTTCTTTTTTTGTTTCCTTTGTGTCTGTGCCAACCTCTGCAGATTCAGACATTGCTTTCAGTTTATCAACTTTTAAATTAGCAGATGGTACTTGCACAGCTTTTTCAGGAATGATCAAGTTTTTCATTTCATTCTTTTTGTCAAGTAAATAATCTTTCCTAACATTTTCTTTCCTAGCCATGCTGATGTCTGATGTCTGTGGCAAATATGTTTTCCTTGCAGTTTTTCTTTCTGGAAGTTCTGCACCAGAATCTAATGCCTCTTTCAACATTTCAATCTTATCCAATACTGATCTAAAATCAGATGCAATTGCTTCAGCTGAATCTATTTCTAATTCTACATCTTGGCTGGATTTTTCAATGGGTCTGAAGTATTTTGGGAGTTTTTTGCTTAGTATTGGCTCAGTGAGTGGTCCAACTTTTGGCTGAAATTTGAATTGGAATTATTTGATAACATTATAACATTCTGAAAGAAGCTTCTTTTATTCAACAGAGCATTATCATCAAAATCCATGAATAATCTTCTAGTGAAAAATGTTACGTTAATAAATCTTTGATGCTATTAAGGCTAGAGAAGAAGTGATTTCTACAAAATTACAGCATGATCTAATTTATGTGTTAGCAATGATTGTTGAGAAGCAAAACTACAGTTCTATACTAATAAAAGATATATAAAGTGAACTATGAAAATAAATCTTTGTCAATTTGTTAGTTCAATTATTATATGTTCATTGTTTTACAGGAGTTGCTACCAAGCAAATTGAAAATAGATCTAGTCCACAGCAATTCTATTGTATAAACAAAGTGAATAGCATTTAAAGTGAAACATATTTAGGCATGCTGTACTGATGTCTATTCCTTTATTTTCCTCTTTCTCCCTCTGTCTCTCCTCTTTCATCTCTTCTACTGTCTCTTCTATCTCTTTTCTCCCTTTCTCTGGGAGATGACACAAAATGACCCACAAGGATTGATGTGTCTTTAAGCCCCAACACAATCCGTTAAACTATTTCATTACTTCAAGAAACAAAATGCTGTCCACATTTAATAGAATCGCCTCACCAAGGCGACTCTGTCCACAAGATTTGTGTCTTTGAGTATTAGATTACAAGAGTCTTTTATGAATATGGATTTAATGTCGGCGTTTCCAACCCGACTGATAGAGAATACCCCGTTCATGTCTTTTGATATCACGTTTATCAGGCAAGGCTTCGAGATGGCGTGTAGAATTGGGAGGCTTGCCAATCGATTCTACACCCATTCTCGAAGCCGAGCCTGATAAACTTGATATCAAATGACACAAATGTGGTATTCTATTAATCAGTTTATCCCCTTGAACACTCATAAATTGGCAATTTATGATCAGTTATTGATTGCCCTCAGTGTTTCCTAACATTATGGCACGCAATAATCAACATATTTAGTATCAGCTCACCATAATATGTTCCTATGATATTTTTTCAGTTATTTTTCAATATTTTTCCAGAAATAATAAAATTTTTGATATTTTCTTTCAGTTGTCAGGTCACTAATGAAAGTGCAATGTCATGTCAACCTGATAAAGCTCACATGCCCTGAGATAGCAAATCTTTATCAGCTAACAATTCATGACATTGAATTTGTAGTTAAAATGAGTTTTGTCCTTCTGACAAATGTCTGTATAAAGATGGCTGACTATATAAGGATTTTAAAATGGAGTTTTGGTAGAAAGTTGTCATGGAGGCACCATGAAGGTATGCACCATGGACCACAACCATTTATTACATGAAGAGGTTATTCACATAAAGACATTGACATTATGTGATAATATTTTACCTTCTACAGAACTTAACCCTTAAGACGCCGAGAAAAACTACATCTGAAAATTTGTCCTCTGCTTATGTCGTCTGCTTAATTTTCTTTTTGCAAACTAGGTTAAAATATTGTTGCATACAGGCAAACAGTGTGGGCCCAGTTCAGACTTCTCCTGTACCAGCAGTCTAATCTCGGTCTACATTGTTTGTAAAACAATTACTTTTAAGGTAACCGGCAGATGGCAAAGCAGACAATTGTTTGATTTGAGATTTAACATCCCCGTCAACACTGTAAAGGTCATTTTGGAGATGTTGCTTCCAATTTTGTGGGACTTTTACCCAACACTGAGATGAAATGACATCTCCAGCCCTGTCGCCCAATGAAACCAAAAGGGTTTATAAGCATGGACGGTCCAACACTCACACCGCTTTGCCTGGGCAGGCTTGGATCCTCTAAGTGATTTACCAGTACTCGTGTGTGGGTCGGATTCAGCTCTGCGTGGAAGCATCATGCAGCCCATATATTTCTGCAAGTCCCGATGGGTGGGGGCCACGCAAAGCAGACAACAATTGTCGTGATTTGCATTTATCGGTTAAGTCTGATATTAACTCATTTATTTATAACAAACATGTTCTTCTAGCTGTTAACCCTTTACCACTCAGGGATTTTGTGAATTTCGCTGATTTTCACAGTGTTGCACCTGATAGCAACTTCAACTAGCCATTGTTTCATAATGGATGGTCTGTTTTACACCAAACTCGGTATGAATGTTCATTGGGCAGTAGCCTTTCAAATGCAACCTTTCATGACTTGATCATTGTTGTCATGGTAAAGAGGGGGCATCTCAAAGTTGGCAAAAAGTGTGTTTTCACATGAATTTTGGACCACATTTTAATCTTCACACAGTTGTCAAGGCAACTATTAAGGTGTTTGGCACTGGCCATTTTCACTGTTTGCAGCATGTTTTATCAGCATCAATTTTCAGGCATTTTTGACCCCAGACACCCTCAGATATAAATTTTAGCGGCCGGTTGGGCCATACACTGAAAATTTTTTAGGGATGTGAGGGGGGCAATGCCCCCCTCACACCCCACCTAGAATATTTTTAGTGGGGAGGCGCGTGAAAAAACAGGGCACTTTTTTGCCCAGCAAATCCTAAAGCAAACATAACTATCCAGGGGTAGAAATGCAGATTTTAGGTGCTTCTGGGGCTGAAAATGGGGGGGGGGGGGGGTGCAGACACGTAAAAACACATATCTGAGTGGGAAAGGGTTAACTGAAATCTGGGAACATACTGAATTTTAGTGTAAAATGCATTAATTATATCTGAAATATTGTTCCTTGCAATAAAATGATGAAAAAACATTATTTTGGTCAGTTGGGATTTTCTTCATTAACCCTTTACCACTCAGGGATTTTGTGAATTTCGCTGATTTTCACAGTGTTGCACCTGATAGCAACTTCAACTAGCCATTGTTTCATAATGGATGGTCTGTTTTACACCAAACTCGGAATGAATGTTCATTGGGCAGTAGCCTTTCAAATGCAACCTTTCATGACTTGATCATTGTTGTCATGGTAAAGAGGGGGCATCTCAAAGTTGGCAAAAAGTGTGTTTTCACATGAATTTTGGACCACATTTTAATCTTCACACAGCTGTCAAGGCCACTATTAAGGTGTTTGGCACTGGTCATTTTCACTGTTTGCAGCATGTTTTATCAGCATCAATTTTCAGGCATTTTTGACCCCAGACACCCTCAGATATAAATTTTAGCGGCCGGTTTGGCCATATTATTTTGGTCAGTTGGGATTTTCTTCATTAACCCTTTACCACTCAGGGATTTTGTGAATTTCGCTGATTTTCACAGTGTTGCACCTGATAGCAACTTCAACTAGCCATTGTTTCATAATGGATGGTCTGTTTTACACCAAACTCGGAATGAATGTTCATTGGGCAGTAGCCTTTCAAATGCAACCTTTCATGACTTGATCATTGTTGTCATGGTAAAGAGGGAGCATCTCAAAGTTGGCAAAAAGTGTGTTTTCACATGAATTTTGGACCACATTTTAATCTTCACACAGCTGTCAAGGCACCAGTTAAGGTGTTTGGCACTGGCCATTCTCACTGTTTCAGCATGTTTTATCAGCATCAATTTTCAGGCATTTTTGACCCCAGACACCCTCAGATATAAATTTTAGCGGCCGGTTGGGCCATACACTGAAAAATTTTTCGGGATGTGAGGCCACATCCACCCTAGAATATTTTTTAGTGGGGAGGCGCGCGAAAAAAGAGGTCACTTTTTTGCCCAGCAAATCCTAAAGCAAACAGAACTATCCAGGGGTAGAAATGCAGATTTTAGGTGCTTCTGGGGCTTAAAATGGGGGGGGGGGGGGGGTGCAGACACGTAAAAACACGTATCTGAGTGGGAAAGGGTTAACTGAAATTAATTTGGGACTCATCTTCCTACTGTGTTATATTCCAAATTTTGCTTGAACTATGTTATATCAAGGCTGTGGTGTCTGTAGTTATTTTTATTGTAAGTTATAGAAAAATATTCCTGTAATTTAATTTGCCACCGCCCATCGGAGCTTAAAGAAATAATCGGGCTGCATGATACTTCCACGCGGAGCTGAAACCAACCCGCACACAAGAACTGGTAAATGGCTTAGAGGATCTAAGCCTGTGCAGGTAAAGCGGTGCGAGTTGGCCTGTCCATGCTTATAAACCGTATTGGTTTCATTGGGCAGCAGGGCTTGAGATGTCATTTCATCTTAATGTTGGGTAAAAGTCCCACAAAATTGGAAGCAAAATCTCCCAAATTACCTATGCAGTGTTGACAGGGATGTTAAACCTGAAATCAAACAAATAAACAAATTCCATTCTAGAATTCAAGAGGAAGAAGCCATGTTACCTACTCACTTGACATCCCTGCTAGCACAAATAGATCTGTCCAAATTCAATGATGGAATCCTCTATTTTTGAACTTAGGAAGTTAAGGTTTAACCCTTATCTTGCTGAATATTCATTTAAGTCACACCCATTTCTGTCTATCAACTAATCAAATTACTTGATGTAATTTATTGCTACAAATTCATAACTGAATGCCAAACAGTGTGGATCCTGATCAGATGGCTTCTTCAGAAGCCATCTGATCTGGATCTACACTGTTTGCAAAGATAGGGGTTGTCATGAACAGCAAGATAAGGCTTCTTCAGAAGCTATCTGAACTGGATCTACACTGTTTGCGAAGATAGGGGTTGTCGTGAACAGAAAGATAAGGCTTCTTCAGAAGCCATCTGAACTGGATCTACACTGTTTGCAAAGATAGGGGTTGTCGTGAACAGCAAGATAAGGCTTCTTCAGAAGCCATCTGAACTGGATCTACACTGTTTGCAAAGATAGGGGTTGTCGTGAACAGCAAGATAAGGCTTCTTCAGAAGCCATCTGATCTGGATCTACACTGTTTGCAAAGATAGGGGTTGTCATGAACAGCAAGATAAGGCTTCTTCAGAAGCCATCTGATCTGGATCTACACTGTTTGCAAAGAAAGGGGTTGTCGTGAACAGCAATATAAGGCTTCTTCAGAAGCCATCTGAACTGGATCTACCCTGTTTGCAAAGATAGGGGTTGTCGTGAACAGCAAGATAAGGCTACTTCAGAAGCCATCTGATCTGGATCTACACTGTTTGCAAAGATAGGGCTTGTCGTGAACAGCAAGATAAGGCTTCTTCAGAAGCCATCTGAACTGGATCTACACTGTTTGCAAAGATAGGGGTTGTCGTGAACAGCAAGATAAGGCTTCTTCAGAAGCCATCTGAACTGGATCTACACTGTTTGCAAAGATAGGGCTTGTCGTGAACAGCAAGATAAGGCTTCTTCAGAAGCCATCTGAACTGGATCTACACTGTTTGCAAAGATAGGGGTTGTCGTGAACAGCAAGATAAGGCTTCTTCAGAAGCCATCTGAACTGGATCTACACTGTTTGCAAAGATAGGGGTTGTCGTGAACAGCAAGATAAGGCTTCTTCAGAAGCCATCTGAACTGGATCTACCCTGTTTGCAAAGATAGGGGTTGTCGTGAACAGCAAGATAAGGCTACTTCAGAAGCCATCTGATCTGGATCTACACTGTTTGCAAAGATAGGGCTTGTCGTGAACAGCAAGATAAGGCTTCTTCAGAAGCCATCTGAACTGGATCTACACTGTTTGCAAAGATAGGGGTTGTCGTGAACAGCAAGATAAGGCTTCTTCAGAAGCCATCTGAACTGGATCTACACTGTTTGCAAAGATAGGGGTTGTCGTGAACAGCAAGATAAGGCTTCTTCAGAAGCCATCTGATCTGGATCTACACTGTTTGCAAAGATAGGGGTTGTCTTGAACAGCAGGATAAGGCTTCTTCAGAAGCCATCTGATCTGGATCTACACTGTTTGCAAAGATAGGGGTTGTCGTTAACAGCAAGGTAAGGGTTATTCTAATGCACTTGCGTATGAAACGCGACGTCTGATTGGATAGCGTCAAAAATTTGCGACAGCATATTCTGCGATATACTGTCGGAAACCCGACGTCATCGCGTAACGTCGCTTATTATTGGCTGGCATTTGGTTTTACGCTGCTCACAGCGCTAGCCGTTTTGTGCAAAATAATACAGTTTTTAACAAAACAACCGTAGAAGTGCATTAGAATGGGGATAATTGTATTGCAAAATTGTGATTTGGGGAGGTAAATCGTCGGTTTTACGGTCGCAAATTACGTTTTACGGCTCCGCTGACGCGTCGCCGTAAAACGAAATTTCCGACCGTAAAACCGACGATTTACCTCCCCAAATCACAATTTTGAAAACAGTTATCCCCTAAGTTAAGGGTTAAAATCCACCTACCTGTGCTAGGGACTCTCCCGACACTCCTGACAAGTCCATGTACTGATTATCTCCCCTCCTTTCCAGATATAACTCGGAGAAGTCTCGTAAAGTTTCTGTTCTGAACAGATGACTGTTTCTTGACTTGATCATACTGTCTGACAACTGAAGCCATTTTGAATCCAAGCATTTGTTTACAGTTGCCCTGTTCCTAGAAAAATTAATAGAGGATCTTAAGTGAGTGTTCTTGTAGTGTTCTTGTATTACTGAATTTATTAACGGGTTGAGGAAAAGGGATAAAATGCGCGATTTTTCTGAGCATTTTATGCCTTTTCCTCAACAAGTTTAATAAATTCAATAATACATGAACATGAATGCAAGATTCTATTTATCATATGACATTTAAAATGCACTTTATTGACGATTTTTTACAAAAAAAAAGTCAATATTCCGCCATTAGTAAATGCCACATCATTAAGGACCTCATAGGTGTTAGGTTACCAAATTTAATACATGGCATTATTACATTCTCAGGTGCAACCTTTAATAGATAATAAAGATAGATATTATTATTATTGTTATCATTATTAATATATGTACTGCTTCTTTAAAACATGACATTGACCCCCGCCCATCGGTGCTTGAAGAAATATATGGGCTGCATGATGCTTCCGTGGTGAGCTGAAACCGACCCGCACCCAAGTACTGGTAAACCGCTTAGAGGATCTGAGCCTGCCCAGGCAAGGGGGTGTGAGTCGGCCTGTCCATGCTAATAAATCCTATTGGTTTCATTGGGTGGCAGGGCTTGAGATGTCTTTTCATCTCAACGCCGGGCAAAAGTCCCACAAAATTGGAAGCAATGTCTCCAAAATGACCTATATAGTGTTGATGAGGAAGTTAAACTTCACATCAAACAAAAATCAACAAAACATGACATAATATAACATTCTAATCTCTCCTGTAAATAGAGGATCTTACACATGTGGTCATTTCATATGAAATTTATGAAACGAGCCTTTGGCCAGTTTCATAAATTTCATATGAAATGACCATAAGTGTAAGATTCTGTTTATCATATAACTAGTTTAAATAGGATTTTATCGGTGATGAAGTTTAAAACAAAACATAGGGTTGTCACAGATAGCAGCATGACGTTATGGTCCAATAACCATGTGATATTACATGTGGGGATACATTATTTGTCTTTACAAAGAGGATATTTACTTTTTTCAGATGAATACCAAAAATATCTTGAGTGTGTTGAAAATATCAGAATTTTCATGAGTGTGAAGTACAAGTGAAAATTCTGATGTTTTCAACATACAAGATGAAATATTTTTGGTATTTATCTCAAAAAATTAAATTTTCTTTTTATCTTATATGTTACTTTAGTGATGTACTGTAATTGAACAGCTTTTCGTAACATGCTTTGAACTTGTGAAAATTTCTGGAGTGGGGTTAAAGGTGTGTTCCTTTCACGGACTAATATACATGTTGTCTTGTTCATTTCTTTCTCATGATACTACAGGAAAACCTCTAGAAATGGCCACCTCTTTGTAGCAGCCACCTCCCTTCAGCAACCACAATTCCTACCAAAGCATTTTGCTATATATTTAACCTCTGCTCGGCAGCCACCTCTCTCCTCCAGCCAGCAGCCACTTTACTAAATCTAAATTCCCTCTGTTAAACAGCCAGATTCAATTGTCAAACATTAGAAGTAAATGTAGGGATAATTTCCTTTCTAGTATGTTTGTTTTGCTTAAAATTACCATTCTTATATCATTCTTAATAACATGTAATTATAAATGATGGAGAGGTGTCGTCTGACACCTCTCCTTCATTTATATTTCTTTTTAAATATCCAAAGTGAGGTGTCTTCAGTTATCACATTTGTCTGTCTGTATCAGTTCAAACATCATTCATAGCATCTCACTCTACTAAACAGCCACCTCCTTTAAGCAGCCATTTGTAGAGTTTTCCCTTGGTGGCTGCTTAACAGAGGTTGCACTGTATTATATTTATATTTGACTACTCAACTTTACTTACTTGGGTAGTCTTTTCAACATTTTGGTCACAAATGAGATGCCTTCTTTAGAAACATTGTGGTACATATCACTGACACTTTACTTTACTTACTTGGGCAGTCTCTTCAATGTCTTGGTCACAAATGAGATGCCTTCTTTGGAAACATTGTCGTACATATCACTGACACTGTATCTGTCAAACATGATCTTACTTAGGGTCTCCTGGCGGTCAGCACCACCAAATGGTGAGGTACCACTCAAGCTGTAAAAATGCAAATAAACATGTTCTTATCATAAAATGTAGCATATAGGCCATCCTCGGCAACTCATTCGGATGCACATCTGATAACGGACCAGGAGGTCACGAGTTCAATACCTGCCTGGGTCTGCAACATTGTTCCGTGGAGATTGATCATGAAATCTTTTTTACAGTAATTATTTCCCTTCTACTGATTAAGAAGAGCAGTTGTCAGTTTCTGATGAAAGGATGTGCACAGTACTGATTAACTGCTTACGTGTACAAGCCTGCCCAGGAAAAGTGTGGTTAGGTAAACTAATTGGCTCAAAATGACCTAAATAGTGTTGATTGGGCCTTAAAACTCCAAAACAAACAAAAAACAAGTGGCATATATCATAATTCATCATTATCATATGTCATATTTCTATTCACTGACGTAATGTCATTTCGTATTTTTCGTATGTACCATGGGTAATATGAGTTCCTGTATTTACCGGATATATGTATTCGGATAGACAGGCCTGAGGAAACAGTGAAGACCCAGATGAGATGCCGCAGAATGCGGCATCTCATCTGGGTCTACACTGTTTGCCACACTTCCCGCTATTCTTAGACACAACATCGGGAAGTAAATTGCACTTGTTCAAATTTTAGAACAAGTATGGTAAGGAGTTGAGGTGTCCGAATATTTAGGGTAAATATGGTGGGGACATCAAGAAACCTTAACACTCATCTGTGACAATATAATATTTTCTGTGGAAGCTATTAAGGGGAATGGGAACACCTGGTAGATTTTTATGCCATTTTTCAAAGGATGACAACTTTCAGGACTTCCTGTTCACTTTTCTATAAACTCTGTCCCATGGAAAATGGGGACTTCTCTAAAAGGAAAGAACTTGCTCCTCTGGAGCAAATTCTTTCCTTTAAGAGTTGACCCCTATTGACATGGGAGACAAAAATACTTTTGCAGGAGTTGCCTCCCCTGAAGGTGTATCCATTCCCCTTAAATTGAAACAAGAGGGCCCAGAGGGCCCTGAATCGCTCACCTGAGTATCAGTGTCTCTAGTGCATTCTTGGCCCAAGGGCTATAATTTGAATAAACTTGGTAGCGGTCCACTAGATAAGGCTTCAGACCAAATATCAAAGACCTGGGCGTTCTGGTTTAAGAAAAGAAGATTTTTAAAGGATTTCCCTATATAAGCCTATGTAAAACTAGCAGGCCCTGGCGCGTGGGCATTTTTGGCGCCATAGCTATAATTTGACCAATCTCAGCAGAGAGTCACTAGTTGAAGCTTCACACCAGATATCAAAGACATGGGCCTTCTGGTTTCGGACAAGAAGATTTTTAAAGGTTTTTTCCTATATATGCCTATGCAAAACTAGTGGGTCCCAGCACAGGGACATTTTTGACCCAAATGCTATAATTTGAACAATCTTGGTAGAGGTCCATTAGATGAAGCTTCGTACCAAATATCAAAGACCTGGGCCTGGCGGTTTCAGAGAAGATTTTCTAAAGATTTTCCCTATATAAGCCTATGTAAAACCAAAGGGCCCCAGGGCGGGGGCATTTTTGGCCCCAGCACTTTAGTTTGAACAATCTTGGTAGGGGTTGATTAGATGAAGCTTCATACCAAATATCAAAGACCTGGGCCTTGCGGTTTCAGAAGAAGATTTTTAAAGATTTTCCCTATATAAGCCCATGAAAAACCAAAGGGCCCCGGGTTGGGGCATTTTTGGCCCCAGCACTATAATTTGAACAATCTTGGTAGAGGTCCACTAGATGAAGCTTCATACCAAATATCAAAGATCTGGGCCTTGCGGTTTCAGAGAAGAAGATTTTTAAAGATTTTCCCTATATGAGCCCATGTAAAACCAAAGGGCCTTGGGGCGGGGGCATTTCGGGCCCCAGCACTATAATTTGAACAATCTTGGTAGGGGTCAACTAGATGAAGCTGCATACCAAATAGCAAAGATCTGGGTCTTGCGGTTGCAGAGAAGAAGATTTTTAAAGATTTTCCATATATAAGCCCATGTAAAACCAATGGGCCCCGGGGCGGGGGCATTTTTGGCCCCAGCACTATAATTTGAACAACCTTGGTAGGGGTCCACTAGATGACGCTTCATACCAAATATCAAAGATCTGAGCCTTGCGGTTTCAGAGAAGAAGATTTTTAAAGATTTTTCCCCATATAAGCCCTATAAAAACAAAGGGCCCTGGAGCGGGGGCATTTTTGGCCCCAGCACTATAGTTTGAACAATCTTGGTAGGGGTCCACTAGATGAAGCTTCATACCAAATATCAAAGATCTGGGCCTTGCGGTTTCAGAGAAGAAGATTTTTAAAGATTTTCCATATAAAAGCCCATGTAAAACCAAAGGGCCCCGGGGCTGGGGCATTTTTAGCCCCAGCACTATAATTTGAACAATCTTGGTAGGGGTCCACTAGATGAAGCTTCATACAAAATATCAATGATCTGGGCCTTGCGGTTTCAGAGACAAAGATTTTTAAAGATTTTCCCCATATAAGCCCATGTAAAACCAAAGGGCCTTGGAGCGGGGGCATTTTTCACCCCAGCACTATAATTTGAACAATCTTGGTAGAGGTCCACTAGATGAAGCTTCATACCAAATATCAAAGACCTGGGCCTTGTGGTTTCAGAGAAGAAGATTTTTTAAGTTTTCTGTGAAAAAAATCTATTTTTGGCTCCTGTGACCTAGATGTGCAATGGACTGGAACCATTTGAACAACTTTGAAAGGGGACCACCTAAGGATCATTCCTGTGAAGTTTGGTCAAAATCTGATCAGTGGTTAAGGAGGAGAAAAAGAAGAAAAAGTTTACGGACGGACGCATGGACGCATGACGGACGACGGACAAAAAGTGATCCCAAAAGCTCACCTTGTCACTACGTGACAGGTGAGCTAAAAAAAATAGAACAAGAAAAAAAAAAAAAGAAGAAAAATGGTCATATGATAAGAATCTTACACTCGTGGTCATTTCATGTGAAATTTATGAAACTCGCCAACAGGCCATTTCATAAACTGCATATGAATTAGCCACTCTTATGAGGTAGTGTGAAAACACATAATTATGGACATATGATACACACAATCCTATTCAAAAACGCCTAACATTACTTACTGGTAAGCTACCGTTTTGGATCTGTTGTTTGTCAATGAACCCAACGTTACTAAGCACAGTAGCTTTTTTGTTTTTTTTATGTCCATATGCCTATCAATGATTTGTATCAAATCCAGGTGTAGAGTAAGCCAGATTGTCCACAAAGTCAAGCAACACAGCCACAAATCCAGGTACTAACCACGATCTCCGTTGCTTAACTTTTTGAATAAGCCAACCACTCTACCAGCATAGCAAAAAGAGCTGGCTCCTGCATAAAGGCTGTAGAAGCGGAATTTATCCATAACCGTTATATTTCTCCCCCTCATCTCTTGACTTCGTTCCAAAGTCACATGCCTCACTAGGCAAACTCAAGGGCGGTGTCTATGCAACAAACCAGCAGCACTATTTTCATCCCATCGCTGCCACAAATGTAGCGTTTGCCGGGTTGTCAACGAAGTCAAGCAACGTGGTCACCCATCCAGGTACTAACCGAGATATCTGTTGCTTAACTTCTTGAATAAGCCAACCACTCTACCCGCGCCGCCAAAAGAGCTGGTTCCTACAGCACGGCTGTAGAAGTGAAATTTTCTATAACCGTTACACAGGTATAGTTCGAACAAATTGACCTGATACTGGTGAACTCTATTAACATAATTTCATACCCAACTGAATGCATATATTTATCTTCGCCGTTTTCCGAAGCTGGCAATACTGTTATACAATACATAGAGGTCGGTAAATGGGCCGCTATTCACGTGATGCCGAAAATTCACGAGCAGTTTACGAAAGCCGACGTATTAGGTGGTAACATTGACTAATTTATTCCTTGCATAAAGGTCAGTCTCAGGTCAAATTGTTCGCACTATAATGGTTACAGACATTCTATTCTTGGCATTGTGATGTCAGAGTGTTGTGTAAAAGAAATCTTAGTGTAAAACACTGACTAAGCTCACATGCTGGGACATTCACAAACAATGTAGTCACAGATAAGATGCCACATATGCCACAATGCGGCATCTGATCAGGGTCTACACTGTTTTGCATACAGTAAAGGAATTTCACCCTTAAGACATCGAAAAAAACTACATCTGAAAATGTCGTCTGCTTATGTCATCTGCTGAACTTTTTTTGCAAACTTTTTATAAATATTTTTGCATGCAGGCAAACAGTGTGGGTGCAGATCAGACTGCTCCTACAGGAGCAGTCTGATCTGGGTCCACACTGTTTGCAAACAAAAACAAGAAAAATGCCTAATGGCATTATGGACGGGTTTTTTCTTCAGTACGGTTAGGATGGTGGTGGCATGGGTGGGGTAGGGTGGGGTGTGCTGGTGTGGGGTAGGGTGGGGTGGGGTGGGATGGGTTAGGAGTCGGGTGGGACGGGGTGGAATTTGTGGTGGGGTTGGG
This sequence comes from Lucinisca nassula, assembly GCA_963580285.1. Taxonomy (NCBI): domain Eukaryota; kingdom Metazoa; phylum Mollusca; class Bivalvia; order Lucinida; family Lucinidae; genus Lucinisca; species Lucinisca nassula. The sequence goes on from OY757026.1 coordinate 9,540,407, forward strand.
TGTGGGGTGGGATGGGGTGTGGTGGGCTTGTGGGGTGGGGTGGGCTTGGGTGGGTGGGATGGGGTGAGGTCGGGTAAGGTGGGGAGTGTTGGGATGGGATGGGGTTGGGGGTGGATTGGGGTTGTTTTGGGATGGGGGTGGGGTGGGGTTGTGGGGTAAGGTATGCTAGGGTAGGGTGGGGTGGGTAGGGTATGTATGTAAAACTAAGTATGCATGTATGTAGAGAACAAATGCAATATCCTAACCAAGTAACAACTTTTTGTGGAGGGGGGGTATGATTTGTTTATGTGCTTTAAGAAGAAAAAAAAAATAAAGTTTTTTTTTTCTATTTTTAGCTCTGGTGGACACTGATTTTAGCGATTTTGAAAAAGGGTCACCTAATGAACATTTCTGTATGTATGTAAAACAATGTATGCATGTATGTACAGAACAAATGCAATATCCTAACCCAGTAACAACTTTTTTGGGGGGTGGGGGGGGGGGGGGTGTTGATTTGTTTATGTGTTTTACGAAGAAAAAAAAATAAAGTTTTTTTCTATTTTTAGCTCTATTTTTTAGCTCTAGTGGCCACTGATTTTAGCAATTTTGAAAAAGGGTCACCTAATGAACATTTCTGTAAAATAATTTTGAAATCGGGCCATTATCCCAGGAGGAGATGTCGTTTAAAGAAATTGTTGACGGACGACGGACATCAACTCACCTTGAGCACTTCGTGCTCAGGTGAGCTAAAAAAAGAACGAAAAAAAAAAAAAAAAAAAAAAAGAAAATTCCATGCCTGTGCATGCATGTATGTATTATTACTAGCAACTATCAGGGGAGGAAGATAATAATTGTTCATATGTGTTTATGGAGAAGAAAAGAAAAATAAAGAAAAAAAAGAATGAAAAAAGAAAGAAAAAAAAAAAGAACCAAAAAAAAAAATGTCTCCACCGGGGTTTGAACTCACGCCCCTCAGATTCATAGTCAACAATAGGATTCGTAGTCCAGCACTCTATCCACTACACTGGCATTTGAAAAAAGGTTAACCAAAAGGTAAACCTGAAAAACACAAGTTTGAAAAATGACAATTTCCGACAAAATTTTAGTCTTTTGCGCCATTTATGGATAATACATGAAAGCAGTACCTCCACTTATGCATCAGTCCTGATATTAAAACAATCTGCTACAGAATAGATGAAAAATATCACTTTGAAAAAAGGTTAACCAAAAGGTAAACCTGGGACGACGCCCGCCCGCCCGCCCGCCCGCCCGCAGGACGCCCGCCCGCCCGGACATCGCTATTTCAATGGACGGATTTTTTTTTAAAAAACCCGTCCAAAAAATACTTTTAAGGCAACCGGCAGACGGCAAAGCAGACGACAATTGTTGTGATTGGCATTTTATGGGTTAAGGGTTAAACAAATACATGTATAGACAGATAACTCTATACTTACAGAACAAAAGTAAGGGCACCAAGTCCCCAGACATCTGCTGGGAATCCTGCAGGCTCTTCTCTCAGTATTTCAGGGGCTGAAAATACAATACAAGACAATGAAATATACAACTGAAACACTTATTAGCATTAAAAACATAAGTTACTAGTATGCTTCCCTTCAAACTGGATTTTCTACCAGGAGCTGTGTATGTGGGGCATCACATCACGCCAAGGCAAGTAATAAGATATAGCATATATAGCATATACAATGATGTCATATAGCATATACAATGATGTCATATAGCATATACAATGATGTCATATAGCATATACTATGATGTCAGCAATAAAGTAATTTCCTACTGGCCCAGTTACAGGTCTGAGGTCTGCTGTATTGGCCTCGTGGCCAATACAGCAGCCCTCGGACCTGAAACTGGGCCAATACTAAATTACTTTATTAATAACAATTTTATTAACTGACCTATTAAAACAAGAGGCCCATGGGCCACAATGCTCACCAGAACTCAGGCGGACACCATGTATGGTTTCAGGTTTTAATTTATTGATTATAAAGTCTCCCGAACAAACCCCCATTTCAAAATGAGCACCCATGTGGACTCTGTATCTGAAATATTAGGCCTTTTATGAGGAGGAAGGATGAGACATGGACCCAACAGAGCCCTGAATGGTATCACTGAATCCATCTTATCATAAGGCACATGAATATATATGGTTTAGGGGTTGGGATGTGTACTGTTCCTGAGATATAAGGCCTTTTAAGCTGCTAAGGGGTTGGAGCATGGCCCTGGCAGACCCCAGGAAAGCCAAGATTGTCGTCGCTGAATGTGTCTTACAATAAGGACCAAGAAAATATATTGTTTAGGGGTGGGGATATGAACAGTTTCCAAGATATGAGGCCCTCTTATGAAACTAGACAAAAGTGCCCAGTGGGGCATGTATACCCCCGACCAGTGCCATCACCTCAGCTGAAACAAGAACTACAAAGGGAAATAGCTCTAAAAGGCCTGACCCCTTGGCCCTTATTTTCTTTCCCACAATACAACTAGTCATACTGATCATGTTTGCAAAATTTCAAGTTTCTATGTACAGTAGTTATTGAGAAATCTTTGACACAAAATAAAAATATACACTATTAAACAGCAAGAACTACAAGCAGAGGTGTAAAATTTCCCTCAATCTTACTTGCCCTTATCATCTACACTTTTCATTAAGGTGCTAAACATTAAGAAAAGGCAAGGTCAGTTTTGAAAACCTTACTCGCCCTGCCTTAAAACTTACTCGCAAATGCGAGCGGGCGAGTGTGATTTTACACCCCTGTACGATTTTACACCCCTGTACAAAGGGAAATAACTCTAAAAGGCCTGACCCCTTGGCCCTTATTTTCTTTCCCACAATACAAGTAGTCATACTGATCATGTGTGCAAAATTTCAAGTTTCTATGTGAAGCAGTTCCTGAGATATCTTTGACACAAAATAATTGTTTACGGACACACAGACAGACAGACGGAAAAGACAAAAACTATATACCCCCATTGCATACTTCGTATGCCGGGGTATAATGATGAGGAGAGGAATGGCCCCTGTGGACCACCATGTTTTTGTGACTGAATGTGTCTAATCATAAGAAACAAGAATATATATGATTATGAGGTGGGGATCTTAATGGTGTCTGAGATATATGGCCTTTTATGAAGTAGTGACGTGGGCCATGGCATCAGCATGTTGCCCTAGCACATAGAGACCGCGCATTGATGTGAGTGAATAAGTCTTATTATAGGGAACACAAATATACATATTTTAGGGGTGGGGATCTGAACAGTTTCTGAGATATATGGCATTTTATGAAGTGGAAGGGTGGGGCATAGCCCCAGCACACCCCTTAAGACCCCTAGGTTGGTATCACTGAATGTGTCTCATCATAAGGAACAAGAATATATATGGTTTAGGGGTGGGGGTTCTGAATGGTTTCTGAGATATATGGCATTTATGAAGTGGAAGGGCGGGGCATGGCCCCAGCGCACCCCAGAGAGACCCCTAGGTTGGTATCACTGAATGTGTCTCATCATAAGGAACAAGAATATACAGTCGAACTTCGATGGCTCGAACTCACTGGGACCGTCGAAAAAAGTTCGAGCCATCGGTAGTTCGAGCCATTGGAGTCCAACTCGGCAAGATCCATCTTTGTGTACTATGATTTTTTATCATAGCTGAGGCGATTTTGGTGACTTCCGGTACATTTATCATTCATAATTTAAGAGTGAATGATGAGCCGTATTTTTGGTCCGTATTATGATACTGATCACGCGCCTGCGTGACTTGATCGATAAAATTGGAATTTTTAAAAGGTAATAAGTGCGAGCCATCGGTGGGATTTTACATAGAAACTGCACTCTAGGGACCAGGCTTAGAGTTCGAGTGTTCGACCAATCGGTGTTCGAACCAAGGGTGGCATGTTAAGTTAAATGAATAGGGATTTTGCCGGGACTGAAAAGTCAGTTCGACCCAAACGTGGTGTTCGAGCCTACCGAGTTCGACCCATCGAAGTTCGACTGTATATGGTTTAGGGGTGGGGGTTCTGAATGGTTTCTGAGATATTGAGCCTTTTACGAAGTGGAGGGGGTTGGGCATGGCCCGGGCACATCCCAGAGGACCCCCAGGTTGGTTTCAATGAATGCGTCTTATCATAAGAAACAAGAATATATATGGCTCTGGGATGGGGATCTGAATGGTTTCCGAGACATATCACCTTTTATGAAGTGAAGTTGTGGGGCACAGCCCACGTGCGGCCCGGGAGACCCTTAGATTGGTATCACTGAATGCGTCCTATCATAAGGAACAAGAATTTATATGCTTTAGGGGTGGGGATCTGAACGGTTTCTGAGATATTGAGCTTTTACTAAGTGCAGGGGGTGGGGCATAGCCCTGGCACATCCTAGGGGTCCGCCAGATTGGTGTCACTGAATGCGTCTTTTCATAAGAAACAAGAATATACATGGTTTTGGGGTGGGGATCTGAAGGGTTTCCGAGATATATCACCTTTTATGAAGTGGAAGGTTGGGGCATAGCCCTGGTGCGGCCTGGGAGATCCTTAGGTTGATATCACTGAATGCATCTTAACATAAGGAACAAGAATTTATATGGTTTAGGGGTGGGGATCTGAACGATTTCTGAGATATTGGGCCTTTTACGAAGTGAAGGGGTCGGGCATAGCCCCGGTGCGGCCAGGGAGACCCTAAGGTTGGTATCACTGAATGCGTCTTATCATAAGGAACAAGAATTTAAATGGTTTAGGGGTGGGGATCTGAACGGTTTCTGAGATATTCAGCCTTTTACGAAGTGGAGGGGGTGGGGCATAAGCCCAGCCACATCCTAGGGGACCCTCAGATTGGTGTCACTGAATGCGTCTTATCATAAGAAACAAGAATATATATAGTTTAGGGGTGGGGATCTGAATGGTTTCTGAGATATATGGCATTTATGAAGTGGAAGGGCGGGGCATGGCCCCAGCGCACTCCAGAAAGACCCCAAGGTTGGTATCACTGAATGTGTCTTAACATAAGGAACAAGAATATATATGGTTTAGGGGTGGGGATCTCAATGGTTTCTGAGATAAATGGCATTTTATGAAGTGGAGGGGGTGGGGTATGTCCCCGGCACATCCCAGGGGGACCCCAAGGTTGGTGTCACTTAATGCATCTTAGCATAAGGAACAAGAATATATATAGTTTAGGGGTGGGGATCTGAATGGTTTCTGAGATAAATGGCATTTTATGAAATAGAGGGGGCAGGGCATGTCCCCGGCACATCCCGGGGGACCCCCAGGTTGGTGTCACTTAATGCATCTTATCATAAGGAACAAGAATATATATGGTTTAGGGGTTGGGATCTGTAAGGTTTCTGAGATATAAGGCATTTTATGAAGTGGAGGGGGCGGGGCATGGCCCGGCACAACCTAGGGGCCCCCAGGTTGACATAAAAGCATATGGCTGAGAGAAGTTTACTCAAGGAACATGTTTATGTAAGTTTTGTCAAAATATCTGCAATGACTTGGCAGTAAATGCCGTTTTTCAGTTTTCCCCATTATAAGTCAATGGAAACTCTAAGTTGCCATAGCAACAAAACTAAAAGGCCAAATTTCATAAAAAACACAAAACCTGTAAAGGCAAATATGGTGAATATTTTCATATAGTCTCAGCCTCCTAGAGCATATGGTTTCTGAGGAGATGATTTTTTAAGTATTTTTTGTCTATTTTTTTTTATTTTGGTTTCCATGGCAACCAACGAAAATGAGCAGAAGGCCTAAAATCATACGGCAGATAGTAGATCGCCTATGGAACATTTCTTTGAAAGTTTTGTCAAAATATCTGCAGAGGCTTGGCAGTAAATGCCATTTTTCTATTTTCCCCATTATAAGTCTATGGGCACTCTAAGTTGCCATAGCAACCAAACTAATGAGCCGATTTTCATTAAAAACACAAACTTTCAATCCCCCTGCCTAAGGATGCTACAGATGAAATTTGGGCTGAATCGGCCCAGTGGCTTCAGAGGAGATGTCGTTTGAAAATGTTGACGAAGACGCAGACGACGACGGACAACTAACTGCCTATCCTATAAGCTCCCCGGAGCCTTCGGCTCTGGTGAGCTAAAAACATGATTATTGATTTTTGATCTCAGCCTAATATCACTTGACCTCCAGTTAATATTGGTTGACCTGGTGTTAATACGGATGACCTGTGATCAATACAGGATTGTCAAGTGAATGTTTGCGGACTGTAACCTTGTAACAATGTGCTGCTCCACATCGTGGTCTAACTTTAAGACAAGTTTCAGCTTGTTCAGATGTAAATTATAGTAGGAGTTATCCAAAAACTAAAACAATAAATAGAACTAAATAAGCAGGAGAAGAACTAAATAAGCCTTTAGCTTCTGTTCTAGTCCTTTACTTGTCATGAATTTGTTTGTAATATTTATGTGTCTGAGATAAATAAAATATGTTTAAACTAAACTAAAAATTTACATCAATTTTCAAAGAGGTGTAATGTTAGTTAAGTTTCTCTGTATTTGAATACCAGGGAAGAGATTTTCTGCCAAAATTGCCTCCATTTGAAAAAAGGAAATATTTATTCATTTACAGAGCGAATGCAAGAAATTTCAAACATTGTTAGTATTAAGCATAGTGAAAAAGACACAGAATTGGTCATTTTGCTGAAACTATCTGAAAAAATTTGTATTCGTTCAAAAGTTGTGCTTATTTATACAGTAAAATTCCTCTATTAAGACCACTTAAAATCATTGAAGACTAATTCTACTTTAAAAGCTTATTTAGTAGGTTGCAGTTATTCTTTCTTTGTGTTTTCTGCATTTAAGGTCTTCTGGTCAGAGTCCACCTTTGAGACTGTTCAAAAGTGGTCTTTAACTAAAAGACCACTTTACTGGAAAAACCATTTTACAGAGATATGCTTTGTATTGGACTTTAACAGCCCAGTCAACACTATTTAGGTCATTTTTGAGCTGGTCAGTTTACCTACCCACACTTTTCCTGGGCTAGCTTATATGTAAGCAGTTAACCAGTACAGTGAACATGCTTTCACCCTTCTTGAATCAGCGGAAGGAAGAGAATGAACGCAGAAAAGATTTCATGATCAATCTCCACGAAAGAATGTTGCCGACCACGGCAGGTATCGAACCCGTGTCCTCCTAATTACCAGTCAGACATGCATCTGACTGAGCTACCGAGGCCAGCACAGAGATATGCATTATTTAAAACACTAACCAATAAAATCTGGATAACCGGCTGGAGTAATTGTCTCCTCTTTGCCATTTTCAAGTTTCTTAGCATGTGTGAAATCCCTTAGTTTCACATGAAGTCTCCTTCTTGTTGCCATGACAACACTGCTGGGCTGTAAGTTCAAATGTACGATCCCCATCTGCTGAAGGTACTGAAGTCCATCCAGAATCTGCCTCACAATTCGCGAAACAACTTCTTCACTGTAGAATTTACGCAAGCACAAATACTGCATGACGTTAATTCCAGAAAGTCTTTCGAATATCACATACAAAGTTTCCCCACTCATAAAGCTCTCGACCGTGGTTATAATGTTCACTTGCCGTAGGTTACACAGAATGCTGAATTCGTGCGTGACCTGATCTTTACTGTCGGCAGTGAACGGCATCACTTTCATCACATAGTGTTTGTTGTTTGCGATACTTGAGCAAAGTTTGTATTCACCATATCTGCCCCTGAAATAAAAATTCACAAAAATTCATTAATGTTATGGGAGCGACTTTAGAACATGTGACCTACTCCTAACATACTAAAGTTAGTAAACAGTGGCAGAAAGATTCTCATTACGAAAACATGCTTATACTAGAATCGTGCAGTCGATGGCACGCCATCGCATATCCCCACGCCACTACATAATCTACTCATCATGCCGTTCGCTTTGATATGTTACACGACCATGTCCTGGAAATTTTTATTTTTGACCCCCGGGGGCCCCATCCCCTGGGTCCACCCCTAGAGGTCTGATCAAAATTACAAAAGTTTCAAGTTTCTATCTATAACCGTCTACGAAGAGTTTTCCGTTAAGACGTACGTACGGACGGATGATGAAGACCATTACAATATCTCCACTTTTTCTTCAAAAAGCGTGGGGATAATAATTCGGCCCCCCTTTAACCCCACTTTTATACAGTAAAAGTGGGGTTTACAGGGGTGAACCTTATTTTTCTTATTTCTGCTCTAAATAAAGATTTTGGGTACTTGTTAGAACTGCCTCGATGAGGCGGTTCTAACAAGTACCCACAATCTATATGTTGAGCAGAAATAAGAAACATATTACAACTTTTCATCTTAAAATTTTGATTTTTAGGTGGTATAGTTTACAATGCATTCGTATAGGCGTGTTTTCGTGATGTAAAGTCTAGCCATGTTATATTCGTAGAACATTTTTTGCATAGGCTTGTTAGCTTTATGCAGACCTATCTGATATTTTGTTTTGTTTGATTTGCTGTTTCAACGTCCCTGTCAACACTGTAAAGGTCATTTTGGAGACATTGCTACCAATTTTGTTGGACTTTTACCCGACACTGAGATGAAATGACATCTCAAGCCTGCCGCCCAATGAAACCAATAGGGTTTATAAGCATGGACGGGCCGACTCGCACCGCTTTGCCTGGGCAGGCTAAAATCCTCTAAGTGGTTTACCAGTACTCGTGTTCGGGTCGGTTTAAGCTCTGCGTGGAAGCATAATGCAGCCCATATATTTCTTCAAGCCCTGATGGGCAGGGGCCGACTGTTCTAATATACTCAGATGAAATGTGCACAATAAAAATACACATGAATTTGAATTATTACTGATCTGGACATCAATGCAAGCAATTCTGCTTCCCAGGTGCATTCTGTTCAGGCTGTCTTAAGGTGGAAGAAAGCATTATGATAACCTACCCGTGCAACATAGTGCGTTTTCCACATCTCCAAAAAGGCTACTTTTCTGATGAAAATTTGTCATATTTTTCTTACCTATACTGCAAACATAGGTTGTGGGTGCTCGTTAGAACCGCCTCATTGAGGCGGTTCTAACGAGTACCCACAACCTATGTCTTGGAACAGAAATAAGAAAAATAATGTATACCCCCTTAAACCCAAGTTTTCTCTGTATAAAGTGGGGTTTAGGGGGGTGTTCATTTCACGGACTTGTTCACATGATGCCAAGGTTTTGTTTGTATAGCAGTTTTACATCCCTGTCAACATATTTAGGTCATTTAGGAGACATTACTTCAGATTTTGTGGAACTTTTAACCAACATTGAGGTGAAATGACATCTCAAGCCCTACTGCCCAAAGAAACTGCTAAGATTTAAGGAGTGGTCCAACTCACACCACTTTTCCAGGGCAGGCTTATACAGTCTAAGTGGTTTACCAGTACTCAAGTTTGGTAGTTCCAGCTCTGCACAGAAGCACCAATCTATTTCTCCAAGCCCAGATGGGGGGGGGGGGGGGGGGGGGGGGGTTAAGGAAGCCAGGGACATTATCTGCCTCTTAAATGTGTAATAATGTGAAGGCTTTCTTGGCTTCTGAAAACGTTCATCTTGTTAGCCATACACCTTACTCTTTATTATTTCCAAAGCTTAAGAAAAAGCCTGATGGAAAGAAATACAATACTAAATGTTCTCTCCGCAGCACTATATTCTCCAATAATTACTAAAAGCTAAAATTCATTCCATTACTAGTTTAAAGATTATCAAATGTGTCTCAGTCAATGGGGAATTTTAACAATTCTGATATAACACTCGATTTCTAAATCCATCCCTGATGACAGAAACTTTTGCAGGATGCTTATATACCCAAACAAAAATTTGTGTGGATTATATAGAAAAATGACCATTTATGGTCATTTTTCTATATAATCTACACATTTTTGGGATCCGTCTTTAACTCATTGTAAACTGATGGACCCTTCCATTGTTATATACGGGACAACTCCATTTTTCATTTAAGAGTTGTCAGGTCTATGTCTTTTTTTTAGTTTTTATTCTTTTCTTGAACAAAAATCCTATTAGCAAACAGTGTAGAACCTGATCAGATGCCACATTTTGGGCATCTGATCCAAGTCTGCACTGTTTGCCCACATCCCTTTTAGCTGTTTTCTGGGTAAGATTGGGTTAAACTTTGTTACACCAAAAATTGTGTTATAATGAACAGTTTGTTTGTTTGTGTAGAGGTTTTACGTCCCCGTCAACACTAGTTAGGTCATTTTGGAGACTTTGCTTCCAATTTTGTGGGACTTTTATGCTACACTAAGATGAAATGACATCTCAAGCCCTACCGCCCATAGAAACCGCTAGGGTTTAAGGAGCGGTCCGACTCGCACCACTTTTCCTGGGCAGGCTTAGACCTAAGAGGTTTACCAGTGTTCAAGTTTGGTTGGTTTCAGCTCTGCGTGCAGCCCATCTATTTCTCCAAGCCCCGATGAGCGGGGGCGATAATGAACAGTGCTTTAAAGAGGTATATGTCGCCAAGTTTTGCAACGGTAGGTCAGGTGGTTTTTCTCTGGGTACTCTGGTTTTCGCCCACCTAACGATCAGCTCGATATGAGTGAAATAATCTTGAAAGAGCTGTAAAACCCAAACAACAAAAAAAAAAAAAAAAAAAAAAAAAAAAAAACAGTCGAACTTCAATGGCTCGAACACCTTTGGGACCTCGAAAATCTGTTCGAGACAGGGGTAGTTCGAGCCACTGAGGTTACTGTTAGGAGGCATAATGAGATACTTTTAGACATCTTTCGGTGTTCGATAATGAATATGTATGCTGTGTGTACTCATTAGAATCGCCTCATCGAGGCGATTCTAATGAGTACACACAGCATACATTTGCAAGATAAAAGACTAAAATCTCCTTAATTATCCCCCCACTATTTCTTATGTAGAGGATTTCGCTAGGGCTCAAGAATGGGTTCGACTCATCCATAGTAAACGAGCCATCGGTGTTTGAGCCATCGAAGTTCTACTGTATACATATATTTTTGATGAGCACAACTTACTTCGAAATAGTCTCCAAGACTTTGTAACTCTCTTCTGCTTTACCCTCATTCAATTTTGCGTCTGCAGCAACAGTCAAAGATGGCCGTCTGCTAGCGGCTTGTAGGATGAGCTGTTGTTTATCAAAGCTGCTGAACTGAAGGACCGGCTTCAAGTACTTGGCAATCTGTATCTGTGGTGCATCTGTCAAACATATTTATTTTTGAAATATACCATATACATGGAGTGAGTGAGTGTTTGAGTTTTACATCCCCCCAACAGCTAAGGTCATACAGAGACGGGACATCGGTTTAAAACCTAAAGTCTGGAGAAGCCTGGGATCGATCCTGCGATCCCTGGTTTACAAGCCGAGTAGCGTAACTACTACACCACGGAGGCTTCTGCCATATACATGGAAACTTTAGCAGTCTTCCAATGTTTGCAGGTTTTTTTTGTGGTTATCTAGAGCAAAGTCTTTTTGTGTTAATCTAGAGCAAATTCTTTCGTTTAAGAGCAGGGGGCAGTTGTTCAAAACTAACAATGTAGTTAGTTAATGTATCGTTAAAACTTTGATCATTAAATATGGCAAATATGCTGAAATTTTTGCTGAAAAAATGTGAGCAGCTTTTGCAGATGCAAAAGCTGCTCACATTTTTTTCAGCAAAAATACCAAAATTTTAGATATTGTACTTGCTAGAATAGTTAACCATTTGACCACTAACGGGCTTGTTAAGCTAACGATGCTTTGAACAACTGGCCCCAGAACTCTTATTTGAGATGCTTCCTAAAGCTGAATAGGAATTCAGTGGAATAAAGAATATTTCAACATCTGATTCACATGAAATTACAAGCCTTACGGGCTTTGAAAAAAATGTTTATTTTAAAATGCCGTATCCTTATGTCATATTTAGGCACAAAAATAACATATCCCTTTGCCCTCCAGTGGTGGACATAATACTGTTATCATACTAACATTTCCTTTTGTCACCAGCTTTATTGATTGCCTCCATAAAAGACATCCTGAAGATATACTCAGAGCTAGGTACCAGTCCTGACACCAAGGCATACTTACCAAAGATTCCTGTTGCCACTGGCAATGAGGCCCAGCTGTATTGACTGCCTCTGTAGTTGTTATGACAATATATCATGAAGATATACTCAGAGCTAGGTACCAGTCCAGACACCAAGGTATACTTACCAACATTTCCTGCTGCCACTGGCAATGAGGCCCATCTTATTGATTGCCTCTGTACTTGTTATGACAAGATATCCTGAAGATATACTCCGAACTGGGTACCAGTCCAGACACCAAGGTATACTAACCAACATTTCCTGCTGCCACTGGCAATGAGGCCCATCTGTATTGACTGCCTCTGTACTTGTTATGGCAAGATATCCTGAAGATATACTCAGAGCTAGGTACCAGTCCAGATACCAAGGAGTCCTTACCAACATTTCCTGTTGTCACTGGCAATGAGGCCCATCTGTATTGACTGCCTCTGTACTTGTTATGACAAGACATCCTGAAGATATACTCAGAGCTAGGTACCAGTCCAGATACCAAGGAGTCCTTACCAACATTTCCTGTTGTCACTGGCAATGAGGCCCATCTGTATTGACTGCCTCTGTACTTGTTATGACAAGACATCCTGAAGATATACTCAGAGCTAGGTACCAGTCCAGATACCAAGGAGTCCTTACCAACATTTCCTGTTGTCACTGGCAATGAGGCCGAGCAGTATTGATTGCCTCTGTACTTGTTATGACAAGATATCCTGAAGAAATACTCAAGAGCTAGGTACCAGTCCAGACACCAAGGCATACTTACCAACGTTTCCTGTTGCCACTGGCAATGAGGCCCAGCTGTATTGACTGCCTCTGTACTTGTTATGACAAGATATCCTGAAGATATGCTCCGAGCTAGGTACCAGTCCAGATACCAAGGAGTCCTTACCAACATTTCCTGTTGTCACTGGCAATGAGGCCGAGCAGTATTGATTGCCTCTGTACTTGTTATGACAAGATATCCTGAAGAAATACTCAAGAGCTAGGTACCAGTCCAGACACCAAGGCATACTTACCAACGTTTCCTGTTGCCACTGGCAATGAGGCCCAGCTGTATTGACTGCCTCTGTACTTGTTATGACAAGATATCCTGAAGATATGCTCCGAGCTGGGTGTAGTCTGGACACCAAGGCGTACTTACCAACATTTCTTGTTGTCACTGGCAATGAGGCCCAGCTGTATTGACTGCCTCCAGACTTGTTATGACAAGCTATTCTGAAGATATACTCCGAGCTGGGTGCCAGTCTGGACACAAAGGCATACATATCAACTTTTCCTATCATCACTGGCAATGAGGCCCAGCTGTATTGACTGCATCCATACTTGTTATGACAAGATATCCTGAAGATATACTCAGAACTGGGTTCCAGACCAGTCATCAAGGTGTACTTACCAACATATTGACGGTCTCCATACATGTTTTGACAAGATATCTAGATGATCTACTCAGAGCTAGTTACCAGTCATACTTACCAACATTTCCTGCTGTTACTGGCAATGAGGCCAAGTTTTATTGCCTTCACTGTACTTGTCATGACAAGATATCCTGGAGCTAGGTACCAGTCCAGAAATTTCCTGCTTTCACTGGCAACGAGGCCCAGCTGTATTGTCCGACTGCATACTTATTTTGGCAAGATATCCCAAAGATATACCCAGAGCTAGGTACCAGCCCAGACACCAAGGCATACTTACCAACATTTCCTGTTGTCACTGGCAATGAGGCCCAGCTGTATTGACTGCCGCCATACTTGTTATGACAAGATATCCTGAAGATATACTCGGAGCTAGGTACCAGTCCGGACACCAAGGCATATTCATCAGTAACATATGGTCCTCTTGTCCACTTATCTTCATCTACAATTAAAAACAAACAAAATTTGTAGCACCATATTTACCCTGAATATTTGGACACCTCAACCACTTACCATACTTGTTCTAAAATTTGAACAAGTACAATTTGCTACCCCATGATGTGTATAAAAATAGCTAGATAAGTGGCAAACAGTGTTGGCCCTGATGAGATGCCACCTTGTGTGGCATCTCATCTGGGTCTACACTGTTTGCTTAGTCTCATCTGGGTCTACACTGTTCAGGCCTGTCTGTCCGGTAAATACAGTATTTTCAAACTTTGATAGCTGGAATATCTCTTGGATCAAGAAAATTTATTTGCGATAGGGGTAGTTCGAACTCCTAGGTTTTAATCATAGCACTAGCTAATGAGGCATACTAGGAATGCTATTAAAGGATATATTTTTTTTATTTTCAAAAAATAAAGGAATCTTGTGTGTACTCATAAGTGTCGCCTCATGATCAATGGCCAGTACCGATGCCAGTCCATCGATGTCATCTGCGAAGCATGGATTTGTGATTTTTCTTCCTCCAATGCTGACAGTTCTCTCGTGCTCATCCAAGGCCTCAGACATGATTCATTCCAAGATGATATTGAAGAAGTTCGAAGACAGGAGACTCCAACTGTTGTTCTGAACCAGTCACCGAAGTACGGCACTGCGACTCTAATTGAGGCGACTCTAATGAGTACACACAAACCTTCCTAAATTATCCTTAATATATGGATAACTGAAGCTAAAGTAGACCCATACCTCTTTATAACGCTATTAATAGGATCCAAAGCAAAAATCGTGTTACTTAAATAAACGTATTATATCCAAACCAAAATAAAGATTATATAGAAAAATAACCAATAGATTATATAGAAAATAACCATAAAAGGTCATTTTTCTATATAACCTATACATTTTTGGGATCCATCTTGGACCTGTGTTATATCCAAAAACTTGTAATAACAACCTTGCTATAATGAGGTTGTGGTGTATTGTGTAGGGCCTCAAATGTGATTTTGAATTAGCCATGGTAAACAAGCCATCCATGTTTGAGGTACCTAAGTAAATTGTGTAGATCCTGATGAGAGGGCTCATAATGTGTGTGTGTTTGAGTTTTAAGTCCCACCAGCAGCTAAGGTCATATTAAGATAGGACCTCGATTTAAAGACTCATTAAAAAGTCTGATGAAGCCTGGGATTGTACCTGAGACCCCTATTTTATGGGACGAAAACCTTAACCACTACACCACAGAGCAGTCTCATCAGGATAAAAACTAGACTATCAAGTGAGCATATGCTCACTAATACCCCCGGCCAAAGCCATCGGTAACTTTCTGGCAATTCAAAGCCATCAAGTTTGACAAAAACCTATTATGAACACAGAATTAATCTTGCAAAAGTAAGGAGAATACCATTACATCTAAATAACTCACCTGATAACTAATGAGATCTTGAACAGATGTTTTTCAAAGGGCAATAACTCTTGAAAGGAGCATAATCCGGACGAGAAAAAAAATACGTGTCGGCTAATTTTCCATGAGGAATCCATATATGAAATTTCAAAACCCTAGCATACACGGTTCTAAAGTTATGCTATGCATCACTTTTACCATACAGTACAATGGCACAAATTACCAAAATGACAAAGGGCCATAACTCACAAAGTATTTTTCGGAATTTTGTCAAAAGTTAATCAGTTCATCTACTCATCACCACCAATCTATTCACCAACTTTCAAGGCTCTAGCTCCAATAGTTTTTGAGATATCTTGCTGACAAAATTTTATAAAAAAAAATATAACAAAGGGGAATAACTCTAAAGAACCTGGCCCCACAGCCCCAATTTTCTTTCCCACAATACAACTAGTTATGCATGTTGTTTGTACCAAATTTCAAGTTTCTAGGTACAGTAGTTCCTGAGAAATCTTTGACACAAAATTTAAGGTAACTCACAAAATACACATCTCAGTAGCAAATATAACAAAGGGGAATAACTCTAAAGAACCTGGCCCCACAGCCCCAATTTTCTTTCCCACAATACAACTAGTTATGCATGTTGCTTGTACCAAATTTCAAGTTTCTAGGTACAGTAGATCTTGAGAAATCTTTGACACAAAATTTAAGGTAAGTCACAAAATGCACATCTCAGTAGCAAATATAACAAAGGGGAATAACTCTAAAGAACCTGGCCCCACAGCCCCAATTTTCTTTCCCACAATACAACTAGTTATGCATGTTGTTTGTACCAAATTTCAAGTTTCTAGGTATAGTAGTTCCTGAGAAATCTTTGACACAAAAAAAAGTTTACACACACACACACAGAAAGTTTACACACACACAGAAAAGACGAAAACTATATACCCCCATGGCATACTCCGTATGCCGGGGGTATAAATAGAAGTGGAGGCAATGATCAGGAATCAATACAATTAACCCACAGCTCCCATCAGAGACACCAAAGGGAAAGAAACACAAACATGAAACAACAGACCCTAATGGAAACTTCAATAGCGGAAAGCCAAAAGGACAGTTACTTTCCCACAAAATGGCCAATAGGCTATCCAAAATGAAATAATATAAGCAACACAAACACCCAAAGACAAACCATAACAAAAAATAAACCGCGACCGAAGAACTGCCCTGGAGCTTTCAGCAGAAATAAATTCCACTGGGCGGCTTAAATGGATTTTACGTAGCCACAATCCTCTCCCTTACTTTCGTCGAGATTAAGACCAATAATTTGTTCAGTCCACATGAAGGCCTCCTAACTCATCAGTACAACATCTCCGTGAACACAAAAATCAAACAACCACAGAGATGAAACAAGGGTGAGGATTCGACAGCAAGAAACCACTGAAATGCTGGAGCAAAAGAAAACCAACAGTTAGACTCAAATGGGCCCAACCAGAGACAGAGCATCAGGTATATAACCCTGTTTTCCATCATGATAATGTTTCTAATAATAATAATAATAATAATAATAATAATAATAATAATTGACTTTATTTACAGAGGGTAACACATTTAGTACAAGTAATAATCTTCCATGTAGCCCTCTTTTTTCTCCTTTTTTCCTGGGTAGAAACCAGTATTAAGCAATGTGGATAAAGTGTCTTGCTCAAGGACACAACACTTGGTGCGTGCTGGGATCGAACCCACAACCTCTCGATCTACAACCTGATGCTTTATCACTGCAGCCCAGTGCTCCTATTTACAAGAACTCAAAAATGGGAGGGTCTACTTCAGTATCTCAGTAAAAGGGTTTAATCCTTGTCCTGCTGAGCCCGAATATGTCTTATCTTTCAAACAATGAAGATCCAGATCAGATGGCTTCTGAAGAAGCCATCTGATCTGGATCTTCATTGTTTGTCATTCAGTTTATGAATTTGTTGCAATAATTTGCATCAAGTAATCTGACTGGCTGATATTCAGTAGTGGGTGTGGCATATTTAACTATTCAGCAGGACAAGGGTTTAAATAAAATAACAGTGTTTCCCAAAAATCTACTTTTGTAGATAAAGAGAATAACACTGACCTTATTTAATAAATAGAGGATCTTACGAGTGTTCATGTAGTATTGAAGTATTATTGAAGTTATTAAACGAGTTGCGGAAAGGGGAAAGTGCGAGGCTTTTCTGAGCATTTTATGCTGTTTCCTCAACGAGTTTAATGAATTAAACAATACATGAGCATGAATGCAAGATTCTATCTACCATATGACATTTAAAACACATTTTATTAACGGCTGTTATACAAAAATGTCAGTATTCTGCTGTTAGTAATGGGACATTGTTGAGGATGTTGTATGTGTAAAGTTACGCGGCGTATCTAACTAATTTGCATATTTAATCCACTAGTGTATTACAGAATTTAATATATGGCATTATTACATTCTCAGTCGCGACGTCATATGAAAAAAGAATATACAAGATGTCATCAGAGTCATATTCTGTCCACCTTTTAAAGCTGTAACTAAAAATAACTTTAATACAAAGTACAGCACACCTTCATGGTTCCTACTCACCGGTTTTCTTGAAGTCTATTCTGTAGCCTAGGATATATGAGTTACCATCAGAGACGGGACCAGTCCAGGTCAGGAAAACTTCAGAGCCTGATGTTTGGGTAATCACTGGTCTTCCAGGCTTCCCCGGGACATCTGAAAAAAGGACAGTATTATATCCTCACAGTAAGTGGTTACTAACATGTCTGTGTCATCATGAATACCCTTGCAGATCCAATTTTGTAAAAGGAAAAGCTGAGTTTATTGGAGTAAACCTTATGTTTTAATTTCTGATCAAAAACATTAACTATCAAAGTATTTATGAATAAACATTGTGTGCCTCATTGAGGAGCAACTAAAGAGCACCTACAATTTACCTCAGAAGCTGAAAATAAAAAGAAACTAGATTGGCAGTCGATGGTATTCCATCGCAAATACCCGCTTTTTCTATTAATAACACTAATGACTATGTATTAGCTAGCCAAAACTACATGTAAGTTGAAAAAAGTTGCAAAGAACATTCTAACTGATAAGCAAAGTTTCAGAAGTGTAACTCTTATAGTTTAGAAGATATGGCAAAGTCATACTTTTTGACCTTTGACCATGGGGTTATGTTGAGGTCCACCTAAAGTATCCCAATTTATTCTATATTCCAACAGCCATCCATTAACTAAGTTTCAGAAGTGTAACTCCAATAGTTTAGAAGATATGGCTAAGTCATACTTTTTGACCTTTGACCTTGGGGTCATGTTGAGGTCAAGGTCACACCAAAAGTATCCAAATTTATTCTATATTCCAAGGGCCACCCAATAACCAAAGTTTCAGAAGTGTGACTCTAATAGTTTGGAAGATATGGCAAAATCATACTTTTTGACCTTTGACCTTTGGGTCAAGGTCACACCAAAAGTAACCTGACATATTCTATATTCCAAGGACCATCCAATAATCAAAGTTTCAGAAATGTAACTCCAATAGTTTAGGAGATATGGCAAATCATAATTTTTGACCTTTGACCTTGGGGTCATGTTGAGGTCAAGGTCACACCAAAAGTATCCAAATTTATTCTATATTCCAAGGGCCATCCAATAACCAAAGTTTCAGAAGTGTAACTCTAATAGTTTAGAAGATATGACAAAATCATACTTTTTGACCTTTGACCTTGGGGTCAAGGTCACATCAAAAGTAACCTGACATATTCTATATTCCAAGGACCATCCAATAAGCAAAGTTTCAGTGTAACTTCAGTGGTTGCAGAGGAGATCCAATCACAAGAAACGTGACGGACGGACAGACGGACGTTCTTACAGATGGACATTTGTTGGGTACTACAGTGTTAATTTTTCACCTATAAGTACCCAACAATCAGCTAAAATTTGCAAAAGTACCCAACATGTCCCATCAAAGTTGTTGGCTACTTTTTCGGACACTAACGGAATAAACGGCAAGTACCCAACTTATGTCTACCCAACATGTGCCCACGGATGCGCTTGGACAGACAGACGGACGGACAGACGGACAGACAGACGGACTGACGCCGGAGTGAAGTGTGGTACGAAAACAATATAAAAAGGTAACCTTTATTAGTCACCAAGACCTTTCAAAATGCACCTAAACCTCGTTATCACATTATGTTGTGGTGAATTTTTGTGGAAAAATTTTCTTGTTTAAAGGTGATAAAATCCATTTTAAAGTGGTTCTATGATAAACAGAATCTTACACTCGTGGTCATTTCATACGATTTTTCTGAAACTCGCCAAAGGCTCCTTTCATAAATATCATATAAAATGACCACTCGTGTAAGATCCTCTATTCATAAAAGGGTTTGTTATAATATGGTTTGAGATATAACACAGTTTAAATATGGATCACAAAAATGTACAGATTATACAGAAATATGTCCATATAGTTGAGATGAAATGACATCTCAAGTCCACCTGCCCAAACTAACCCTTTTGGTTTGTTTGGGTGGTGGGGCTTGAGATGTCATTTCGCCTCAACGTTCCATAAAAGTCCCACAAAACTGGAGGCAACATCTCCAAAATGACCTAAATAGTGTTGACGGGGATGTAAAACCCCAATTCAAACAAACAAATTGTCATTCTGTAGGTAATCAATGCAGTCTTTGTTTTGATATAACATGGTTGTTTAACTAACATGGTTGGTATCTGCTGGAGACTCCAATAACATTGTTAAAAAGAGGTTGGCATGTATCTTAAGCTCACCTCCTAACAGCAGCCTGGCTTCACAAGACACCCTTCCATCTTTGTTTCTCGCAACACATTTATAAATAGCAGCATCATAATCCTTCAAATTCGTTATCGTCAATGATGCTTCACCAGTCTCGGCGGAATATTTAGTCTCAGTCCTATATGTATCCTCTCCAAGCAGCTGTTCATCTCTGTACCATGTGACTATGGCGGGAGAGTCGGGACTGATTACGGTGCAGGTGAAGGTCACATCCTCTCCGACGATAAAGGATGTTGTCTGTATCTTGTTTCGGAACATGATCGCTGAATCTGTGTTGAAACAAATGGATTCAAATCATCATATTGTCCCTATTTCAATCCTTAAGACATCAATCACAACACTTATCATCTGCTTAATTGTCTGCTGGTTGCTTTATAAGTATTGTTGCAAACAGTGTGGATGCTGATCAGACTGCTCCTGTAGGAGCAGTCTGATTAGCATCCACACTGTTTGCCTGTATGCAAAAGTACTTTTTAAAACGTTTGCAAGAAGATTCAGCAGATGACATAAACAGATAAAATTTTCAGACAAAGTTTTCTTGCGTCTTGAGGGTTAAACTCAGGTTGTGGTCATGTACATGAATAGTTCAGAAAATTTCTACAATTCAATCCAATACACTGTGTTGTATATGGTATATGATATCTCAATCAAACTTCAACTTACTGGGTAAGTCTTGTTTAATTTTTCAAATTTTTCTCATTGAAAGCTGATAATATGAATTTGTAAACTGAAAAATTATGCATTCTTTCTGAAAATTTGGTGTTTTAATAAACAGAGATTCTTACATGATCAGTTATTTCAAATGAAATTTATGAAACAAGCCCTTCAGACGAACAAGTCTTTTTGGATTTACATCTATCTATTGTGGATGGGTTTGTTTCGTGCAAAATTTATGATAATCACGATGACTTTGATTTTGAGATTGTAAATTTTCCTTTTTTGGATGGTGATGTTCCTTGTGGGCCATCCTATGGCGTTTATATTTCGCAATTAATTAGATTTGCTAGAGTGTGTAGTCATGTAACTGACTTCAAAACTCGTAATAAATAATTAACGGCTAAACTTCTTAATCAGGGTTATCGGTACCATAAACTACGCAAAGCCTTTTCAAAATTTTATAGACGCCATTCTGATTTAATTTCAAAATTCAATATTGGACTTAAATCTCTTCTGCAACAAGGTCTATCGGAACCCAATTTTATGGTGACTTAGTATATAAATTCAGACAAATATATAACCGCAATGTCTTTAGCACACAATTTCGTAAAATCATTCTTCGATATAAAAAGATTGGGTACAACATGGATATTATACGACAAACTGCATGCATGGTAGTTAACCCAATCACGGTTGGCAACTTTGCTTCCCTCTTTAATTGCACGCCGGTGGGTCAGGCCTCAGATTCTATGACGGTTCCAACGTAAAGGCTTATTGAGAATTAGAGAGATCTAATTCAAGATAATGTTGGTTGGTGCCTGATGCTCTGTCTCTGGTCGGCCCCATCAGAGTCTAACTGTTGGTTTTCTTTTGCTCCAGCATTTCAGTGGTTTCTTGCTGTCGAGTCCTCACTGTTGTTTGTCTGTGGTTCTTTGATTATTTGTGTTCACGGAGATGTTGCACTGATGAGTTAGGAGGCTTTCATGCGGACTGAACAAATTATTTGTCTAAATCGCGACGGAAGTAAGGGCGAGGATTGTGGCCACGTAAAATCGATTTAAGCCCCCCAGTGGAAATCTTTCCACTGACCATTCCAAGGCGGTTCTTCTGTGGTGATTTATTTATGTTGTTGTTTGTTACTTACTGTGTGTATCACCTGTGTCTTTTTATTTTGGATGGCCATATGGCCATTTTGTGGGAAAGTAACTGTCCTTATGGCCTTCCTTTGTTTAGGTTTCCATTATGGTCTGGTCGCTTAATGTCTGTGTTTCTTTCCCTTTGGTGTCTTTGATGGGTGGAGTAAGTTAATTGTATCGATTCCTGATCTTTGTTTTACTTCTACTTTTTATAATGAACACCCCTCTAAATGCCACTTTATACCAAGAAAAGTGGGGTTTATGGGGTATATATTATTTTCCTTATTTTTTCTCAAAAACATAGATTGTTGGCACTCAGTATTTGCAAAGACTTACCAATATCACTTGTTTCCAATCCTTTCTTATCCCTATTTACTTCATCATCATCGGCCGAAGTATGCCGACTCTCTCGAACAGTGAAATCTTTATTCTCAAGCGGAAAATTCTGAGTATCTGGGTCATCCATGTAATGTAACTGCCACTCGTACCACGCATCCTCGCTCAGGAAGTCCCCATACTCTTCTGTGTCTGGGAAAATTATCTCCCCTGAATCCTGGTCCATGGCTGGCTGGTAGAGGGCAGAGGCTCCATGTAGAATTTTGTTGAAACTTTGTAGGTTGGCTGTTATGAAGGATTTGCTGGCTTCCCTCTGAAATATACAGTCCAACCTGTATTTAGCAAGCACCTAAGGGATAACCAAAATCTGCTTGCTTAAGACAGGTGCTTGCTTAATACAGGTGAATGTTAATACATTCTGCCATTTTGGGAATCAAATGTATGGTTGCTTAAGACAGATTGCTTGCTTAATTGAGGTGGCCACTAAGAAAGGTTTTACTGTATGCAACAGAGATATGACAGAAATACTGTTCACAATGTACATGTATGATTCAATAAGAATTCACAATATTTATTTACAACAAAGATATATGAATATCATCACATGAACAAGTCCCTGATATGAACACCTCCTTAAATCCCACTTTATATAGAGAAAACTGGAGTTTTTGGGGTGTACATTATATTTTTTATTTCTGCTCCAAGACATAGGTTGTGGGTACTTGTTAGAACCGCCTCATTGAGGCGGCTCTAACGGGCAACTAGAACCTATGTTCTGAGTTGACATTGGTTGTGGGTACTCGTTAGAACCGCCTCATTGAGGTTGTTCTTAAGATCACCCATAACCTATGTTTGCAGTATAAATAAGAAAAATATCACAGATTTTCATCAGAAAGTTAACTGTATCAGAGATCTGAAAATAATGCAGAGTAGTGCACAGGTGTGTTACCGTAATATTGGTCAATTTTTCTATGTAGTAAATATACCCGGCAAAAAAAGTTCTGCACAACTGGGGTTTTTGCCAATTTCGCACAAGAAATGCTGGAGATTTTGGCTTGACCAGGCACCAGGGGTCGGCAGTCAAAAATGACAAAATTATTGATTTTCAAAGCGATCGTTTATTACCTGTCCGTCTGTTGGACGTATAGGACGAAAAGCATTATTTTAATGGGTCTTTGGTTAATTTTGGTAAAATGCTGCTCTTGTTGTTGCTGCTACTGCTGCTGCAGACGTTGGCTTGTGATGTTCTGTTACCTGGCTTTTGTAATATTGGTGCTGTATGCGATTTTAAGAGTGAACATTTCTGTCATAAGTCTCCATCAAATTTCTTATCCAATAACATGCATGGAATTAAAAGTGCTCACAAAGCTACATATCCAACTGCATTTTTTGCATGATTTTTTTAAAGATGTTCATCATTTCATTAAATCTATTTCAATTGCCCATTATTAAGCGTTTGGTTATAAAAATGGCGAATGCTACACCTTTACGAGCTTTGAGAAAGCTAACTGATGAAGAAAGAGCTCGGGTGCTTGGGCGTTTAGAGGCGGGAGCTCATCCGCAAGATGTTGCTAATTCGTCAGCATCATCAAGCAACAGGGGCTGTTCTGCCGACCCAGATCCGGACGACCGAGAGTTACCACCCATCGTGAAGACCGATACATTGCGGTAACTGTAGCAAGGCGGCGTTTTGTTGATGGTCCCAGTCTAGAGAGAATGTTGAGACAACAACTGGGGGCCTGGTGCACGTCGAATCTCAGTGCAGACAGTCAGGAACAGAGTTCGAGCCTCGGGGTTCAAATCCAGAAAACCGGCTAGGAAGCCCCAGCTTTCTCAACAGAACAGGGCTCTACGGGGCCAGTTTTGTGCACAACATGGCAGACGGAACCGACGGCAATGGTCGGAAGTTCTGTTTTCCGACGAGTCGAGATTTTGTCTTTGGAAGATTGATGGTTGGATCAGAGTTTGGCGTCGCATTGGGGAGAGGCACCTTGAGCCTAATGTCCCACCAACAACAGCTTACAAGGGCGGCAGTGTAATGGTTTGGCAGGTATCAGTTCTAATGGCAGAACTGCTCTTGTCGTATTGCCCGGAAACTTGAATGGTCGTCGGTACATTGACGAAATTCTATGACCTCATGTTGTACCGTATCTCAGACAGATGGGCCAGAACTCCATCTTCCAGGACGACGATAAGAGACCACATTGTGCCAGGATTGTCGATGCTTTCCTGCAGCAGA
This sequence comes from Lucinisca nassula, assembly GCA_963580285.1. Classification (NCBI taxonomy): domain Eukaryota; kingdom Metazoa; phylum Mollusca; class Bivalvia; order Lucinida; family Lucinidae; genus Lucinisca; species Lucinisca nassula. The sequence goes on from OY757026.1 coordinate 9,564,879, forward strand.
ATGGTGTGCAGAGACTTGAGTGGCCACCGATGTCCCCTGACTTGGCGTGCATTGAACATTTGTGGGATATTCTTTGTCGGGCTGTAAACAAACGGGTCAATCAACACACAAGACTTCCAGACTTGCAGAGACTTCTACTCCAAGAAAGGGCTGCGATTCCTCAGCATCATATACAGAGACTGGTGAATTCCATGAGGAGGAGACTTGACGAGTGTCGTGTGAATCTTGGTGGCTATACCCATTATTGATTATTGAGTTACAGTTCAGAAACTATGATTTTGTCATTTTTGACAACCTACCCCATTTGCCTTCGGAGAAGCATTTTTCATGACTCAGTGATGATATTCTTGTTTTGATTTCTGTTTAATTATTATCAGGATTGAATTAAATTTTCTTGTGGTGCAATTATTTTTTCTGTATATTTATGTTTAAGGCAAACAGGTCGAAAAAAACCCAGTTGTGCAGAACTTTTTTTGCCGGGTATACTATGTCTTTATCAGACTAAAACATCCATACAATGGATACCCTGGTAAACTCCACTTTTTATGGGGAAAAGTGTTTAAAAAAGGTACACATTGTTTTCTTTATTTCTGTTCCAAACATAGGTTGGGGGTGCTTGTTAGAACCATCACTCACACAGTTCTAATGGTTCCAACAAGCACCCAGAATCTATGTTCGGAGAAGAAGTAAGGAAAATATATTCCATTATGAAAACATGCTATTCAAATACACTGAAAATTTTCCCACAAAAATTAAAAGTTTTCAGATAAAACATTCTGATATGTTTCATATTTCTGCTCAAAACACATGTTTTTGATCAGAACTAAGAACAAGAAGGCCATGATGGCCCTAGATCGCTCACCTGATCCATAGAGTAACAAGTGGGCCCCAGGGAGGATCATTATTGATCCCAGGGCTATAATGTGCATAATGTTGTTGGAGGTCTAAAAAGGTTAAGCGTCATATCAAATATCAACAAAGGCTATAATTTGAACAATCTTGGAAAAGGTCCACTAGATGGAGCTAAACACCAAATATCGAAGACCTGGGCCTTGCGGTTTCAGAGAAAAAGATTTTTAAAGATATTTCCTACATAAGCCTATGTAAAACCTAATGGCCCTGGGGCGGGGGCATTTTTGGCCTCAGGGCTATAATTTAAACAATCTTGATAGAGGTCCACTAGTTGAAGCTTCACACCAAATATCAAAGACCTGGGCCTTGCTGTTTCAGAGAAGAAGATTATCAAAGATTACCTCTATATAAGTCTATGTAAAACCAAAGGGCCCCGGGGCGGGGGCATTCGTGGCCCGGGGGCTATAATGTGAACAATCTTGGTAGAGGTCCACAAGATGAAGCTCCATACCAAATATCAAAAACATGGGCCTTGCAGTTTTGGAGAAGAAGATTTTTAAAGATTTCCCTAGATAAGACTTTGTAAAACCAAAGGGTCTCGGGGCGGGGGCATTTTTGGCCCCAGGGCTATAATTTGAACAATCTTGATAGAGGTCCAGTAGATGAAATTTCAAACCAAATATCAAAAGACCTAGGCCTTGTGGTTTCACAGAAGAAGATTTTTAAAGATTTTCCCTATATAAGTCTATGTAAAACCAAAGGGCCCCCAAGACGGCAGCATTTTTGGTCTCAGGGCTATAATGTGAACAAACTTGGTAGAGGTCCACTAGATGAAGCTTCATACCAAATATCAAAGACCTGGGCCTTGTGGTTTCAGAAGAAGATTTTTCAAGATTTTCCCGATATAAGTCTATGTAAAACCAAAGGGCCCCGGAGCGGGGGCATTTTTGGCAACAGCGCTATGATTTGAACAATCTTGGTAGAGGTTTACAAGATGAAGCTTCATACCAAATATCAAAGACCTGGGCCTTGTGGTTTCAGAGAAGAAGATTTTTAAAGATTTTTCCTATATAAGCCCCTGTCAAACCAAAGGGCCCCGGGGCGGTGGCATTTTTGGCCCAAGCACTATAATTCGAACAATCTTGGTAGGGGTCCACTAGATGAAGCTTCATACCAAATAGCAAAGCCCTGGGCCTTGCGGTTTCAGAAAAGAAGATTTTTAAAGATTTTCCCTATATAAGCCCATGTAAAACCAAAGGGGCCCGGGGCGGGGGCATTTGTGGCCCCAGCACTATAGTTTGAACAATCTTGGTAGGGGTCCACTAGATAAAGCTTCATACCAAATATCAAAGACCTGGGCCTTGCGGTTTCAGAGAAGAAGATTTTTAAAGATTTTCCCTAAATAAGCCTATGTAAAACCAAAGGGCCCTGGGCGGCGGCATTTTTGGCCCAAGCACTATAATTTGAACAATCTTGGTAGGGGTCGGCTAGATGAAGCTTCATACCAAATATCAAAGACCGGGGCCTTGTGGTTCCAGAGAAGAAGATTTTTAAAGATTTTCCATATATAAGCCCATGTAAAACCAAAGGGCCCCGCGATGGGGCATTTTTTGCCCCAGCATTATAATTTGAACAATCTTGGTAGGGGTCCACTAGATGAAGCTTCATACCAAATATCAAAGACCTGGGCCTTGCGGTTTCAGAGAAGAAGACTTTTGAAGATTTTCCCTATATAAGCCCATGTAAAACCAAAGGGCCCCGGGACGGGGGCATTTTTGGCTCCAGCACTATAACTTGAACAATCTTGGTAGGGGTCCACTAGATGAAGCTTCATACCAAATATCAAAGACCTGGGCCTTGCGGTTTCAGAGAAGATGATTTTCCCTATATAAGCCCATGTAAAACCAAAGGGCCCTGGGGCGGGGGCACTTTTGGCCCCAGCACTATAATTTGAACAATCTTGGTAGGGGTCCACTAGATGAAGCTTCATACCAAATATGAAAGACCTGGGCCTTGCGGTTTCAGAGAAGAAGATTTTTAAAGATTTTCCCTATATAAGCCCATGTAAAACCAAAGGGCCCCGGGGCGGGGGCATTTTTGGCCCCAGCACTATAATTTGAACAATCTTGGTAGGGGTCCACTAGATGAAGCTTCATACCAAATATGAAAGACCTGGGCCTTGCGGTTTCAGAGAAGAAGATTTTTTAAGTTTTCGGTGAAAAAAATCTATTTTTGGCTCCTGTGACCTTGATGTGAAACGGACCGGAACCATTTGAACAACTTTGAAAGGGGACCACCTAGGCATCATTCCTGTGAAGTTTGATCAAAATCGGATCAGTGGTTTCGGAGGAGATGTCGTTTGAAGAAATTGTTTACGCACGCACGGATGCACGGACGGACGCACGGACGCACGACGGACAAAAAGTGATCCCAAAAGCTCACCTCGTCACTACGTGATGGTGAGCTAAAAATATTGTTTTCCCCAATAAACCTTAGTTTTACTATATATACCACATCCTTGTTATAACACAGTTCATTATAACACAGTTTTGGATATAACATGGTTTCAAGATGGATCCCAAAGATGTATAGATTATATAGAAAAATGACTATAAATGGTCATTTTTCTATATAATCTATAATTTTTTGTTGGTATATAACATGGTTGTTTAACTAACACGGTTTCTGTTTTGGACCCCATTAATAGTGTTATAAAGAGGTGGTGGTTAAATGCAGGATTTAAGGGAGGCAAAATTGTAAGATAACATGGATGTGGTATCTTTATGTTGGGATCCCACTTCAAACCATCATACATTAAAATCTTGCTTTCACTGTGTCTGTATAACCTTAAAACAAAATAACAGAAATCCCATATCTAATGTAGTGTGATGTTAATATGTGAAGTGAGGATATGATTGCGAATTTCCCTCTTTTTTATGTACTGTCACATGTGTGTTTCTAGACAGTTTTTTTTAACATTTTAATATGGTCCATCACGAAAACACGCATATATAATTTTGACCCCCTTGAACCCCATTTTTATACAGTAAAACTGGAGTTTACAGGGGTAAACCTTATTTTTCTTATTTCTGCTCAAAAGTATAGATTGTGGGTATTCGTTAGAACCGCCTCAATGGGCAGAAATTAGAAAAATATCACAATTTTTCATCTTAAAATTTTTCCTTTTTTCGGCTATAAAGTTTACAATGTATTTGTATAGGCATGTTTTCATGTCATATACCTTCTTATTATCAGCTTCATAGAAGGTTTTCAGTTTTTCATTGTTCAGTTTTGCAGCACTTGTTGTTGTCAACCATGGATGTTTCAAACAATCTTCAACTGACAGCCTCTCACTGAAATATATACTAAATTCAATTATGAGAAAGCAAAAGAGTAGAATGATGACTTGATATTTTCTAAACTGTTTTCATGCATTACATAAAACATACGTATGGATAAAGGAATGGCAGATTTCATTTTTTTTAATTCTATGCCTGGCATGGAGCCTTGATGCTTTTTAGGGCTGCCAAGTATTTTACTGCAATTTATAAACAGAGGATCTTACATACAGTACGGCTCAGGTATAAGAACCGAAAAACTCTTTATTCTGAATCTCGGCGTTTCGAGCACTTTCCAAAACACTCGGAATTGTTCCGAGAAGATGTATATATTCGGCGGACACTCCTCGAAAACACATACAAGGTCCGCGCTAAGTATGCGGTACGCGAAGTTTTGTGAAATTATTCTGAGTCGTAATATCGTACCTGGAGGCAATATTTTCTCGCGAAGTTATGCGGAAATACTCGGAGCAATTTGACGAAATACCGGTCATTTTTTTTTTTTTTTTTATTTAATGTTCTTTTACCGTCATATATATTTATATATAATTATAAGATAATATTTATCACTGATAGTTATGTAAACGATGTCAAAAGTCAACAAAGAGGTAAAAACTAATTACCCAGGGTGTGAAACTGTACAATGATTTTAAAAAAGGGAATCAGTTGGGCATGACGAGTACATACAACTCTTTCAAATAAAAATCTGAAATGAGTTCCTTTAAGAGCAATGAAAACATTCATAAGAAAGAAGATGGGTCATACTACGTAGTTTCGGCTAATAAAGCCTCATCAGTGACCCTGTAATGATCTGGCAAAGAAAGCCAGAGAAAACATACTGCAATTTTGCGGATTTCAAATAGGCAGTCAATTCAAAGACTGAGCTAAATCAAAATGGTGTCCAAATAGTTAAAACCTTTCTAGAATATGAGTCTAAACTAATAATTTATTTCTGATTTCTCAGAATATTCACGCTGATCTCAAAGGACCAAAAGTAAAATATAAACTGCACTATGGTTGATGTACGGGGAGACGTTTTACGGCCGCCACACGGCACAACACCAGCTGCAGTGAAGGCAAATAAAAATCTGAAATGAGTTCCTTTAAGAGCAATGAACATTCATAAGAAAGAAGATGGGTCATACTACGTAGTTTCGGCTAATAAAGCCTCATCAGTGACCCTGTAATGATCCGGCAAAGAAAGCCAGAGAAAACATACTGCAATTTTGTCAAGTCCGTAATTGAAAGCATGTTGAACATTATAAAATTATGGTTAAATTTGATGTAATTACCTTATAAATGTTAATTAGATAATTGTAAGAATCCCCGTGATAATGTCGTACTGCGTAATATGTGGTCGCTGTCTGCAGTCAGTTAGAGTTGTCTTTCTTAGTAAACTGTCAATCTCAGCCAGCTTCCCTTCAGACAATAGTGCAAAATTGGTCATTTTGAACTCAAAATTTCTCCATGTAATCTTGATATTTTCAAAAGAAGAAAATTATTTTGATATAATATAATCATTTGTCTTTCATTCTTTAATAATTTTAATGTGAAGCATAATCGGACAAATGAGAAACAAATAATCAAAGGTGATAACTGTCAGCGAAATTTTAACGGGTTGCAGACGCCATTATTGGCTTCTTTTAAACTCAAAATTTCTCCATGTAATTTTGATATTTTCAAAAGAAGAAAATTATTTTGATATAATATAATCATTTGTCTTTCATTCTTTAATAATTTTAATGTGAAGTATTATCGGACAATTGAGAAACAAATAATCAAAGGTGATAACTGTCAGCAAAATTTTGACGGGTTTTGGCTGCCATTATTGGCCTCCGATACAGAGAAAAACAAAAATGACCGTCCCGTTGTCAAAGTTTAATTAAATTAATCCCCAACTCGCAAATACTCGCAAACACTCCGAATATCACAGGTAAGCTCTGAGGTCCGGGATTTCCTCGGGATATTGAGCGCATAACTTGGAGTAAAATATTTTCACTCGGAGTGGTTTACTTCAAACCATTCAGTGGAAAAACGCGGATTTAAAAAGTTGTCCGTGGAATGAAAAAGAAAAACGGTTCAAATACCTGAGCCGTACTGTATTAACCCATAAAATACCAATCACGGCAACTGTTGTCTGCCATTTACTTTAAAAGTCATTTTTGCAAACACTCTGGACCCAGTTCAGACTGTTCCTGGAACTGCTCCTCTAGGAACAGTCTGATCTGGCTCCACACTGTTTGCCTGTATGCAAAAACTTTTTCTAAAAAGTTTGCAAGAAAATTCAGCAGACAACATTTTCAGCATCTTAAGGGTTAAAAGAATAAGAAAGATATATTGCTGAATGTCTCTCTTTTTCTTTTTGGTTTTGCAACAATTTCAAGATTATTTCACTTATCATTAAAACTGGAGCAGCTGGAGAAAACTTGGCGTCTCACCTGTGCAAGGCTTGAACCCACACTGTTGAGAGACCTTATGATTAAGAGACAACACTCTTACCCATTAGGCCATGGAGGCCCTAATATTGTGTGTACTTGTTAGAATTGCCTCAGAGAGGCAATTCTAGCAAGTACCCACAATATACGTTTTTGACTAAAAATATCTCTAACTAATCATCATCAATCCTTCTTACAACCATGCAACCAGCAGTTTAGCAATAAGACTTCTCCCTGTCTCACATTTGATGCGCTTTGCAACAATCATTAAAGACATGGCGAAAGCATTATCATAAGTTTCTGAACAGGTATTAGTAGATATGACTAACAATGTCGACGGAACGATTGCATAGCTAGTCCTTTGCAGTTGATTGGCAAAAACGTTCAGACAGCTGAGATAACGTTAATAACATTTTTTAATATGCAGCGCAAATCTGAAGAATGAGGGATTGCAGTGGTATAGATTTATTTGACAATCACTAAGCTCCGCCCCCACTTTCTCTGAGAAGCCAAATTGAGCAGTATTCAATATTGCAGTTTCTTTGTTCTTTTGACAAACATGTCACTTGCGACACAAATTCTTGTTCAGCATATCATTGTTTTTTTTACGTAATTGCACTTTAGTGAACAGCCCAGTGATGTCGTATTGCTAAACTGCTAGTTGCACAGTTGTATGCTGCTATGCTGTCAAAAGCAACATGTGCTGGTCATGGAAACATCACGAAAACATGCCTATATAATTTTGACCCCTTAAACCCCACTTTTAAATAGTAAAACTGGGGTTTACAGTGGTACACCTTTTCTTATTTCTGTTCAAAATATAGAATGTGAATCCTCATTAGAACCGTCCCAATTTTTTTTATTTCTGCTCTTAAATATAGATTGTGGGTAATGGTTAGAACCGCCTCAATGAGGCGGTCCTAACGAATACCCACAATCTATATTTTGAGCAGAAATAAGAAAAATATCACAATTCTTTATCTTAAAATGATGTTTTTTTGTGTGTTTTTTTTGCGGTAAAGTTTACAATGTATATGTATAGGTGTGTTTTTGTCATGGGAAGATGAAATTGTATGTGTTACCTTGGGTTTTTCAGCAGCAGTTTTCCAATGAAATCTTTCGCCTCCTCCGAGAAGCTTGCGAAAGCATCACCAAACTCCCAGTCACATGTCTTCGTCTTGTTCAAAACTTCAAAATCATTGGCTCCTTTAAACGGGGACACACCAGCCAACCTAAAATGTATTTACAGTAAAAAACCTCATTATAATGTCATTTCATAGGCCCAGAAAAGAGGGGGTATCCGAATATTTTTTACTAATTTTTGCACAAAAACATATATTGTCGATACTCATGCCTCATACAAAAACACATACAGTCGAACTTCAACGGCTCGAACACCTTTGGGACGAAGAAAATCTGTTCGAGACAGGGGTAGTTCGAGCCACTGTAGGTTACTGCC